>JARHVA010008177.1:417500-507500 GCA_037957365.1 Torreya grandis | reverse complement strand
GAATTGAAAGCTAACAAGGAGGTATTAATGGAAAATATATCTAGTCACTCCATAATGTTCTTAAACTCTTTTCTTCTATTAGTCCAACTATATATTCCCTTATTGGGAATCCCATCAGTAATTGTAGTTCTTGAAAAAAAATAGGTGAACTCCAACTAAGAATAAAGAAGTCTCCCCATGCCTCTCATTTTATCTTCTAGACAAATAATTAAATTGAAATCACCACCAAATGCAAATTTGTCAATTGAGTGGAGAGATAAAATGTGAGAAATCTTCTCCCAACACTTCCTCTTCAAATCAGGATTATTAGGACCATGGACATTGAAGAGGTAGAATAAATTATATAAGGATAAGTCCTTGATTTTGAATCATTTCCAATTGGACCCACTATCAAAAGGAATCACTTCTACTTTAGAGGGTTTCCACAACATGTCCAATCCATAAACTATCCTTTCTAATTAGGCCACCTAGGTGATATAACCTCTTCTACTTCTCCTTTTATCAATTTTGTTTCCTAAAGTAATAAAACATATGGGAGGAGAGGAAACACCTAATATTTTACTTAGTGTCATTTTTTAGGAGCATTAAGGCCCAAGATTGTGATAAAATCTAAAACAAGAAAAGGGGAGTTTTTCAATATGTATATTAGGCATACATTCTCTACCAAAGGATTTGAGAATGATAGCTTTCAATATCATTGTGTCTAAGTAAATTTGAACACTTATTTTTACATAATCTACTAAAAAAACATCTAGAGTAACATGATCAATAGATATAAAGTCCCCTAGAAAATTACCAATAGATTTTAAGATTTCTTCTCTGTAGTATTCAATAGGCAATACAAAAATTGTAATCAAGATAAGAACCTTATTTTGCATCTAATTATATAAATCAAAGTTACGGCACATGCCTCAACTAACACACCTACTCAATTTATCATCCATGGACAAGAGGATAGGATTTCATCCTTTTTAACCCAATCTAGACAAGAAACCAAAAAAATATTGGAATGAATTCAATCATAACATATACTCCCCACATTTCCTTGACCCAAAACTTCACTTTGCCTATAACCACCCATTTTCCTAAGAAATTTCCAATAATGCCTCACTCTTCTAGGAGTGTGATATTCACAGCCAAATTATGACCTTCCAATACGATTGCATGACTATGTCATACGGCCTCACATAAAAACCCAAAAGGAGAATAAGGCTATGAAGGAATACCTTACACACCCTTGACTTTTGTCAATATCAATATTGTTCAAATGGTCCCCCACCTCCTTTTAACTAGTACCTGAAGGAATGGATCCACATAAGGTTTCATTTTCAATTTCATCCTTCATTTTATGAACATCCAAAATAACCCAGTGTTCCTAATTCTTATTTTAGGTTCTTTTTAATTCCCAATCTACCTCCCTATACATATCCATTATCTCATTATATTTTTAGTTGAATCCCTTCCTATCTCTCCTCTGCTTATCTAGCTATTAGCTTGCATCACGTGAGCAAATTTTCTGTCATGCCATCTCCCATCCATAAAATTATATATTTACTAGTCATAATGTAAATATTGAAAATTCATGGCATTCATTGCATTTATGATTTAAAACACATGTCCCATACAATGTCAAAGTGATCCCTACTCATCTTTTCAATTACATTATCGAAGGTCAATCTATGAGTATGTAGTCATTCTATATATTACTTCAATGTATATGCATTGTAGTTGGAGTGAGCTACATAATGTTGGGGAATTATATGAGGATATTCTAGGCACCTCACATATCCTTTAAAAATGTGGTGAACATAGGCATTAAAGTAATTTTACCAATGGGAAAAGATGAGCTTCAAAAGATAGCTAGTGACAAGGTTGCAACAAATAGGTGGGTCAATGACAACACTCACCAGTTTTAGCCTAACACAAATTGAAATATATTGTAGTGGGAGATGAGGTGTTGTGTGATGGAAATGATAAATACATGCATTGTGCAGTGGGAAATGAGTATGTAGTCATTGTGTATATTAATTCAATGTAAATGCATTGGAGTTTGAGTGTTAAAATAATATTGGGGAATAAGCTATCAATAACCAATGAGGTTATAGATCTGTCAAACTGGTAGAACATTTTAAAATCAAGGATATTCAAGGCATGTGAAGTAATGATGGCATTACCATAGTATCCTTTATGAAGGGGGTATTTAAATTATATCTTTGCATCCAGAGGGAAGAAAACATAAACATTATGAGGAAATGGAATGCCAAGCATTGTTGTCTTTGCTCACCAAGACAGAGTTGCCACAACCTAAAACCTATAGCAGTAACACAATTTTTTGCATTCCTCAATTATGGATTTCATTTATGCTATTGTGTAAGATCTTAAAACTAGACAAGCTTCAACGAATTGATTTTGACTTTCTAAATGAAGCATGGCAGCAACATTATTAAGGCACATATTGGTACCATCCATGTTGAAACTCTGCGCATGGTGGATGTCTAGGCTTAAGAAGTTCATATTTATTGCATATTGGTTCAGCTATGTTGAGAGGAAGGCAGCCATATAAGGTGAATTTATTTCAAAGTATAATTTTTTGATTAGTCTTCCAATGTAGGGGTTAATTTAAATGATCGGCCTTGCCTTTAAGGTGAAATATTTATGGTGGTTATCCACTCAACATTTTCCTTCAAAATTTAGGACAATCACTTTTGAGGAAACAAATATCAACGAGTAAACATATACCATCTATAATCATTCACAAATATTTATATAATCCTTCAAAACAATTGACAATCCAACCAAAATTTTTTACTATTTCTTTAAAATATTGTCAATATTATTACTAAAAAGAATGAATATGTTCATACAACCGTATAACTTAACTCTTACAAGTCCTAATGGGTTAATCATTGTTCCGGGATTCAATTTTTTTTTTTTTAAAAGAGAGAGTTATTTTATTTAACCAACTTATAAATGAAACGTGTATTTAGTTTCATCTTGTTAATTAAAGTACAATTCATTTTTACAACTTTTCATTATGGAAGGGTTGCATGAATATATATCCTTTAATTTGCAATTAAAATCAACCTTTGAAATGTGATTATTTATTAAAGCAAAGTTTCGAAAAGTTGAACAAGGTTTTTATATTTTAGATACATGGATCTAACAAATATAATCATAAAAAACATTACACTTGTTAGACACTTTCCGAAATTGTAGACTTGAGAGTTTGGACACTTCTTAAATATCAAGTGTATGATTTGTACAAGCTGCTTCAATTGTCATAACGTTTCAAGGTTTCAAACAATGACAGTTAAACTCAAATCTCTTAATATTCTAGCATACAATTTTTAGACAATCTTTGCTCTAGGCCTAGTAAAATGTTAACTGTGTATGGATTTTGTATAGCAATTTCATTGAAATCCATTTTTGTATTCTACGATTATCATATCAAAATTCAGATATGATTAAGTTAGTTTTCTATCTATCGTGTGGAAGTCTTCGATACTACATATTAATGAGCTTGAAATAGGAGAAAACATTATCGGACAATCAAATGAAAGTAAGCGGCTTTGTGTATTCAAGTCCTTTTTTCATTTGAAGGATCGACGATAGACCGATCGGTCTACAGAACTGGTAGCTTACTATATTATATATTACTGGTACCATATTATATTATATATTAGTGGCACCTTACCATATACATTACCAGATATATATTACTGGTGGAACACATTTCTAGTTATAATGGAGCGAGCACAATCACAGCAGCCACACCATTCCCATTCGCTGCAGCACAGTCCGCCTGGACAAGGTATGCCGACTTGCGGTCCAAACTGTTGAGCAAACGCAGGTACGCCGACGACAATGAAAGCTAATATCAAACAAACTAAAAGCTTAACCTTCGCCATTTTCCCACTGCGATCAATTTGCTTACCGAGAATTCTGCAAAACTCGCGTATTTCACGATGACAGAACGTTTGGGCGTCGCAAATTGGCGTACTTTTTAATGATGCTAAATCTTTCAATGAATAAAAAATCGTCCTCCTTATCTTTTACATATTCAAACGTCACAAATTTTATTCTTCTTTAACGATGAATAAAAAATCATCATCTTTAATAAAAATAAAAAATGTAATGAAATATTTAATAATAAGAAATATAATAAAATATTTATTAATAAGTGTAATAAAATATTTAATAATAATATTTTTTTATTATAATATTATACGTAGTTATATATATTATGTTTTTATTATAATTTAATAATCATATTTAGTGTTATAATAATATTATTAAAAAATACTATAATAATAAAATATATTATTAGTAATACTATATTTTATGAATATTATATAAATAAATATATTAATATAATAGTAATATTATATATAATATAATATTAATATTCATTAATTAATATTTAAAAAAAAATAGGAAAAACTATATTTTATTATATTTTAGCAAATTACATTCCAAATATGTGTAAATGCATAGCAACAGGATCCATAAGGAAAAATAATAGGAAACATTAAAAACAAACAATCAAACCCAAGAACCCAAATGCTTTATAGCAAAGGTGCCAACACCAAAAAAAACTCAAAAAAATGACATAAGCCCACCAACACAACAAATAGAGTTGCCCAACAAAATAGACCCATTTAAAGTAGATCATCACCCATGATCACTCATAAAAATGGGGGACACAGTTATACATAGAATGACCATCCATTCTCTCCTATATGTGCTAAATTCTAGTATCTAGTAGTAATCCCCCTTTTGAGATCCCATCCACTTCTACATTTATTTATCTAAATACATGATGATAAGGGATATTATGAAAATTTGATCTATCAAGTTGAACCTCCTCAAAAATATGATGTTGATTGAAATTTTCTATAAATTATATACCATTCATCCAATTAACCAAAACAAGGGAATCACCAAATATTTGTAGACTTAAATCTCATTTTTTAGGTGACATCATTAAAATCAATTTTCACATGATAAGTTAAGCATGATTATTCATGTCTCTACCTAAACTAGCTTTGAACCTAACACAATGTTCATCAAATAAGAATAGAACACCACCAGCTCCACATATCGATGTATACCCTTGACATGCTCCATTGAAGTATACACATGCACCACTTCTATCAATACGTTCCATTCTAATATATGTTAGTTGTTTTGTCTTGCCCTTTTTATCAAAACCTTAAGAGCAGACAAAGTTTGTACAATGCATTGAATATGAGGTATATATCTATCTCAAAGTATCTACTCATTACACATTAGCCATACTCCCCATGATATAATTAAATGTCTAGATTTAATTTTTTTTTAATTTGGATTACATCACATTCGCAAGCCTTCTTCGATGGTATTGGCAAACTAGATTAACTTATAACCCAAATAAAATCCAAATAAATAAGCAATAAATACCTTCTAACTAGTGCATGGAATACACATTTCAAGACTATGATTGGTTCTTTTTGGTAAGACATCCCAAGTGAGTAAATTATTATAAGGATAAAACCACATAAAGATAAGACATTTCAACGGGAATTTGAGGTTCCATATGTGATTCCACCACTAGACATGATCCTTTGTCCCTATACGAGTAATTAATGATTGATAACTAGTTTTGGGTGTATAAATCACTCTCATAGGATTTCTTTTCTAGATGAGCTCATCGTCCTCATCCTTAATCCCCACATGCCTAGACTTTTGAAAATAACAAAATATCTCACAATCATATGTATCTTTGCCTTCTAACTCATGTATCATCATTATTTTCCATTTTTGATTTCGTATAGAAGATAAACTAGAATAGGCTACCTAATTGAATAATAAAATACCTTTTCTATGGAGATTAGCAACCACAATATTAGGAACTTTATAACCATCAACACTACCAACCCATGGTCTAGAACCAATCCTTACTCTCACATCCGATTCCCTATCTGCCACATATACAAAGTTCCTACTAGAGTAAAATCTAATACCATTATTTTCCAAATAATAGAAATGGTATGACATTATTTATTTGTGTTCCTAATCCAATCTTCCATTGAATCAGGTCATATACACTTCTAATTCATGACTTTACACTAAATTCACTTATCACTAATCGGTCTCCAAACACATTTGGTAGCCAATGCCTTACTAAAAATATTAACATTCTTAGGAAACCATCCTCTTTGGTCTTTTGGAATGTAAATATGCTTTCATTTTACCAAGGTTATCCCTTTTTCATTCTTACTCCCTAACCACAAGAAACAAAATCTCAATTGTCTAATCTTTTCTAGCACCCCCTTAAGTGTATAAGCAAGTGAAATGCAATAGACTAGGGTGGCCTGAAGAACATATTTGACTAAAATTACCTACCTTCTGCAAAGGTCACCGATTACACCACATATTTAGACATTTATACACCTTAGAGATAATTCAATTCCAATCCTTGATAACATATGTTTTTGTCTCAAGAAATAACCCTAAATATTAAATCCCAACCTCAGGACCAATTCACTGGAAAGAAATAGCTGAATTAAAAATCTAATCTAATCCTTAGCAATACTTTAAAAAGTAATTTTGGATTTTTGTACATTCACTACCATTCTAGTAGTAGTGTAAAAGGGTATAAACTTTGTTTAACCTTGAGTGCATCCCTTCTAGTGCCATCACAAAAAAGAAGGATGCCATAGACATATAAAAGGTGTGAAAAATATATATGACTACCAATAAAAATGTCTTGAAAACACCTAGTGATTTTGTCCTCTAGAAGGGTTATACTTAATCTTTCAACAACTATAAGAAATAAGCGAGGAGATAGAGGACATGCTTACAATAACATCGTGTTAGGTTTGAAAAAGGCAAAGGCAGATCCATTAATTAATATTGCAAAAAAGAAATAAGATACAAAACTCATAATCAAATTTATAATATGAACATTGAAACCCAAATGGATCAACATCAATCTCAAATACAACCAGATACCTCTATCATATGCTTTATATAGGTCTAAATTTATGAACATAGAATACAACTTCTTACTTTTTATGATATACAATCCCTCTTGATCTACCCATAGAGCCTCATGAATCTCCTTGTTTGAAATAAGTTCAAATTGCACCTTAGATATGTTATATGTTTGTTGTCTCAAAACACTTAAAGAAATGACACTTGAGATGATTTTACATATGTTTTTACGTAACCAAATGGGTCTATATTGATCAAAAGAAACTAGCATATCAACCTTAGAAATCAAATAAATAAAAGTGTAGTTGAAGGTGGTTTAATTCCAACCATCAGCTCCAGGTTCACTAATAATCCTCAAAGTGTCCTTCTATCAAGAGTCTCATAAAACCCAAATAAAAATCAATAGTCCATCGAACCAAGTCGAGACTCTTTTCCTTTTAAAATATATGCATAACCTTCTGAAGTTCACCCCTAGTTATTTATTGCATCATTCTTTGATTTTCCTTAGCATTCACAAAACTAGGAAAGAAATATGTCATCTTTACAACCTCATATGCATACACGTGAATCTCCTCTTTGTAAATACTTTTAAAATAATCCACCCCTAATTGAGAAATGCCTTCAAATTTAGAGACTACCGATCCATTAAAATTTTCATTTTCCATATAATATTTACATTCTTATGTTAATCAACAAATTTATGAAAGAATTTAGTATTGTCATCTCCCTTGGTTAGCCAAATGGCCCTACTTTTGATCCTCCAAGAAGATTCCTTATCCACCAAGATTTTCCGCCTCATCCGCTCTAGCATTCTGACATATTTTTTATATTCATCTGAAAAACCCACACATTCTCTATTTGACATTTCCTCCAACTGAACTTCCACATCCTCAAGCATCCGAGCATCATTTATTCTTTTTTGGTGTGCCTAATTAGTAGACAATTATCTGATATGCTTAATGTTCCTCAAAAATTGTAAGGGTATAGGTTAATTGGAAGAGTCTTCAAAATCAGTCCAAGACTCGTCAATCGTCATTACATAGTCAACCAACTCAATCAAATTTGAATTAGATGTGAATGGGTTTGAAGGTCTTTCCCAATTGTTACAATTTTCAAGAAAACAAACATGTTTTTGGATTCATCCGCTGATTTGAACCACTATTTATTGGGAATATAGACTTCCCATAGTGATTAGTATTTTATCATATGGTAAATAATTAATATTGTTTTCATGTAAAGAAAAATATTTCTAGGAGTGTAGAATAATATATTTATTGGTACATGAGTTATATAACTAACTCAAAAATATAGTATGTGCATCTCCTTGATTATTATGTATGCTTCCAGTATATTGAATAAAGTGTGTTGTGTTGATTCGCTGAATAGTTTCTAATAATTGGTATATGCGCAGGTTCGGCATCTGAGAAAATTCAGGTCCTGGTTAGTAATAAGGGTTTGGAGTGTAGACTGCGTGCATTGCGCTTTCATTTAACAGGCCTTTCATTTTTCTGTCAACATTATTTTCAGTGAAGACCACGTGAAACAAATCTGTTGACATTCATTTTTTTTTCTTCAGAGTGTATTGCATATATTTGGATCTGGACGTACAATGTTGTATGGTTCTTTTGTTAAGGGTTTAAAAAAAAAAATGGAAGGTATTTTACAGATCTCGTTCTGCATTCATCCGACAAACCCACGATTTTACATCAAAGACACGGAAATTTCAATTAATCAAGGCACTTTGCATTGGGTTCAGAAATCCACAACGCAGTTGTATTGCATTTGGCGTAGCAAAATCTGCTTCAAAGCTCGACTCTGTTCTCTTAGCTCCTACACGAGCTTGCCTTCGACGCAATCCTTGACCATCATCTGGGTCTTCCTAACGGTGGCTTCAAATTTGCCTCGGCATAGTACAGATCAAAATGCCTTTTGAATCATTCACCCAGAATAGATCTTCGTGTTTTGGATCAACATTGGATCTCCATGGTCTCTTAGATCCTGCAGCTGCGGCGACATTCAAATCTTGTCTTCAACATAGCTCAACGTTCGAACCCTACAGAAAACTTCCCCACAGTGTTTGGCATGTTAACATTTGTTCAACCGCAGACCTGTGGATTTGGATAGAATGCATATCACTTTACTTTTCATCATCAGATCCTGCTTTGCATTGCACGGCTACATCTAGTTTTATGTTGCATTGATCGAGACATTGGATCGACTCTGCTCGCAGTTTCATTACCTGACATTGCATTGAGTTTCTTGCCGCATTTCTCTCCATTTCGCTCAGTCGACTCTGCACAAAACGATTTGTAGTAGATCGACCTGAACCTTGCAGATCCTGGATCCATCATCCTCGAGCTTCACAGACCTGCGCCATCCAACTTCGTCGTGGTTTTGCTTCTCCAGCCATGATTATTTTGTTTTTGCTTTACAGGTATTAGGTTTTAAGTTTTACTTTTCAGCTATTTGGTCTCTAGTTTTTATAAACCCGTGGTTTATTTTTTAGTTTATTTTTTATTGTTTTCAAATTTGATAAGCTTTTCAAAAGAGTTATATTAAAAAAGTGTCAAGTCATTTTAATATTTTCAAAAATAGCCCTGATTATTTTAATATTTTCAAAAATAGCCCTGATTATTGTAAGGATGCAATTTTGGTAGAAACCAATGTTCATTGAGTCAATATTGTCAGAGGCATAAAATAGATAAAATTAACCCGATAGACAAGTTTGATGGAATAAATTTCCATATGTGTAAAATCCAAATTCAATTAGTGTTAAATGAAAAAGACCTCTTGGACATTGTTGACGGTGCAATTGTTGCACCAATAGATGCAGATGCACTTCAAAACTGGAATGTCAAAGACAAGAAGGCCTTGGCTATTATTGGTCTTGGCTTGTCAAAGCCTTATCTTCACCATGTGGATTTCAAAAAATCCTCCAAAGATATATGAGTATCATTGAATATGTTATTTGGATCAGACGCCGACAATGCAAATATCATTATGAAGCAAAAATTATATGGGTTGAAAATGAAAGGAGGAGATATTGTATTTTACATCAAGAAGTTTCATTATCAAATGACTCAACTGGATGGGATAAATGAAATGGTAAAACCCAATGATGCAAAAGCCATATTATTAAACAAAATGCCAAAAAGTATGTCTAATATGGTGTTTACTCTAAATAAACTAAATCCAAGCCTGGAAAGAATGTTGTAGAAGAGTAAGAAGGTTTAGCCATCAAATCAAGCACTTCTTACAAGAAACACACACACACACACACACACACACATGTTTTTTATTGTAAGAAGCCTAGACATGTTATTCTGAACTGTAAACAAAGAGCACAAGAATTACTTGATGGAAAGCTGCATGACAAGGCCATGGTGACTAAAGAAGATGATATGAAAGATCAAAATACAACTGTCAATGCTCAAAACATTTCAAGTGACGAAGACTATATATTCTAAATATTCTTATGTGGTGTGTATCTTTCCATGTGACCTCTAATGGAGGGAATGTTGGAAATATAGAGTACCCATGGTAATTAGAATTTTACCATGTGGTAAATAATTAATATTGTTGTCATGTAAACAACAATAATTTTAGCAGTGTAGAATAATATATTTATTGCTACATGATTTATTTAACTAACTTACAAGTATAGTAAGTGCATCTCCTGAATTATAGGAGAAGATGCACTATATGTTTGCTTTTAGTATATTAAATAAAGTGTGTAGTGATGGTTGACTAAACAATTTCTAATACCATCTACTTATAAATGAATCCTCTTTAAAGAATCACTGACAAGGAAATGATAATTAAATTTAACTATTCTTTCAACACATTTTCATATTTTTATCAAAGTAGGATTCAACTTCATCCATTCAATGTCATAAGGACACAATTCATCAAATTTCTTGATAAAATAATAGAAATAACATTAAAATTTGTAATTATACCCCATATTTATTCTCTCCCCAAAGATGAATTCATATCACCTCCAATAATTGGGAAGATTTTTCTAAGAAATCTCTTGGAAAAAATATTATCCCAATAGGCCACTGATTCAGCATATGACCCATAAATGTTTGAGACTGACATTTTCTCCAATATATTGAGCATAGAAAAAAATACCTAAACTATATTCAAAATAAAATATATTAGTGCATTTTAAGATTTTTCTCCTCCATGCTATGATTAGTACACCTGAGCATCCTTTACAACCTAAATAGATAAAATCCTTTGCTATTTTTAGTAATTTTATAAATTATAGTTGTTCTAAATCAGTCATTGTTATTATTGCTTTATTATTTTCCTAATTTTTTCTAATAGTATTGTCATGCAAGGTTTCTATATATCTCAAATTTGATGAAACAAATATATTAATATTATTAATATGTTATATGTTATATCTACTATTAGTTAATAAAAATTAAAAACATGAAATGAAGCAACAATCAATGGAAACAACACATGATTAAAATTCAAGTGACTAAATGTTAATGAGAGGCACCTAACAATTATAATAAAGATGGATAAGTTGATGGAAATTTATATCATGTAGCATAAGTGTGAACAAGTGGTAGCCACTGATGGTTGTAACATATTTATAATGGTGGGGTTTTTTTAAATCTTCTTCTTTAGCCATTTATTTGTGTGTTCTTTGCTCAACACACCTTCTCTGATTCCATTTATATATGCGAATGGTATTATTTCCATATGGCACCCCTATAGTCTTAACTTCACATTATTACCATGGCAAACTCTATTTCTTATTTCCATGTTTATATTGGTTTCCTTCATTTTTGTAGAGACAATGTACTTCACCTTCTAACATTTGCCCTTGGCACTTCACAAGGCCTCTTGAATCAAATGTTTTGCCTCATTCCTATATTTTTTCTGATGTTTCCTTAGTTTCGTCTATTTTGAAAAAGACATTGTATTTATGAAGTTATAATAGAGGGATGCAATAGGAGGAGACTATGTTACTTTGGACACATCTATAAATGTTAATAATTGTAACCTCATCATCTAGGGTTGAGAATTAAAAAATTATTGATGATAGTCACTAATAAATTAAATTTTGAATAGCAATATGTTGCCTAAAACAAAATATTCTTTATAAAATGGTAGTTTGAAAAATAAGCATGAACTATATGCCCCCTTGTTGTTATATGTGTGACAAGGATTTTTTATTATAACTACTATGGATGCCAGTCATCCTATGGATGACTCCACCAAATAGGACACATTTTATGGGTTACCTTAGTGTATTAAAATCATTTCAATGATTGAATTGAGTTAGATTGCCTAAAAAACCAAGTTTCCTTAATCCCTTCCCATGTATGGAATTGATGATAAGTTTGGATCTTGGTTTTTTTTTGGGCATTACCTCAATGATAATATTGGTTCTATAAACTAGGTAGAAGTAGGATGAGATATTTAATTTACATATTAGTAATTTGATTAATGATTTTTAATGAATGTGGAAGAAAGTAAACAATCCATTTTTACTAATTGCAACATAAACAACTCGGTTGATGTGGCCATTGATATTTATTTTATTGTGTCAAGACTACACATGTGAAGTGACAGTCACTCATCTCTTTGTTATCAATATTGAAGGTCAACCTACGATTATGTACTCATTTCATATATTACTTCAATGTACATGCATTGTAGGTGGAGTGTGCTACATGATGCTGGGGAACAATATTACATATAATTATTAGAAGTATAATATCTTTTAAAACATATTAGTTATATTAATTATTTATATAATATAGTATAATAATATTTAATATATTATCAGAATATTAGAATATTATATAGCAAAATAATTTATACATATATACACATATAGTAAAAATATATATTACAATCATATGATATATTTTTAGTAATACTATATTTATAGAAAGTGTAGGGTGTTCTATGCATGTATGATTTAGGAAACCTATCCCACACAACTATGAAGTGTCAACCACGCATCTCTTTTCTAGAATTATTAGAGGTTAACATGTTATTATTTTGTCATTGTGTGTATTATTTTAATGTAAATATATCATATATTATTATAGTATGCTATACTCTAGATGACCCATATCATACATTAGATGTAGATTCAATGTAGCTAGTGGATTTAGGTGCCCTTCACGCATTGTAAATGGGTTTCTAACTTATATAGAGTCAACATCTTTGATTTGTCAATTTCAATTGTCAACGGTGGAAAAATATGTCATGAGGGATAATTTGACTGCATTAGTACTCCACATATGTTGTGTGGCTTCAATCATCATTATAATCCTGCTAATGTCAGGGCAATACATTGAAATTATGGAATATATTTATATATATTATTATAAATATAATATATTATAATAATATATAGTATATTATATAGATAAGTATATTAAATATTTAGAAGTATAAATATTATTTGAGATTATTTTAATAGATATTTTACTATTAATATATATTAATAGTATATATAATAACATATATTATTCTAATGAAAAGAGTATATATTACTAATAATATATATAATATAAATATTATTATTATTATAATATTAATACATTATATATGATTATATATATTATGTTTTTATTATAATAATTAAATATAGATTGTAATAATATAATATATATTTTAAATTATAATAGAATTATCTATTATGTAATAATTTATAATAGTATTAAATAATATATATTCTAATATATAATATAATATAATATAATATAATATAATATAATATAATATAATATAATATAATATAATATAATATAATATAATATAATATAATTATTAGAAATATGAAATACTTTTAAACATTTATAAAAAATGTAGAGAATTTGTTGCATGTATGACACCTATCCCATACAACTGCCAAGCAACAACCAATCACCTCTTCACTGGCATTGTTTAAGTTCAATCTGCCAATGTGTAGTCATTGTGTGTATTAATTAAATGTAAATTTATTTCCATTGAAGTGTGCTATTATATGTTATGGAATATGTTTAATATATGTTGAATAAGTGCAACATAAGAAAACCATAGCAAGCATAGGTATTAAATTAATTGTGGAAGTGGAAAAAATGAGCTTCCAAGGATAGCAGGTGACTGGGCTAGAACAAATGAGTGGGTCAATGATAACATTCACTTGTTCTAGACTACCTGAAACTCAAATACATTATATTTTTAAATTAGGTGTTGTGTGATGTAAATAATAAATATGTGTATTATCTTCTACATTGATAGTGAAAAAATTAAAATCTGCATAACAATATAAAAGTATAAACTGATTGGGGTAATATGACTAAGTATTTTACTTTATCCCTATTCTTGGGTGAAATAAATACAAAATAATTTGTATAAATAGAGGCAAATCCATTTATTTTCATGAGAATCAAATTGTCTACTTCTCCCCATCCGAATTCCACTTGTTTATATCCTAGTCTCATCATATCAATCACAATCATATTTTTTGGAGAGATATGCTCATATGGAATTTTAAATATATCTTGGTTATAATGTTTGTTATCCATGTGAACTTTATAAAATCTCAAGTACTTGTGAAATGTTATTTTATGCTTTGACATTCTTATAATTTTAACAATATTAGAGAGATATTTGTTAAGTAGGTCATTAATGATAGAAGATGGACATGGTAAAACTTGTAGTGCTTAAATCAATTCTTAATGAGTAATTTTTTTTAGCAAGGATATGAATAAGGTTACCTTTCAAAGGAGGAACATTCATTTACCAGCATAATGAAATCAACAAAATAGACTCCATAACCTCAATGTATTGCCCTCACATTAGTATTATTCAATTGTTGATTCGATCCAAACATTAGAGGTGGAGACCTTCCATAATGAAATAGAAAATTGTCAATAAAATATTCCACCATCCTATAATTTACGAACACCTTTATAATGGTTGTAGGTTATGTAGCCAAAAAACTTCCCTGAAGTCAAGACATGTGTATGATATGGGCTCTCTTATGTAAGATATCACATGAAATACCTTATAATTGATCCTCATCATCACCACCAAGATCACTTTAAAACTTTTCAGTACTTGTATGTTTTTTATGGCCTTTCCCTTTATTCCATGGGTATGAATATGGTGATTTGTATGTTCTTAAATGTGATGTAATTTCTCTAGGTGTCAATATAATTTAGACTTTGGAACATCATTATCTTGGTTAATTCCAATTTTTTTCGTGCAATTGTAATTTAAAAAAATTATCCATTGCAATACCCTAGATAGAAGGGGGCAAATTATTTGTAAATAGTAATGGGTTCCATCCATATTTCATCATTGGTGTTATACCCAAGAGTAAAGATTCGATAGTAAAACTAACATGAGGTTCATTGTGTTTTTTGTTTGGTTTATTTCTTTAATTATCTTAAATAATAACATACAAAGATTATTTATGGTAGTATTCCCAGTCATAGGTCCACTAAGCCCATCATTAGTCATAAAAGTAAAACCTTTATTTAATGGTTTGTCTTAACATAGTAGATTAGGAAACTCTTTCCAAATTATTAAGATCATTGATCACCCATCCCAAGGTTATAATCTAATCTAAGAAACCCATTTAAAGTACCTTTTTTCCCTACCAAATCCTCTTTCTGAGATTTCTCTTGTGCACTAGTCAAAAAATAATTGCTTACCCTACTACCCTACTAGAACCTAAATATATCATCTTCCAACTTTAGCTTCCTAATTTATCATCTTCAGCCTAATTATTCTGGTCCTAATATATTTATTTTGATATCCAATTGAAGCTCCTCCACCCTCCTTTGAATAGTAGGGAGTATGCATAATAATATACTAATATGCATTATCAATCACTTCATAAAATGCATTATACCCTTTGCATATGTAATCATAATATAAAGGAGAAACATCCACTTCAAAAATATCCACATTGAAATATTTAAGAATAGTAGGGTTTATCTCACTCCTATTCTGGTATAGCTCCATGTCTACTTCTCTATTGACCAAATTTTTTGTAGTAACAAAAGGTGTATTAGGAATAATTTTTGGAATAATTTTTCCATTATGGAGATGTGTTGAGGTAGAAAATAAAACTCTAAATCTTCAAAATAATATTTTGAATTTATGTTAGAACAATACTAGAACACCTTTTCTTGATAATGTCTTCTTTAGTTATTGTAATCATATTCAACACCTCTTCCAATGAATTTTTCTATAATCACTTAGCCACCTGAGATGAACCAAAAACCAATGCCTCATTTTTGCATTTTTCACCTTCCTCCAATCAAAATAAATAAGCACTTATGTGGACCCATTTCTTATCATAAATTCAACAACATAATCCACCATCATGTTCCCATTACTATGACATATGATGCACCTAAATGGGATGCCTATATAATATATAATCATTGTGTGGGAGATAAAGCCTTTTGAATAATCATTTCCTCCACCAACCCTCCTTAGGGTAAATAAAAACCAAAATAGGACCAATAGTAATGACTAATAATGAAAAAAACACTCATTTCCACATTAAATAATTCCCAAATGGAACTCTCTATCTCCTTCAAAACATCCACATAGAAAAATTCCAAAAGTAAATTAGGGAGATTTACCCAAACTATAGCAATATATGATTTATCCCATTTAGCATCAAATAATGGTGTCCATATCTTGAGAGTTAAAAGTTTTGAATCTTAGTGTCAGAGTTTACCCATGATATTCATCACGTCACATGCATCCCTCATAATAAAGTCCACCCACCCTCGATCTATTAAATGAAATTGTGCATGGTATCATAGAATCAATTCCTATATATGACCTAGCTAATATGTGAGAGTACTATCACACATCATATGACCTTGAAATATTCCTACCAAGGCTTGCTCAGATAAACCAACAACTTGATTTATTCTAATATCATCCCCCAAAATCATCTGACTGGGACTTCCCATCTTACTGCTATGACCCAACATGATTCCACTTGATGGTTGTTCATCTAGAGGTGTTATTAGCATGTTGCATTAAATTTTGGTTGATAATTATTTGATTAATGTAAATGTCAAGTTTTGTTATCAATTTTACTAGTTATGGTTAGTGCACTAGTTACTTATGGTAGATTTGATTTTGGTTTAGTTATTATGAGTTAGTCATGATAAGTAATTGGTATGGTTATTTACTAAAGTTGTTGATTATAATCAATTATACATGATACATTTAATATTCTATTCTTATCAAAATTATATTGATAATTGATATTCATGATTGATTAGATTCTACTGATGTTCTATTTTGTGATTTTAAAAATGGGAAAATGAGCTAAGATTGAAGTGGACTTAGACAACTGAGATAATAAGGAAATATTGAAGGGCATTTAGTTTGACCCTAATAAGTAATAAATGTTATGTAAAAAAATTTAAGCCACCAATAAAATTTAGTCTACTAATTATTCGATTTTGATTTCTAACTTAGTCTTGATTATTGTTCCACCTTCATTATGTTGTATTGGTCTTATGATTATTTGGTCTTTATTGTCATATTTATATTAAATTATCAGCCATCTCTTACCTCCTTGCATGTTTAAATCTCAAAATAGAATCCTTGTTGGTAGGTGAATAGCCATTGCATACCCTTATGTGGGTTTTTGAGTCACTTTGTGTTCAGCATGGGACATAACCCATTCACCCCTACATTTTCCCTTCATGGACATTTAATTGGACGCTCCTTCATGGGATACTTGTTTACCAATGCATATTAATGAATTAAAATTTAAAATTAACCTATTTTATTATTTTCATTTATGATGGCCCTCCTTTTTAAGTTCCTTAGGAATGATTGAATGTTATTACGATTTTATTTTTTGGATGGACTAATTTTAAGCAGAGTGTTTTTTGGTGATAAGGGTGAAGGCACATGTCTTGTTCATGTATGGGAGGAAGTACAAATCAACATAGGGTGAAGGAAGTTGAGGGTGGTAGAAGGAAGGATGGGGAGTCCACAGGCTGAGGGGAGAGAGGGATTAGCATACAAAAAATAAAGTTGATGTAGGAGAGAAGAGGAATTAGGTTGAAGAGGAAACAAGGCTAAAGGATCGAAATGGTGGTGAGAGATAGAGGATTGGATGGGGGAGGAAAAAAGAGGAGAGGAGAAGATAGGTGTAGGAGGGAGAAGAAAGGAGAATGAATCGAAGGAAAGAGGATGAATGAGGATGATGATGATGATGATGATGATGATGATGATGATGATGATGATGATGATGATGAGGATGATGATGATGATGATGATGATGATGATGATGATGATGATGATGATGATGATGATGATGATGATGATGATGATGATGATGATGATGAATGGATTTTTTTAGGTCTAAGATGAAGGGAATAATGGCTATTCAGTATTTAAGAGATCGACAGTGATGTAGGGAAGTAGATATAGTAGGAAAGGAAGAAGACTTTGAATGATAGAGGAGATAGGTGATGGATTTGTGGGAGATAAGGGGATGGCATAAGTTTAGATGGGCCATGAGAGTGGAATAATGTAAAGTGAATAAAATGACATGGATAACATAAAAGGAGGAAGTATATTTGAAAAAAAAACTAGTCTATACTTCCAATGATAGTATAAAAATAAACATATATATGGAATGCAAAAACAAGTTGGAAGCTCATGTTGCTTATTTACTACCATTGTAAGTATAAAATGATTCATTTTAGGATTAAATTATTAGGTTACTTATTACTTTAAATTAGTTTAGACTTGGCTAAGATAACTCCCTTGAATAAGCCTACCCTTCTAGGTGTAAATGAACAACCCTGTGACTATTCCTAACAGAAAAACTAATATTGTAATTAGCTACAAACTAAAATGAATCCCTATTGGTCCTATTGATGAGATTTACTAATTTTTATGAAACCAATATTGAACATAATAGATTTTCATTTATTCCTAATCCAACTTATGACAAATTTATCTAATAATAAAAGGTAGAGCATTAAGGTGGGATGAACCAAGTCATAAATTAATTTATTAATCCTTGGTAGGTATAAATCACTTAATTACCTAAGATACCTATAGTACTCATTACATTAATATAACATTAAATCAAATTTATATGTAAATATGCTAATTGTGAGATGAATTATGTTGATTGGTTCCCTTTATAAATTATTGATGGTAGGTGTTATGTTAAATGGGTTTACTAATCCTTAATATTACGATGAGTGATGAATTTAATTATATACACAATAACCATTGAATTCACAAAACTTATTGACATAAATAAAATATTTAAATTGTACACCATATCTCATCTATTGAGAATTGGTGAGCATAAGTCATTTGTGAATAATTTTTAATAGATAGATTGGCTTGATGTTTGAATGAATGGATAACTAGACTTGGATTATGTAATTATATGATCTATTTTCTGTTCTAAGGCATAATGAGTAAATAATTTATATTATGTGATCTTAAATAACAATGAATAACTCTTGAATATTAATTTAGAAGGTAATGGTGTGATGATCCCATGTGCCAGAGAGGAGGTTATCTACCCTTTGTAGGTAGTACAAATACAAATGCCTAGGACATGATATGCATTCATTTGATTAATAAGAACATATTCTAACTTAGTTATAATGAATCCTTCAGAATAATTAATCAATCTTACTATCAATTTTATGTATTTAAAATTTCTTATTATTTCCATAACCATGATTTTTATTTATGACCTATTTATCATTCCTTCCCCATTTACTTAGTGAACTTATAACTCTCATTTCATGAAAATGTTATGACCCAACTACAACATTGGGTACATGAAGTGGTTATTCTAGTTTTTCTAAAAATAATCACATAACCTTCTGTAAGGTGGGACTGAACAATATCGTGCCAAGTTTTTAATTTCATAGACATATATTTATGATTAAATAAGGTTCCATGAGGTTGAAGCAATGTCTAGAGGTACCTTGGCACTTGCTATGCTTTTTAAGAATTCTTGATGGATATATGGATTTAATTTTACTGTGGTCATTCACCTTTTGGTGTATACTGGTGTTGTATATTATGGTCTTTGATTTTTTTATTAACTATTTCATGTTGATGAGTGGCTAAGTCTCTTCATTGCATTCTCAATTGACCTTTTACAAAACTTGTTTGCTTGAGTCAACCATCTAGCTAATGGTTGGGGCGGTAAGAGATTCTGTATAGTTAGGCTCATTGAAATAATGTTGAGGGATTTGATTCTTATGTATTAATCATACTATATCCATTTATTGGATTATATTTATGATGGAAAATAAATTGTTGGTAGCTATTACTATTTATTTTACTATTGACTATAATATATGAATTGTTTTACCTGATAAATTGATGGTAATTGGATGTATCATTTCTATAAATGACTTTTCTTATGTTGATATTCTTTTTGATATTGTATACATCCAATTACTATCACTATTGTGATCAAATTATCAATCTAGGCAATATCCTATGACAATGCACAATCTACGCCAAAATCACTAAAACACACTAAATTATTCAAACTTGTCATGTACAAGTGATGATTTAGGATAATGTATCCCTAAATGGGGAAATGCATTTTTATGTGATTATGTTATTTTATAAAATTACTTTTAGGAAAATTGTGACCACATAAAATGATGTCTAGACCATTGAATTATTCTAATTTAGAAACACACATCATGTGCATGTGTTATTTCTAGTCCACAATGCTACAAATGGGGTATTGCTCCATACACAACTGACAAAATCTTATAATTATACTCCATTCAAATTATGAGTTAGTAAATTGACATTTCAACCAGTTTGATTAAATGAATGACCAATTTCTAAAAAATTGTAGAAAATTAATTAAACCCACTTACGCTAATTAAATCAAGTTAAGAGCTTAAGTGAAAATTCCATGGAAGTTATTAAAAATTTATTAATTGTAAATTCATTTCTTAATTATACATTAAATTGTGACATTATTAGTGGGGTGGCATCTATAGTAAATTAATAGAATAAATATCTACTTTAATCCCTCACATGCCTCATTAATGCCCCATTATTTCAAATATTAATGGGGATATTTATGGTTTGTCCCTTCAAAATTGAATTGATTTATGGTGACACATATTGATCTCAAGATGGAAGATCATGGTTGATTTTGATCATTTCCAAAAAATAATAAATAAGAGTGCCAATATGATTATTTTTATGCTTCATACATGCAAACTTATTATGCATAAATTACAATGGACAAGCTTCAACCATTTGCACATATTGATCAAATTTATCATCCTAATCCATTGATGCATTGAGAGATGATGGAGGACCAATATACTCATCATTTATAAAGACTTGGAGCACCATATCTTTGTAAAATCATGCTTCTTAGCCACTCTTGGAAGGAGGGAGACTCTTGAGAGGGTTTGATGGTAGTATTCCTTCATTCAATAGCTCTTAGATTTCATTTTCAACACTACACGAGGGAGTAGGCTTAGCACATTGTATTATTTATGTTTATTTTCTTTTTTCTTTACTAATGCACGGATTAACTTTCTTTAGATTCCTACTTTATATTTTGTCATGCCTGGTTGGATTAAACATCCAATACAAGCAAGGAATTACTCTCAAACTTTTAGTTTTATTAATGGATGTTTAAAAATATTAAAAATTCAAGTTTTACATTCAATTTTAATATTTTTTAGAGACACACATTTTACATATAAACTGTTATCTATTCTATTTGATCGACATTGATTCTCTAGGAACAAACATCAATTCCTACGTGAAGAATAATGAATGGTGAAAAATATAATTAATGGGTTTTTATTGAGGTTTTATTGGTCTTATTGTGTGTTTAAACAAATGCATGTTCTCTATTTTATTATTTTACTATAAGATCTTGAGAGATTTTAGGTATTTATCCTTATTTGGCTAATAGCTTTTTTTTGTCAAAATTATGTTCTATTTCCCTATGTTTTTGTAGGAATTGACATTGATTCTAGTTGACCGGCATTGACTCTATATGAACTGATCAAAACTGATTAATGTGAACTAACATCAATCCCTGTATGGACTGATGATAGTATTTGAAACATAAAAATAGAGACCTGAGAGCTAATTTTCAAATCTTTTTTTCTCATTTATATTTGGGATTCTAAGTAGGCAAAAATCTATAAAAATTAGAGGACCTTATCTAGAAAAATGAAAACTTATGGAGATGGTTAAGTCTTGCATATTTTTTTGGTGCCTAAAAGGAATTTAATTGTTTTTATGCTTAGTTATTAATGAAATTTTTACATGTTTTTGAACTGAGGACAAGGGGCCAAAATTTCATAAACATCTCACTTTGGTACTATAAAATAAAAATTCACACTTAGATACATATTCTTAAGAGTGCTTATTTTATGATTCTTCTTTCAAAGTTGTTTAATTTCTCAAAATTATTGGTGTGTGTATGCTCTCCCCCCCATCCACTAGTGACCAAAAGCGTTCTTTATTTACCTTGGTTACTTTTAGTCCAAAAATCATGAAAAAAACATCACTAGGGTGCTCCTTAAACTCAAACAATTTAATTGATCCTAAAATGACCTAAAGTAGTTTTACTTGTCATTTATTTATGTAGTTTGGCTTGTGATCATAATTTCATCACCTCCTCATGGGTTCTCTAGGGAAGTATTGACCTAGGAATTCATCTCCTAGCATCATTGAAAACCTAATCCTTGTTGAGGTATATACGCCAAGGGAAACCCATTAGGATGCTTATTTTTAGCGATAAAAATAAGCTCCATTAGTGGTACTCCAATTTATATTATAGGGGAAATTCTCACATCACACTACACTCAACAAGTGATAGATGTAGTGGTTGTAAAAGTGATAAGACCTTTTCACAACAAGCTAGTTGATGTAGATCTAATTGATATGAGGCATATTTAGTGTTAACCATATTTTTTATCATCTATACGTGTGGAAAATTAGTTTTAAAACAACCTGACTTTCTATGGACATACTATTGGTTCAAGGTGAGTGGAGTAAAGTTCCATATCATTGTGCAATCTCTTGAGAGAAGGGGAAGTGTAAAAAATTTACTTATCCATGCACTTTTTTTTTTAATTAACACTTGGAATCCTTTGAAGGGAAAAGATATAGGATGAATTTGACAATGCCATATAATGTTATCAATTCTAAGTCTTTCGACATTAGACTTAGGTGTTTATCATTTTATGCTTGACTTGCTTAGAATTTTTTAGTATAATTTTTTTTGAAAACAAAAACACATCATAAAACCAAACACTTTTGTTATACACCATTTTATTTGAGTAAGGAGGTGATACATTGACCAAATCAAAACCATTTTTTCCTTATTCAAGTCATCATTTAGAATATTGTGTTTGTATTTCCTAAACAACATTGTTATGTTGTATATTTGAGTCTAGACAATTTGTCTACTTTATAAAATCTCAAAGTCTTTAATTTTTAATATAATTTTGAAGTCTCACCTTTCTAAGTTCTAATCCAAGATGATATCAGTTTGCCACTTACATTTGATTTACTTAATCTTGGCTATGATTTATCATTTGGATTGAAGGCCATTACCAAGACTCATCATCATTGTTATTATTATTTTGGGTTTAGCTTATCTTGCATTCATTCATGCTCTATGTTCTTGGACCATTCTACATCCTATTACCATATGGAAGTGTTATGCTGCCCATTTGGTTTTAGCTTTATTCTTAGGATTTCATGTGGTAATCCATGTTTTAGCTTCATGTTTTGCATTATTATCTTCTTAATGAAAAAGACCCTCTTAAAATTTTCAAGTTGTAACTCATCATAGTTATATCTAGATTTTATAATATCAACATAACTTTGACCTAAGTTTGTTGTGATAGATTGTACTTTAGGTTTCAAATTTATCATACCCTCTTCTAGTTTTAAAATTTCAATAAACCAAAGATGACTAATTTCATAACCATTTATTCTAATTTTATGGTACTATGCCATTTATTTAATTATAGTCTTATCTTACCTAGTAACTTATTTGAAGAAACTAAAACACACCTTTAAATGTTTGAAAAAACATATTTCACATCTTATCAAAAGAAAAAAATCTTTTAAACATGACACAAAGGTATACTCACAATGGGGTCTCTTACGACCCTAGCTATGAGGAAGATCATTTTTATGATAAACATACACACTCCATTATGTTTGAGGATATTACCCTATTTGGGCCTAGTTTTTAAATACCAAACTAATCCATGCATATTTTCATACATCAATCCCATTATCCTCATTTTTATTTCTTGAGCAACCAAGCTCTATAGTTCTCAAAAGTTACAATTTTATGTTATCCTCTTTCAGCTTATAGGAGCCAACAAGTTCCACAATACTCAAAGCTTACCAATCTTGGTTATTCCCCTTTGTATTTCACAAGCCAAAAAGATCTACAGTGATTAAAGGTTATCATTATAGGTTATCCCCCTTTGGATCTCACAAGAAACCAAGTTCTATATCTCTCAAAGGTTACCATTCTAGGTTATCCTCCTTCAGCTTGCATAAGTAACCAAATTATGCAGCGCTTGAAGGTTACCATATTAGGTTATATTATTTTAACTATCATGAGTGATAGAGCTCTGTAATGCTTTAAGGTTACCATTTTAATCACCACTCCTTTTTCTTATGATATCAGCCAAACTTCACATTGCCTAGTCATTACCATTCTAGTCCCATTGCCTGTATTTATTGATACTATTATTTGGGATCATCAATTTGATGAGCCAATCTTTGTTGATCCTTGTTTTTATTGTCTAATTTTTGCATAACCCATTATTGAACCACAAGCCATTACTCACCCTATGACAACTATTGCCCAGTTTAGAAAAAATCCATTCTAGTCTTTCATCCATAATAGAACCAACCATTATCTCTTCAAGAACCATCTTTTAAGGACCAAAATTTATTCAAGGTTGATATTTTACAACCAATTATAAGCCAAATCCATGATTTCTTTATTTAAACACCTATTTTTATCATGTCAAGTTATGATTAATCAACCTTATATACTATACCTATTATCGAGGAGTCTTGATCTGACAAATCAGTCTTTGTTGAGCTACTTCTTAAAGATTATAACTACCTTTGGGAAAATAATTATCTTGACCATTATCCTATTTTTAAAGATCCTCACTTTGATAAACTAGTCTATATGAGATTGTCTCTTGACCTTTTTCCCTTCACTGAAGAGTCTCAATTTGAAGAACTATTCTCTCTATAGTCACCACTCAAGTTGTTCCCTCTCTTTGATGGGCTTCACCTAAATGAGTTAGTCTATTTTGAACCCTTCCTAGATGAATCTATTTTTATAGATATCATTATGCCATAATAGGATATTATTTATCCAATACCAAATGATCAACCAAACATCTTTGTAGCAACATCCACACTAGATGAATAATCAATATTAAAGTTAGGTTCTAATTTCAAATTGATATCATATCTAACATTAGAAGATGAATCAACATCAATGTCAACATCAGATTTAGATTCCTTTAAGTTTGATTCAAATACTAAATTATATTAAAGTCAAGGTTGTTACAATATTGATTAAACTTGCCTTGAAGGTCAATTTCAATAAATTTGTGAACATTATACATTTTTTGATGATGATTACTTCAACATCAACACATGTTCTACTATCTTCTATAAGGATTGTTTTTTCTTTCATCATTCCATTATCACCACCTAATATATCCATTATATTGACATTCCATTTCTCACAAGCATCAATTGGCATTGATAGAATCATGCTTTATTGAATTGCATCTATGGTGACATATCAGGGGCATAACATCAAGGGGACCAAGACCAAATTCATTAAGAAGAAGAACAAGTTCTTGGTGAAACCTTTTCGAAGGTGTTAGGAGATGATAAAAGACACCACTCAACATATTTTAGTGAAACCTTTTTAGAGGCACTATAAGAAAATAAAAGTCAAAAGTCAATGTTTGTTAGTGAAACCTTTTTGAAGGTGCTATAGGATAATCAAGACCCCTTCATTGGTGAAACCCTCTTCAATGTGTTGATAGATGAGCAAAATAGTTATTTATTGCTTGATGAAGACTTTATCCAAGATAACATCAATATAACTTCAATCTACATCATTATCAGATGTCATCTACTCTTAAGCCCAGATAATAGAAAATTTTGGTGGTCTTATTAAGAGTATATTCAAAGATATTTGGCCCTGCCACAACCAAAATTATGTCAAATCTAGAATTAGTAACATTGTGTATGACTAAAAGTCTCAATCTCCATTTGCTTCCAAGTCATTATACATTCCATTATCATCCACCTTTACATTACCAACTTATACCATTTATCATGTTCCTAGCATTATTTACCATTATAGGCTACACTTTCCTTTGTAAAGGTTACAAAGACATCCTATCTAAAAATTTGAAGGAAACATAATCAAAGATGAAGGAGGATCACAATAACACCATTGGAATCCAAATCTATAGGAGGTTCGTAATACAATAGATATTCAGAAAGGTTATGGGCTAGTAAGTTTTATAACTGGTTATTCTGGTTACCTCATATGTTTACTAGGATGTGCATCTCCACATCAACAGGAGTAACATAACCATTTTCTATTTTATATTTACCCTACCATTTACCTTATCTTATCAATTGGGAGCAACCCTTTGTCATTATTTATAATTTCCATCCTATCATCTTATTTATGTCATATTGAATGTCATTTCACCATTGCTTTATTATGACCAAATCTTCTTTCTACCTCACTACCCAACCCATTTTTATCTTGGTTCCTTTGGTTCTTCTTGTACCTTCAATGAGGGGATTTTGATCCAAATTTAGTAGTTATGAAATTCCATGTTTAAATGATAGTTTATGAAAGTAGTGTGACAGTGGAGGTCAAAATTTATATTTCATTTACCTTTGACTAGTGCTACTGAGTATAACTACCTATAGGCAAATCAATGTTCTACTTTGTGTTACTAATATAACTGCTTATAGGAAAATTAGTAGCACATGCTTATACTATTATTTCATAATTATAACCACCTATGGGAAAATTAGGATCAACACTTTTTATCATGCATTATCACACCACTTTGATATTAATATTATCATTTTCCTTGTCATTTACCTTTATTTGTGATCTTTTTATCCCCAAGTTAGTTCTTACCATCTTTTGTGTTGGCAAAACTATTGTGATTTTAGGTCCTAATGAGATTACATAGGCAATGATAAATTAAAATTGATGTCATCTCAGTACCCCTTTTCCATATAATATGACAATTTTAAGACTGGTATATTGTCAATCTCTAATGAGTTCAAGGCATTCTAGACACACTCAATGCTAATTTTACAAAGCAATTCAACCTGAATAGTATTTTGTAGCTTCCTCTTACAAAAAAGTGAACATAAATGCCTTTACACATGGTTATTTCCCATTGTATGGTTCTTCATATTTATCTCACACTACATACTATTCTATTATAATTTGGATTTTGTTTGGAAGGCATTGTTTCCTTCATAGGATCATAGGGGCCATTGCATCTGACTTTATCTGTTATTGGAACTTCTATTCTTGGATGTACATATCCTTGATTAATCGGTTCCCGATCCCATTGTAGTTTGTTTATGTATTGTTTAAACTCTAACCTATAAAAGTACATATCTTTAGTTATGTATTTCCTTAGGCATTTTATTCATATTTTATTTTTATTGTCTATCTCAAAAACATAAAAACATTAGAAATCAATAGGAAAAAAAAACACATTGTCTTACACTTTTATTTATTCTAATCCCATGCACTCACTATTTTTCAATAATTTTCATGTTTGAACTCTCTTTCCATTTTACAAGAAATTTTCAAGTTCAAATGCTTTCATTGTTTTGTGAGCAGTCATTTGAACACTCTCACCATTTTGAAGGCCCATTTACATATTTCCTATACAACATCAATCATGTTTTCTTATCATCACTTTTATTCTATTCCATTTCCCCAAAGCAATACATTCGTTATGAATTTCATGTTGTATCTTACATCCATGGAATTATGTAGACATTGGTCACTTATCTCGTACATCTAGAGTTAGCTCGGCCTTCTTTTTCCCCCATTTTTTTTTCGTGTTACTTCCTTATCAGTTGGGGGAAGATTTGTATATTTTGTTCTTGTTCTATTGTGTTAGTATCATTACTTATTAGATTAGGGGTCACCCTATCATAGATATTATGCCTATATTACACTTACATGAACCATTCACCTTTTTCTTTGCTTACATAAACATTATGACTAATATTTGTTTGTGTGTTTATTTGTTTTTTATTGTTTTTTTTTGTGTTTTGTTATCTCTCTCCATTTATTTTTTTAGTATTTTATTGATCATTTATTGGTATTTTATTGTGTATTTATGATGTTGTCATTGTTATTGAGTTGTCATTTTATTTATTGTTTTGTTATTTTTTCTTTTTTTCCTTCCTCTTCTCTTGTTATTTATTATTGGTGTTTTCTTGTATTAGTATTTTGTATTCCTATTTTATCTTGTTTCATATTGTGTTGTTATTTTGAGTTCAAATAAATTCTATAATCATTTTTAGTCTACTTTTTAATTAGGCTTGATTTGTTTAGAGCTGTATTTAACTTATTGTTTTGTTTTTTTTTCCAAATACTTCTTACTAAATACATATGGAGAATGATTATTCATATCCTTATTTCATGTTGTTTATTAAGTTATTCTTGTTTTATCTTTGTACATTCTTATTCCTACTTAAATAATCATTGTTGATATCTTAGTTTTAAGTGAGGTTACATTTATGTATTATTTTTATCATTGTTTTTATTTAAATTTAAATAATTTAATCTCTGGTATTGGTAGTTTTTATCATTAACCTTAGTTATAAATATTCACATTTTAACAGGGCATTTTCAATAGAAATAAAATGTTACTATAAGTTACTCATACGTATGATGCATAATTTTAATTTGATATATTAAACACCAAGTGCTCCATGTCCAAAATTTAATCAAGATCTAAAGACCATTTTATAATGTACCATACCTAGAATGAGACTCTTTGAAAAGATATTTCTATGCTTAGTTTGGGATGTGCATATCCTAAATTATACCATAGCACCTAGTGAATGTATTATCCTACATATCTACATACCTAGCATGATTTCATAATTGAACATTTGTCTAATTTTATTCTATTATTCTTTCTTCATTCCATTTTCTCCTACTTATAAGAGAATTACATTGGATTGAAGTCCATTTAGATTAATTAGGTAGTGTTTGGATACATGACATATCTTAGGATAGCTCACCCACCCTCTTTCTTCCAATAATCTATCTCATCACTGTCTGCATCCTCATATGGCTTATTTTTTTTAGATTCATCATTTATTAGACTAGTAAATCCAAGTTTGCACCTTCTCATACTTAATATATGTGTTAGGTAATATCCTTGAGTTATGCTTGCCAATTTTCCCTACGTGAGCACAATATTTGGATCAATCACTGATCCAGTCAACCTTACTGGGGGAAATTTAATTATTAATGGTCAAAATAAAACCTATTAGGGAAAATATGATAAAATATACTTTGATAGGGCACATTATTAATTTTTTGACCTCCTTTCTCTAGAGCAGTGATCTAATTTTTATTCTAATTCTAAGCTTAGTGTCTTTTGCCCTCGTTATGGCAATTTTGAAGTGTGCAACTTATCTCTGGATCAATCATTCCCTAATCCCATAAATTTTACCCTATTTTGGCATATGCCAATGTGTGTCACTTGGATTTTTTTGTAATTTCATTCATCCCACTTCTCCCCTCTTTTGTGCCCATTTTATTCTATTATGTTTTTTATCATTGAGAATCCTATTATGTTTTTATCATTGAGAATCCTATTATGTTTTATCTCTTTTTCAAGAGTTTAAAACTCTATTTCACCCTTAGATGCCCCCTTGAGTTGGCATAATGGGTCATTTATTCAATCATGACCTTCTGACTTCTTCTTAACAACTCTTTCATTCTTTGAAAAGACATTACTATTCTTGAATGTCTCACCACACCTTCTAAAATAGATGCAAATTGTAAAAATATAATTACTATCACTATTGTGTTTTAATTGAAAATGTAATCAATATTCTGTGATAATGCACAATCTAGGCTAAAATCACTAAAATGTGCTAAATGGTAGGAACTTGTCACGTACATTTGTTGATTTATGATAATGTATCCCTAAATGGGGTAATGCATTTAAGGTGATTATTATATATTTTTTCAAATCACTTTGAATCAAATTATAACAATGAAAAATGATGCTTTAGATCATTTAGTCCTAATTCATAAGCACACATAATGTGCATGTATTATTTTATGTCCACAATGTTCTAAATGGAGTATTTCTCTACATGCAACTAACACCTTGTTATAATTATACTCCATTCAAATTATGACTTAGTTATTAACATTTTGACAAGTTTGATTAAATTAACCACCAATTTCCAAATACTTACTTAAAATTAATTAAGCTCACTGAAGAAAATTGAATCAAATTAACAACTTAAGTGAAATTCCATGGAAGTTATTTAAAATATATTAATTGAATATTCATTCCACAATTTTGCATCACTTTGTGACATCATCAGTGCGGTGGAATCCATAAGCCATTAGTGGAGCAAATATCTGGTTTAATCCCTCCCATACCTCATTAATACCCCATTCTACAAAATATTAATGGGGATATTTATGGCTTTTCCATCAAAAATTGAATTGATTCATGGCCACACATCTTGATATTAAGATGGACAGTCAAGGTTGATTTTGATCATTTCCAAAAATATATAAATAAGAGGGCCAAGAAATTCTTTTTGAAGCTTCATTTATGTAATTTTTTAATGCAAAAGACTTATTAGACAAGCTTCAATCATTTGCACATGGTAAGCAAATTCATGACTGTAAGATATTGGTGCATTGAGAGATGATGGAGGAGCAAGTTACTCATCATTGATACAAACATGTAGCACCAAAAATAGGTAAAATCATGCTTCTTGGCCTCTCTTGGAAGGAGGGATGCTCTTAATGTTAGTATTCCTTCTTTCAATATCTCTTCGAATTCATTTTCAAAACCCCATGAAGGAGTAGGATTAGCACATTTTGATCTTTATGCTTGTTTGGGTTTTTCACTACTAATGCATGCACTAACTTGATTTGGATTCATACTCTTCAGATATGATGGAATGATATTGTTTTAACTGGTGATAGTGATTACTTATAAAATATTCAATGATGGCACAAAAATTTCAATTACAAATTGACAGTGCTAACTTATTTATTAGTCTTTTTATATGATTATGGTGAGTACTTGCATTAAAATTGTAGCTATTGAAGGTTTTTTAATCATATGATCTTGGTTGTCCTATAACATATATAATATTAGTACACTAAATTGGTGAATAGAATAATAATAGTTATAGTGTATTTACAACATGTTTATATAGTTTTACTCTTAGTTTATGCTTTCTAGTAATGATATTTAGTAGCCAAAAACTAAGAGTTATATAATTTTATTATGATAAAAAAGGGAAAAGGAAATCATTTATAAAAGATATTTGGTTTTCCCTAATTTATTTAAAGAACATAAAGGCCTAGTGTGATAAATTTTAATTATGACTACTCATGGTATATGCTACTATCATTTTACTGGCTCTCCTGATCTTCACATTGAAGTTATTGACAAATGTATTAAGATATATATAAAATATCATGCATACTTTTATTACATGAAGAAATTTCTTGAAAATATTATATTTTATGCATGAATTGGTAATCATAACTTTCGTTATTAAAGGCTAGGCATTGATTAACAACCTTGGGGTGATTGTATTTAAGGAACTTGTTGATGAATAAATAATGCATCTATTCATAATTATATTGGCTGGGTATAAATAAGGACATGTGGCTTTAAATTTCATTATTGGCTAGTCTTCTTTGATTCATTATTGTAATTAAATGACTTAAATATGGAATATCACGTGTGTTCATTTTTTCAATTAATTTAGCATACATTATATGTTGTTTATGCATGGATTATGTTGCATTAAAACTCTTTGAACAATTTATTATATTAAGATCATGTTGGTAAATGTAAGACTAATAATAATCAGCCCCTAATATGGCAACTAGATAAATAAAAATAATGTGACCTCATAGGTGGCCATGTTATGGAGATTCTTAAATGTTTGTTAAACATCAAGTTAAATTATTAAATATTTACATGCTTGCCCTTATGGAATAAAAATTCTGATTAAATTTTAATGAGTATGTTTAAAATGTTATTGGATACTATTGATTCATTCTCCTAATGATACTTTAGATTGTTGGTATTAGATTCTACATGACCTAAACTTGATATTATAGTTTTTTGCCCAATGTGATGGAGCCCATAGTTGGTCATGCTTATGAAAATTAGTGAGTGAAAGAATATAAGGTATTGTTACTTGTCTTAAGCTCACGTTTGATTAAAGTGTGATGTAAGGATACTAATATAGAAATTGTATCATATACAATCTTGAAAGTTAGCATCATTTGAATGGATTTCATTACATCTTCTCTTAGCCTAATTCATAGCATATATTTATATAAGGATAATGTGTGATGAAGTTATTTTTCTATTATTTGATGTTAAGATATTAATTAATTTGTTATAAACCATTGGTTGAAGTCAAAAACCTTTATGTGTTAGCTAATTTTTGGATGCATGATTAACCATCTTGTAACCATGTGCAATCAATGTGTGATGTGGTAGCTAACTATACATAAGTACAAGCCCATAACTAACCAATATAATGAATATTTATAATGGATTGATGATAAAATTCATTATTTAATAAGTTATGCTTCATGTTACTAGTTAAATTATGACTCACTCTTTAGTAAAGGATTGAAGGAACCATATGGTATGAAGACCCTAAATTCAAGGATTTATTCTTATAATCTAGACCTAGAAGTACTATTGGTAGTGGATTATCAAATTTATAGTATTCATTGTATATTGGGTGATATCCCCAAATGGATTATTTCTTTCTTGTAAAATGATATTTTTAGGGATGTTATGTTCATTATTAGTGTAAACATTATTACATGATCTATGTGAAATGACTCGTGTTGGTGAAGAGTACATGGCTTATCTCTAATCAATGGTAGATAATACTCATGTAATGTATTATATTTTTATATTGTGCCATTCAACAAGTGAATAAATGTGGGTACAATTACCCCTAAGGACTATGAATCATGTTACAATTATCTAATGGGGATAATAACAAAATCCATCTTTCCTTGTGCATGTTTTGAAAGGATACTAGTGCCTTAAGTGCTATGTTGTATTGTCTTGGAAGTGGGCTAGTGACATCTACTACTAATATTAAAATAACTTAAGGCCTATCTAAGAAAAACATAATATGATGATTCTTAGGTGTAATCATTTCAGACTTTTCATACTTATTTTTTTACTTCTCTATTATCATATATACATACTTAGAAATGGCCAATAATATAATCTATGATATGCTTAATTATATCTTTATGTATCTAATGTTGTCTTTATGGATGAATTGGGATACTAATTAAATTATTATAGACATGTTAAGTCTGAATTTATCTCTTTAGTCTCTCTAACTATCAATCCATAACCGCATAGGGTTATCAGAAACATAGATAGGGATGAGGATCCCTAGATGGTATGATAGGGAAGATGAGTGACTTCTATGAGCTTCACTGATTATCAGTATAATACCCCCTAAATAGTATACCATCATCATTATAACATTATTGTCTATGGAGTCCTCTAGATTTGTTTATCCCTAGGTGAGTGTCCATAGTGATCCAATTCGGTTAATAGTTGTCTAAACATTAATATGTAGATCTATATAAATGTGGCATGCATAATGAAGTTATGTAATGGGATATACTTGAAGTTTTGTTTCATATTCCATAAAGCAACCTTGAATTCTATTTGGGTTGTTTCATTTAGTTTCATAGTAGTGTTTCTACTATAGGGAACTATGGGACATGATTGTTTTGTATCATGAATCTAGTAATAGTTTCATTTGATGAGGATATGACTTGATAGGAGATGGGAACATTACTATTGAATTAGAATGGAACATTGATCTATTTTATATTTCTAATGCGATATAATTTCTTGCATCCATTGAATTTAATGCACGTGCATAAATTTATAAGTTATGTAGTAACACTATGATATCTACCTATATCCTAGGTTGGGTCAACCCTTTTCGAACTAATCTATTAGAGGGAAAGTATCATAGGTTAATTATTAACTTATATGGGTTAGTCCATGGGAGTATTTTGATAACCACTTCACCCTTCAAAATAGGGAAATGATGTTTGGTATTTATTGTTGACTTGTATGGGGAAGTCATCATTAGATGCTTAGGATATTATAAATTGGTAAGACCAACGGATTGGCTTAAACTTGGAGGGCCGAATAGGGTGAGAGTATGTAATTTACTTGGTTAAATCAACAATTTAGAGATATTTGGTGGTGAAGGAGTATCTTGAGCCATCAAACATTCTAAACATGAATGGTTGATGATGACCATTTATGGTCCTATTGATAAGTACTAAGGTGATTTATTATGATATAGAGTGATATAAGAATTTTTCACTTAAGAATAAGCATGTGATCCTATTAAAAAATTTCATCCTCTTATGGGTTGAATATAACATCCCACTATTTCATAAATTTGAATGATTATAAGTAATTAAATTCTATTTGAAAATAAAAAATTTATGTTAAATTTGTTGATAAATAACCTATGCCTTGGTGATGTCCACCATTTCCCAAATTTATATTATGCCTGATCAAGCATTGCTAGTCAATCATTAACTTGTCAAAAATAAGTTAATGAGAATAATAACAATTAAATCTTGCTACTGTAATCATAGAAATTGTATCTCGATGTCCATTGATGGGTCACATGAGTGAGCCATCATATGACATTGAGGTGTGATATCATTCAAAGGTCCAAGGTTGTGACTCAATCCTAGAGGGCCTATTGGGGTGAATAAATTTAGAATGTTTGGGAAAGTTGGTGTGTTTGGGGGATCTCTTTTTATAACAAGTATCACAAAAAATCCAATCAATGAGACACAAAGAGTTTTTGGTAACATTCTTAGATGCATGGATATACAATGATGGGATTTGTTTGAACATACCTTTCCTCAAAGAAATGTTGTACATGAGACCCCTAGGGATGATAATGTTGTATCAGATGATGGGTTTGATTAAATATCATAACATTTAGAAAATATTGGAGCTTGTTACATCCAATATTATCAGTGCCTAGTGTACACAAAAATCTAGTGGTAACTTAGCAGGTTATTCTAAGGCAAGGATTGATGATGTTGTCATTATTTTAAGTCAACCAAAAAGAATATGATTGTAGGTTAGTAGGTTTGAGAATACATATGATTAAATTATTTGCACACCTTATATGCCTGATAAATGGTTGTATAAACCATGATGGAATGTGTGTAATTATTATTATCATTGGAAACAATGATGTAGTTAGAGCACTTATTATGACACTCTTGTTATCATAATTTTTTTGTAGAAAAACATATACCATGGTTGAGATTTTCAGCCTAATTTAGTTGAGACACCATTCAGACATTGACTAATCCTATGTGAGAATGATAAATAAATGTAGAACTAAAATGATATTCCATTATTATGAAGGGAATATTCTGATTTTTTGTACAAATGGCCTTCATAAAAAGGCTTAGACACTATAATGATGTGTTGTGTTAAGATAAATAAAATATCTTAGCAAGTATATAATTCTCCTTCTTTGGCAAGGTGGTCCCATGGTTAACTCACCCTTGGATTGTGTGAAGATAAGCACTTGTGGGAAAATAATTGAAAATTGTCTATATAGCTAATAATGTTTTAGCTACATCTAGCATTTTGGTGTATTAAATTGTAACAATGATGTATTATTTGAGATTGAATTAAGTCCTCACAAACCACTTTTAGGTCCTATGAGTAGGATGTCTATGTTAAATCAAGTAAGGGTGCAATTATTGAAACACATGTATGTGTTATCTGGTAAGTGCCAACATCTTTTGAATAAAGTATTATTCTATGTATTCCTAAACATAATATTCTAAAATGAATATTTGTACTTTTTTTCTAGGAACATGACTAGAATTTATGCTTGTGCTTGAAATGAAAAATATAAAGCCTTGATTAGGGAGTTGTTAAAATCACATGTACCCACTTAACTATTTGAAGGAGCAAGAGAAGTTGGGTGAATCACCTTAGATGGCTGATAAAATGATGGTGGGATTAGGATCACTAGACGATCATGTACACACACAAGTAGTGGATAACATGTTGTAAGCCTTAGGGTATCATGTGATGCCTTAAATGGCTTCTCTAATGTTTAGTCTAGTTAGTATAGGATGTTTCACTAACCCATGCATTATAAAGGTTGAAAGAGAAGTGACCATAATAATACTGATTTGTGGTTCTCAAATGGCATTATGTGATATATGTCATAAAGTCTATGTATAAGACATAACACTCATAGTGAAGGTTTTAATTTTATTAACATAGAATTATGGTTCCAATCTGGTTTGATTGGACTATTACAACTCTTGACTTTAAGTTGTAGGTCTGTATGTGATGATATAAAATTTAATAATGACTCTTAAAAAGTTCTTATATTCAAACTGCTAACATGTATGAAGCAAAAAATACATAACTTGATGACTTAATGGCTATAATCCATGTTGGGAAGTACAGGTAGCAATATTGATGGCAAGTATGTTATGGTAAGTTAAGTTAAAATAGCTTAGAACATTATATTTCTAGATTATTTTAATTTCACAACCGTGTAAGTTGCTAGAAATGGTTAAATTCAGAAGTGGCTAAACTGAAATTAATAGTTTTTGCCAATGTAATCTGATAAGGTAAGACTATATTTGGTTGGTAAATATAAATGTATTTGTTTTTAATAATTTTTTTGGTAACCTTTGGCATTGTAAGGGATGCAATTAGGAAATTTACAACCAATTTTCAAGACTTGTGAAAATTGATGCTGAAAATTGTGCATACCGCACCTTGTTTTACCCATCCTGATGTCACAAATGACACATAAATTAAGGCATTGCTTATTGGCCTAATGCAAAGAAAGACATTGTTGACTTAATGGGTTTAGTTGAATTGCCAATTACATAAGATTGAGCATTATCATCATAAAAGTGATAAATATTATGAAATAATGTTATTTAATAAGTTAAACCTTTTTTCCACATAATATGCGTTCCTTGACTATTTGAAAAGTCATGGTCGGTTGATCTTTAATAATGGGAGGATATTATGACCTAAATTAATGTCACCTTATGATTGCTCGTGTAGAGGAACTATTAGCATGTTGTATCTAAGTCTGGGTCTTCCTACCGGTGGCTTAAAATTTGCCTCGGCATAGAACAAATCAAAATGCCTTTTGAATCATTGACCCAGAATCGATCTTCGTGTTTTGGATCAACATTGGATCTCCATGGTCTCTTAGATCCTGCAGCTGCGGCGACATTCAAATCATGTCTTCAACATAGCTCAACGTTCGAACCCTACAGAAAACATCCTCACAGTGTTTGGCATGTTAACATTTGTTGCACCGCAGACCTGTGGATTTGGATAGAATGGATATCACTTTACTTTTCATCATCAGATCCTGATTTGCAATGCACGGCTGCATCTAGTTTTATGTTGCATTGATCGAGACATTGGATCGACTCTGCTTGCAGTTTCATTACCTGACTTTGCATTGAGTTTCTTGCCGTTCGCTTGCATTTCTCTCCATTTGGCTCAGTTGACTCTGCACAAAACGATTTGTAGTAGATCGAGCTGACCCTTGCAGATCCTGGATCCATCTTCCTCGAGCTTCACAGACCTGCACCATCCAACTCTGTCGTGGTTTTGCTTCTCAAGCCATAGTTTTTTTTTTTTTGCTTTACGGTATTAGGTTTTAAGTTTTACTTTTCAGGTATTTGGTCTCTAGTTTTTATAAACCCGTGGTTTATTTTTTAGTTTATTTTTTATTGTTTTCAAATTTGTTAACCTTTTCAGAAGAATCATATTAAAAAGGTGTCAAGTCATTTTAGTATTCTCAAAAATAGCCGTGATTATTTTAAGGATGTAATTTCGGTAGAAACCAATGTTCATTGAGTCAATATTGTGGGAGGGGTAAAATAGATAAAATTAACCCGATAGACAAGTTTGATGGAAAATATTTCCATACGTGGCAAATCCAAATTTAATTGTTGTTAATTGAAAAAGACCTTTGGGACATTGTTGACGGTACAATTGTTGCACCAATAGATGCAGATGCACTTCAAAAGTGGAATGTCAAAGACAAGAGGCCTTGGCTATTATTGGTCTTGGCTTCTCAAAGCCTTATCTTCACCATGTGGATTTCAAAAAGTCCTCTACAGATATATTAGAATTGTTGAATATGTTATTTGGATCACAAGCCAACAATGCAAAAATCATGATGAAGCAAAAATTATATGGGTTGAAAATGAAAGGATGAGATATTGTATCTCACATTAGCGAGTTTCATTCTCTAATGACTCAACTAGATGGGATAAATAAAATGGTAAAACCCAATGATGCAAAATCCATATTATTAAATAGCATGCCAAAATGTATGTTTAATATGGTGTTTACTCTAAATAAACTAAATCCAAGCCTAGAAAGCATTATGACAACATTACTTGATACAGGAAACAAGGTTGTAGAAGAGTAAGAAGAAGGTTGAGCCATCAAATCAAACACTTTTTACAAGAAATAAACACACACACACACACACACACACACACACACACACACACACACACACACACACACACACACACACACACATACACACACACACACACACACACGTTTTTATTGTAAGAAGCCTAGACATGTTATTTTGAACTATAAACAAAGAGCACAAGAGTTACTTAATGGAAAGTTGCATGACAAGGACATGGTGACTGAAGAAGATGATATGAAAGATCAAAATACAATTGCCAATGCTCAAGACATTTCAAGTGACGAAGACTATATATTATAAATATTTTTATGTGGTGTGCATCATCCCATGTGACCTCTCAAGGAGGGAATATTAGGAATATAGAGCACCCATGGTAATTATAATTTTACCATGTGGTAAATAATTAATATTGTTGTCATGTAAACAAAAATATTTTTAGCAGTGTAGAATAATATATTTATTGGTACATGAGTTATATAACTGACTCACACGTATAGTATGTGCATCTCCTCGATTATAAGAGAATATACACTCTATATATGCTTCTAGTATATTGAATAAAGTGTATTATGTTGATTGATTGAACATTTTATAACACTATCTACTTTTCAATGAATCCTCCCTAAAGCATCACTGACTAGGAAATGATAATTACATTTAACTATTCTTCTAACACCTTTTCATATGTTTATCCAAGTAGAATTCAACTTCATCGATTCAATGTCATAAAGACACAATTCATCAAATTTTCTCATTAATTAATATAAATAACATCAACATTTGTAATTATACCTCATATTTATGCTCTCCTCAAAGATGAATTCATATCACCTCCAATAATTGGGAACCTTTTTCTAAGAAATTTCTTAGAAAAAATATTATCCCAATAGGCCAGCCATTCAGTGTATGACCCACAAATGTTTAATATAATGATATCTTCTCCACTATATTGAGCATATAAAATAATACCTAAAATAGATTCAAAATAAAATATATTAGTGCATTTTAAGATTTTTCTCCTCCATGCTATGATTAGTCCATGTGAGCATCCTTTACAATCTAAATAGATAAAATCCTTTGCTATTTTTACTAATTTTACAAATTATAGTAGTTTTAAATTAGTCAATGCTATTATTGCTTTATTACTTAACTAATTTTTCATAATAGTATTGTCATATAGGGTTTCTATAAATTCTAAATTTGATGAAACAAATATATTAATATTATTAATATGTTATATCTACTATTAGTTAATAAAAATTTAAAAAATGGAATGAAACAATGATTAAGGGAAGCAACACATGATTTAAATTAAAGTGACTAAATGTTGATAAGAGGCACTTAATAATTGTAATAAAGATGGACAAGTTGATGGAAATTGATATCATGTAGCACAAGTGCAAACAAGTAGTATCCATTGATGCTTGTAACATATTTATAAGGGTGGGTTTTTTTTTAAATATTACTCTTTATCCATCTATTTGTGTGTTCTTTGCTCAAACCCCTTGTCTAATTCCATGTATATATGAAAATGGTATTATTACCATTTGACACCTGTCTAGTCTTAGCTTCACATTATTACCATGGAAAAATCTATTTTTTATTCTCAAATTTGTCTTGGTTTCCTTTATTTTTGGAGAGATAATGTACTTAACCTTCTACCTAGTTCCCTTGGCACTTGGCAAGGCCTCTTGAATCAAATGTTTTGCCTCATTTATATTTTTTCCAATGTTTCCTCAGTTTCCTCTATTTTGAAAAAGACATTGTATTTATGAAGTTATAATAGAGGGATGAAATATGATGATAGATATGTTACTTTGGACACATTTTTAAATGTTAATAAATCTAACCTCATCATCTAGGGCTAAGAATTAAAGAAGTATCGATGATATTCACTAATAAATTAAATTTTGAATAACAAGATGTTGCCTAAAATAAAATATTTTTTAGAAAGTGGTAGTTTTTAAAATTGGAATGAACTATATGCCCCCTTATTATTAGATGTGTGACAAGGATTTTTTCTTATAACTACTATGGATGGCAGTCATCATTTGGATGACTTCACCCAATATTACACTTTTTATGGGTTACCTCTGACTATTAAAATCATTTCAATGATTGAATTGAGTTAGATTGTTTGAAAATTTAAGTTTCCTTAATCCCTTCCCATGTATGGAATTGATGATAATTTTGGATCTTGGTTATTTTTTGGGCATTACCTCAATGATAACATTGGTTCTTTAATACATGTATGAGTGCGATATTTAAATTGCATATTAGTAATTTGCTTAATTATTCATAATGAATTTAGAAGAAAGTAAACAATCCATTTTTACTAATTGTAGGACAAACAACTCGGTTGATGTGGCCATTGATATTACTTTTATTGTTTCAAGACTCCACATCCTATGTGTAGCTTGAGTCATTAGTATAATTCTGCTAATATGGTGGCAAGGCATATATATCAAGACTCCACATCCTATTAGTATATATTAGTATACTATATATTTATAAATATAAACATTATTAAATGTTATCATAATATATACTTTATTGTTAATATATAATACTTTTTCATATACTATATAATAGTATATATTATTATGGGTAAAATAGTATATATTATAAATAATATATGTAATAAAATATATAATATAAATATTACTTTTATTATAATATTAATATATTATATATGATAATAAATGTGTGTGTGTGTTTATAATATTAATTAAATATAGATATTAATATATTAATATTAATTTATAATTATAATAGAATGATATGTTATATAATAATCTATAATATTATCAAATAGTATATATTCTAATATTATATATAATAAAATATATTTTTAATTGTTAGAAATATAATATATTTTTAAACATATTAAATATATTAATTATTTATATAATATGTTATAATATTACATATATATGTATTAAAAATAATATACAATAATATGATATATTAGCAGTAATATTGCACTTATATGAAATGCAAGGCATTCATTATATGTATAATTTAGGAAATTGGTCCCATGCAATTGTGAAGTGGCATTCGCTCATCTCTTTGTTAGCATTGTTGAAGGTCAATCTGTGAGTATGTAGTCATTACGTATATTAATTCAATGTAAATGCATTGTAGGTGGAGTGTGATACAAGATGTTGGGGAACAATATTACATATAATTATTAGAAGTATAATTTATTTTTAAACATATTAGTTATATTAAATATTTATATAATATAGTATAATAATATGGTATTATAATAATATTTAATATATTATCAGAATATTTGAATATTATATAGTATAATAATTTATACATATAAACACATATAATAAAAATATATATTACAATTATATGTATATTTTTAGTAATATTATATTTATATAAAATGTAGGGTGTTGTGTGCATGAATGATTTAGGAAACATGTCCCATGAAACTATGAAGTGTCAACCACCCATCTCTTCTCTAGAATTGTCAAAAGCTAATATGTGATTATTTTTTCATTGTGTATATTATTTTAATGTAAATATATCATATATTGTTATAGTATGCTAGACTCTAGATGGCCCATATCTTACACTAGATGTAGATTCAATGCAACTAGTGGATTTATGTGCCCTTCTAGCATTGCAAAGGGAATTTTAACTTAGACAGAGTCAACATCTTTGATTTGTCAATTTCAATTGTCAATGGTGGACAAATATGTCATGAGAGATGATTTGATTGCAGTAGTAGTCCACATATGTTGTGTGACTTTAATCATCACTATAGTACCATTAATGTCAAGGTAATACACTGAAATTATGGAATATATATATTATTTATAAGTATAGTACCACTAATGTCAAGTGTATTATATATTTATATGTATAGATATTATTAGATGCTATTTTAATATATATTTTACTATTAATAAATATTAATAGTATATATAATAATATATATTATTATGATGAAAAGAATATATATTACTAATAATATAAATATTATTCTTATTATAATATTAATACATTTTATATGATTATATATATTATGTTTTTATTATAATAATGAAATATAGATTTTAATATTTTTATAATTATAATATAATGATATATTATTTAATAATTTATAATATTTTTAAATAATATATATTATAATATACAATATAATATAATATAATTGTAATTATTAGAAATATGAAATACTATGAAATATTTATAGAAAATGTAGAGAATTTATTTTATGTATGACACCTATCCCATACAACTACAAAGTGATAACACTCATCTCTTCACTGGCATTGTTTAAGGTCATTTTACAAGTATGTAGTCATTATGTGTATTAATTAAATGTAAATTCATTGCCATTAAAGTGTGCTATTATATGTTATGGAATAGGTTTAATATATGTTATCGTAATACAAGAAAAGAAAAATGGGGATATTTTAAACACCTCTCATAGACCTGAAAACCATAACAAGCACATGTATTAAAGTAATTATGGTAGTGTAAATAGTGAGCTTCCAATGATAGCAGGTGACTAGGCTAGAGTAAATGAGTGGGTCAGTGACAACATTAAATATTTCTAGCCTACTACAAACTCAAATACATTATAGTGGTAAATGAGGTTTTATGTGATGTAAACAATAAATATGTGCATTATCTTCTACATGTAATGTGAGAAATGAAAGTCTACATAATAATATAAAAATATCAACTAATCGGGGCAATATGGCTAAATATTTTACTTCATCCCTATTCTTGGGTGAAAGAAACACAAAATAATTTGTACAAATAGAGGCCAATCCATTTATTTTCAGGTGAATCACATTCTTTACTTATCCCCATTCAAATTCCACTTGTTTATATCCCAGTCTCCTCATATCAGTCACAATCAAAATTTTTGGAGGGATATGCTCATCTGACATTTTAGATATATCTTTGTTATAACGGTTATTTTACATGTAAACTATGGTTGTTCTCAAATACTTGTCATACTTTATCTTCTACTTTGACATTCTTATAATGTTAACAATATTGGAGAGATATTTGTTAAGCAAGTTATCAATGATAGAAGATGCACATGGTATTTATTCTATTGCTTAAATTAATTCCTAATGAATATTTTTTTTAAGGTTACCTTTCGAAGGAGGAACATTCAATCACCATCATAATGAAAGCAAAAAATCAGATTTCATAACCTCAATGTATTACCCCCACATTATTATCATTCAATTGTTGATTTTATCCAGACATCGAAGGTAGAGACCTTCCATAATCAAATAAAAAATAGTCGATAAAATATTCAAGCACCCTACAAGCTACAAACACATTTATAATGGGTCTAGGGTATGTAACCAAATAAATTTCATTAAGTTAGGGCATGCGCATGATATGGGATCTCTTATTTAGGATATCACATGAAATACCTTGTCATTTACACTCATCATCACCAGCAAGCTTGGTTTAAAAAAATTCACCACTTGTAAGTTTTACATGGCCTTGCCATTGATTCCATGGGTATGAGTATGGTGATTTGCATTTTCTTAATTGTGACGTAATTTCTCTAGGTGTAAATATAATTAATGCATAGATGAATAAAATTTATAATTTAGACATTAGAACATCATTGTCTTGGTTACTTATAATTTTTTTAGTTTAATTGTATTTAAAACAATTTATCCATTGCAATCCCTTAGATAGAGGGTGTAAAATTATTTATAAATAGTAATGGGTTTCATCTATATTTCATCATTGGTGTTGTAACCAAGATCAAATATTTGATAGCAAAACTAACACTAGGTTCATTATGTTTTTTCTTTGGTTTATGTTCACTAATTACCTCAAATAATAGTATACAATTATTATTTATGGTAGTATTCCTTGTCATAGGTCCACTATGCCTAGCATTACTCATAAAAACAAAAAAATAATTTGATGGTTCGTCTTAAAATAGTGGACTAGAATATTGTTTTAAAATCATTAAGATCATTGATCGCCCATCCCAAAGTTATAAACTGATGTATGAAACCCATTTCAAATACATTTTTTGCCTACTAAATCCTCTTTTTTATCTTTCTCTTGTGTCCTAGTCAAAAAATAATCGCTTACCCTGGTACCCTACTAGTACCTGAATATATCATCTTCTAACTTTAACTTCCTAATATATCATCTTCATCACAATTATTCTAGTCTTAATAGATTTATTTCGATATCCAACTAAACCTCCTCCACCCTCCTTCGAATTGTAGGGTGTATGCATAATTTTATACTAATATGCATTATCAACCACTTCATAAAACATATTATACCCCTTGTGTATGTAATCATAATATAAAGGAGAAAAATCCACTTCAAAAATATCTACATCCAAATATTTAAGAATAATATGGTTTATCTCACTTCTAGTCTAATATAACTCCATGTGTACTTCTATATTGACCAAATATTTGCCAGTAATAAAAGGTGTATTAGGAATAATTTTTCCATTGTATAGGAGATGTGTTGAGGTAGCCAATCAACCTCTAAATATTTAAAATAATATATTGAATATTTATTGGAATAATACTAGAATACCTTTGTTTGATAATGTATTCTTGAGTTATTTTAAATGTATTCAACACTTTTGCCAATCTATTTGTCTATAATCATTTATCCACCTTAGATGAACTAACAACTAATGCTTCATTATTGCATTTTTCACCTTCCTCCAATCAAAATAAATAACAACCCATATGGACTCATTTCTTATTATGAAATTCAACAACATAATCCACCACTATGTTCCCATTACTATGACATTTTATGCACCTAAATGGCATACATGTATAATCTATAATGTTTGTGTGCAAGATAGAGCCTTTTAAATGATCATTTCCTCTACCAACCCCTCCTCATGCTCAATACAAAAAAAGGACAAATAGTAATGACTAAAAAATGAAAAAACACTCATTTCCACATCAATAAATCCCATATGGAACTCCATATCTCATTCAGAACATACACATAGCAAAATTCTAAAATTAAATTAGGGAGCTTTACCCAAACTATACCAGTATATGATTTCTCCCATTTAGCATCGAATAATGGTGTCCATATATTTAAAGTTAAAAGTTTTAAATCCCAATGTTAGAGTTTACCCTTTATATTCATCACATTACATTCATCACTCAAAATAAATACCATCCACCCTCTAGCTAGTAAATGAAATGGTGGATGAATCCTAAAATTTGTTCCTATATATAACCTAGCTAATATCTAAGAGTACCATCACATATCCTATGACCTTGAAATATTCCCACCAAGGCTTGCTTAGATGAACCAACAATTTGATTAATTTTAATATCATCCCCCAAAACCATCTGAATGGGACATCCCATCTTACTGTTATGACCCAAGTTGATGCCACCTAATGGTTTCTCATTTAGAGGGACTATTAGCATGTTGTATTAAATACTAGTTGATACCTGTTGGATTAATGCAAGTGTCATGTTATGTTTCCAAGTTTACTAGTTATGTTTCATGTAATGGTTATTTATCATAGATTTGATTTTGGTTTAGTTACTACGAGTTAGTCATGAAATGTAATTGGTATGTTTGTTTACTATAGTTGATGATTATTCTCAATTATACATGTTGAATTTAATCTTCCATTTTTATCAAAATTATATCAATATTTTATATTCATTTTTGATGAGATGCTACTGATGTTATATTTTGTGATTTCAAGAATGGGACAATGAGCTAAGATTGAGGTGGTCTTAGACAACTGAGATAATAAGGAAAGATACAAGGGAATTCAGTTTGACCCTAATAGGTAATAAATGCTATGTACAATATTTTTGAGCCATCAATCATATGGTTTCAAGTTCTAACATTGTATTTATTATTGCTTTACCTTCATTATGTTGTGTTAGTCTTGTGAGTATTCAATCTTTATTGTCATATTTATTTTCAATTATATCATCCATCTCTTACATCTTTGGGTGTTTTACTCTCAAAATGAACTCTTTATTGGTATGTGTATAGCCATTTCATACCCTTGTGTGGGTTTTTGAGTCACTTTGTGTTTAGCATGGGACATAACCCATTCACCCTCACCTTGTTCATTCATGGACATCTAATTGGACATTCCTTCATGGGCTCCTATTTTACCAATGCATCTTAATGAAAAAAAATTTGAAGTTCACCTACTTTATTATATTCATCTATGATGAACCTCCTTTCGAAGTTTCTTGGGAATATTTGAATGTTGTTGGGATTTTATTTTGAGGATGGACTAATTTTGGTGATAAGGGTAAAGGCACATGTCCTAGTCATGGATGGGAAGAAAGAGAAAGAAATGTAGGGTGAAGGAAGTCAAGGGTGGTAGAAGAAAGGATGGGGAGTCCATGAGATGAGGGGACATAGTGATTGGCATAGGAAACAATAAGTTGATGGTGAATAGGAAATAATGTAGATTGAAGGATGGATATGGTGGTGAGAGCTAGAGGATTAGATGGGCGAGGTGAGAAGGAGAATGGGGGATGAAAAGAGACGAGAGGAGAAGATGGGTGTACGAGAGGGAGGAAGGGATAATGAAGAGGAAGAATGAGGATGATGATGATGAAGGCATTTTCATAGGTATAAGATGAAGGGAGTAATGGTTGGTTAGGATTTAAGGGATTGACGATGATGTAGGGAAGCCCCTATAATAAGAAAGGAAGAAAAATGAATGGGAGAGGATATAGGAGATGAAGCTATGGGAGATAAGGGGATGGCATATGAACAAATGGGCCATGAGAGTGGAAGAAGGTAAATGGAAGGGAATGATGTGGAGAACATAAACTAAGGAAAGATTATAGAAAAAAATAAAAATACTCTATACCTCCTATGGTAGCCTAAAATTAAACATATATATGGAATGTACAAACAAGTTGTAAGCTTATGTTTCTTATTTACTAACAATATAAGTCTAAAATAAATCATTTTAGGATTAAATTATTATCTTATTTATTAGTGTAAATTTGTTTAGACTTGGCTAAGATGCCTCCCTTGGATAAGCCTACCATTTTAGGTGTAAACTAATAAACCCATAACTATTCCTAACTGAAAAACTAATATTGTAGTTATCTTCAAATTGAAATGAATACCTATTGATCCTATTTATTATATTTACTAATTACTATGAAACTAATACTGAATGTAATAAGTTTTCATTTATTTTTAATCGAACTTATGACAAATTTATTTAATAATTTAAGGTATAACATTAAGGTGCGATGAACCAAGTAATAAATTCATTATAGAATCTGGGCAGGTAATACTCACTTAATTAGTTAAGCTACCCTTAGTACTCATTATATTAGGATAACATTAATATTTTTTTATATGTACATATGATAATTGTGAGATGAATGATGTTTATTGGTACCCCTTATAAATCGTTGATGTTAGGTGCTATGTTAAATGGTTATAATAATACTTAATATTATGATGAGGGATGAATTTAATTATATACACTATAACCATTGTATTCATTTGACTTATTAACATAAAGAGAATATTTGAATTGTACACCATATTGATCTATTGATAATTGGGGAGCATAACTCATTTTTGAATATTTTTTAATAGATAGAGGGGCTTGATGTTTGAATGCATGGACAACTAGACTCAAATTATTTAATTATAGGATTTATTTTGAGTTCTAGGGTATAATGAGTAAAGTAGTTCTATTATGTGCTCCTAAATAACAATGGATGACTCTTGAATATTAACTGAGAAGTTGATGGTGTGATGATCTCATGATCCAAAGAGGAGGTTATGTACCCTCGAAAGGTAGTACCAATATAATTGCTAGGACTTGGTGTATATTCATTTTATTAATAAGAACATATTCTACCTTGGTTATAATGAATCCTTCTAAATAATTATCTAATCCTTCTATAAATTTTATATATTTAAAATTTCTTGATGTTTCCATAACCATGATTTTTATTTATGACCTATTGATCAATCCTTCATCATTCAGTTAGAGAACATATAACTCTTGTTTCATGAAAATTTTATGACCCAACAATAACATTGGGTACAGGAAGGGTTTATTCTAGTTATTCTAAAAATAATCACATAACATTTTGTAAGGTGGGATTCAAGAATATCATGTCAAGGTTTGAATTTAATAGACACATATTTATGATTAAATAGGGTTACATGAGGTTGAAGCAATGTCTAGAGGTTCCTTGGCACTTGCTATGCTTTTTGAGAATGCTTGATGGTTATATGGATTTATGTTTAGTGTGGTCATTCAAATTTTGGTGTATGTTGGTGTTGTATATTATGGTCTTTGATTTTATGATTAACTGTTTCATGTTGATGAGTGGCTAAGTCTCTAACTTTCATTCTCTATTGACCTTTTATAAAACTTTTATGCTTGAGTTCATCATGTACTTGATGGTTCAGGAGGTAAGTGATCTCATATAGTTGGGCTCATTGCAGTGATGTTGATGGATTTTAATCTTATGTATTTATGGTACTATATCCATTAATTATATGCTCTTGATGATGGAAAATTAATTTTTGGTATCTATTACTATTTATTTTACTATTTAGTATATTCTATGTATTGGTTCACCTTAAAATTGATGGTAATTACATGTATCATTTCTATACATGACTTTTCTTATGTTTATATTCTTGTTGATACTATATACATCCAATTCCTATCACTATTATGCTGAAATTATCAATCTAGCCAATATTCTATGACAATGCACAATCTAGGCCAAAATCACTAAAACACACTCAATGATTTGAACTTATCAAGTCCAGGTGTTGATTTAGGTTAATGTATCCATAAATGGCGAAATGCATTTTATTTTATTATTATATTTTATAAAATTAATTCCATTGAAATTGTGAAGACATAAAATGATGATCCAGATAATTGAATTCTTCTAATTCAGAAGCACACGTCATGTGCATGTGTTATTTTGAGTCGACAATGCTCCAAAATGGGTATTGATCTATACACAACTGACATAATCTTATAATTATACTCCATTCAAATTATAAATTAGTAAATTGACATTTCAACTATTTTGATTAATTAAACCACTAATTTATAAAGAATTGTATAAAATTAATTAAACCCACTTATAAAAATTAAATCAAATTAAGATCTTAAGTTAAAATTCCATGGGATTTTTTGAAAATATATTAATTGTAAATAAATTTCTTAATTTTGCATCACCTTATGACATCATCAGTGGGGTGGCATCCATAAGTGATCAATGTAATAAATATCTAGTTTAATCCATTCTATGCATCATTAATTCCCCATTCTTTCAAATATTAATAGGGATATTTATGGCTTATCCCTCCAAACTTGAATTGATCATGGCCACACATATTGATCTCAAGATGGATGATCATGGTTGTATTTGATTATTTCCAAAAACCTATAAATAAAAGGGCCAAGATCATCATTTTTATGATTCATTCATGCAAACTTATTATGCATAAATTATAATATACAAGTTTCAACTATTTCCACATATTGATCAAATTAATGAGCCTAAGACATTGGTGCATTGAGAGATGATGGAAGAGCCATATACTCATCATTAATAAATACTTGGAGCACCAAATCTAGGGAAAATCATGATTTTTGTCCACTAAGTGAAGGAGGGACACTCTTGTGAGGATTTGATGATAGTATTCCTTCAATCAATACCTCTTAGAATTCATTTTCAAAACTCCATGAGGGATTAGGCTTAGCATGTTGTTTTCTTTATGTTTATTTGGGTTTTTCTCTACTAATGCATGGACTAACTTTCTTTAGATTCTTACTCTACATTTTGTCATGGCTAGTGGGACAATACATCCAATACAAGAAAGGATATTACTTTACAATTCTTAGTTTTAATAACAGATGTTTAATAATCTTTAAAATTCAAGTTTTATCTTCAATTTTCATTTTTTTAATATCTTTTTTAGAGACACATATTTTACATAGAGACTGGCATCAATTTTATTTGATCGACATTGATTCTTTAAGAACCAACATGATTCTTATGTGAAGAATAGTGAATGGTGAAAAATGTAATTAATAGGTTTTTATTGAAACTTTATTGGTCTTATTTTTTATTTAAACACTTTCATGTTATCTATTTGATTATTTTACTATAGGATTTGGAGAGCTTTTAAGTTTTTAATCTTTATTTTGATAACAACAATTTTTTTGTCAAAATTATGTTCTATTTTCATGTGTTTTTGTCGGAATCAACATTGATTCTAGCTGATTGGCATTGACCCTCTATGAACAGATCGAGACTGATTTATGTGAACTAACATCAGTACCTATGTGGACTGATATTGGTCTTTGAAACATAAACATAGATACTTGAGAGATAATTTTGAAACCTTATTTCATCATTTATATTTGGGCTTCTATGTAGGAAAAGACCTTGTAAAAATTGTATGACCTTAGCTGGAAAAAGGCAAAATTATGGAGATGGTTAAGTCTTGAATTTCATTTATGCCTAAGAAGAATTTAGTTATTTTTATGCTTAGTTATTTATGAATGTTTTTACAAGTTTTTTAACTAAGGACAATCGGCCAAAATTTCATAACTATCTCTCTTTGGTGCTATAAAATAAAAATTCACACTTAGATACATACTGTTAAGAGTGTTTGTTTTATGTGTGTTATTTCAAAGTTATTTAATTTCTAAAAATTATTGGTGCATGTATGTTCTCCCCCATACCCTAGTGACCAAAATTGTTCCTTATTTGCCTTGGTTACCTTTAGTATAAAAATAATGAAAATAACATTGCTAGGGCCCTCCTTAAATTCATATGATTTAACTGATGCTAAAATGACCCTAAAGTATTTTCACTTGTCATTTATTTATGTATTTTGTCTTGTGAGAAGGATTTCATCACCTCCTCATGAGTTCTTTAGGGAATCATTGACCTACGAATTCATCTCCTAGCATCATTTAAAACCTGCTCCATGGTGGGGTATATAAATTGAGGGGGACCTGTTGGGATGATTTTTTTTAGTGATAAAAACAAGCTCCATTGGTGGTACTCTAACTCAAACCATAGGGGTAATTCAGACATCAGACTACACTCAAAAAGTGATAGATGTAGTGGTTATAAAAGTGACAATATGTTTTCACAACAAGATGCTTTATTTGAATATAATTGATGTGAATCATATCTAGTGTTAGAAAAATTTGAGATCATCTATACGTGTGAAATATTATTTTTATAATAACCCCACTTTATATAGACATACTATTGGTACAATTTGAGTAGCTTAAAGTTATATGTCACTATACAATCTCTTGAGTGAAGGGGGAGTGTAAAAACCCTACTTATTCATGAAATTTTATTTTGTATTAACACTTAGAATCCTTTGAGGAGCATGGATATAGGATGAATTAGATGGTACCATATAACCTTATCAATTTTAGGACTTTGGACATTATACTTAGGTGTTTGTCAATCTATCCTTTACTTTCTTATGCTTTTTTAGTCTTAAATTGTTTGAAAATGAAAACACATGATAAAACCAAACACTTTTGTTATACACCATTCTATTTGAGCAAGGATTTTTTATATTCACTAAATCAAAACCATTTGTTTCCTTATTTAAATCATCATTTAGAAATTTATGATTGTATTTTCTAAACAACATTGTTATGTTGTTCATTTATGTCTAGACCATTTTCCAAATTTGAAAAATCTCAAAGTATTTAATTTTTAATCTAAATTTGAAATCTCATCTTTCTATGTTCAAAGACAAGTTCTATCAGTTTTCCGTTTACACTTGATTTGAGTAAACTGGGTTATGATTTATCATTTGGATTGAAAGTCATTACCTAGACTCACCATCATTTTTATTATTATTATGGGCTTAAATAATCTTGAATTCATTCATGATCTAAGTTCTTCGACCATTATACATCTTATTAACATGTGGCAGTGTTATGCTACCCATTTGGTTTTAGTTTTATGTTTAGGATTTCTTATGTTAATCCACATTTTAACCTTCATGGTTTGCATTTTTATCTTCCTGATCAGAATAACCCTCTTCAAATTTTCAAGTCATAACTCATAATATTTGAATCTATATTTTATATTATAAATATATCTTTGACCTATGTTTGTTGTTCTAACTTGTACTTTAGGTTTCAAACTTATCATACCCTCTTCTAATTTGTTGATTTCAACAAACCAAAGATAAGTAATTTCATAACCATTTATTCTAATTGTGTGGTACTGTGCCACTTATTTTATTAAAGTTTAATCTTACCTTATAACACATTTGGAGAAACCAAAGCACACCTTTCAACATTTGTAAAACACATTTCACATTTTAGAAAACCTAAAAAAAATATTGTAACCCTTACATAAAGGTATACTCACAATGGGGTCTTTAATGACCCTAGCTATGAGGAAGAACATTTTTATGATAGACATGAGAAATCCATTATGTTTGAGGATATTTCCCTATCTGGGCTGTGTTTTTGAATAACAAACTAGTCTATGAATATTTTCTTATGTTGATTCCATTCTCCTCATTTGGATTGCATGAGTAACCACGCTATGTAGTTATTTAAGGTTATAATTTTATGTTATACTCTTTCATCTTGCAGGAGCCAAAAACCTCCACAGTGCTGAAAGGTTACCATTCTAGGTTATGCCTCTTTGGATTGAACAAGTAACCAAGCTATGTAGATCTTAAAGGTTACCATTCTAGGTTATCCTCCTTCACCTTTCATAGGAAACCAAGATCCATAGTGCCTGAAGGTTACCATTTTAGGTTATCCTCCTTTAGCTATCATGAGTGACCAAGATTAATTATGCTTGAAGGTTACCATTTTAGACCCTCCTCCTTTGCCTTATGCTATAAACCAAACTTCGTATTGCATAGTCATTACCATTCTAGTCCCATTGCCAGTATTTATTGAACCCATTGTTTACGATCATAAATTTGATCAGGCAGTCTTTGTTTATCCATTTTTTAATATTATGTTTTTTCATAACCTATTATTGAACCATAATCCATTATTCACACTATGGTAATTATTTCCTACTTTAAAAAATCCATTCTAGTATTTGATCCATGGTAGAACCAATGATTATATCTTCAAGAACCATCTTTTAAGGACAAAAATATGTTCAAGGTTGATATTTTACAACTAATTATAAACCAAGGCCATAATTTTCTTTTTGAAACACCTATTTTGACAAGTTAACCTATGATGAATCACCATTCTATACTATACCTATTTTCAAAGAGTCTCACTCTGACAAGCTAGTCTTTATTGAGCCACTTCTTAATGATTATAAATTCATTTGGGCAAATCATTATCTCGACCATTTTCCTATTTTTAAAGAGCCTCCATTTGAGAATATTGTCTCCATGAAGTTGTATTTTGAAAACTTTCCCCTCATTGAGGAGTCTAACTTTGAAGAACTAATCTCTTTATAGTCACCCCTCGATTTATTCCCTCTCTTTGAGGGGCTTCACCTAAATAAGCTAGTATATTGAACCCTTCCTAGATGAATATATTTTTATAGAACTCATTATGTCATCACAAGCCATTATTTTTCTAATACCAAATGATCAACAAAACATCTTTCTATTACATCCACACTAGATGAATAATCAATATTGAAGTTAGGTTTTATTTTCAAATCGATATCATATTCAACATCAAAAAGAATAATTAATAATAATCTCAACATCAAATTCAAAGTCTTTTAAGTTGGATTCAAATTTTTAATTAGATTAAATTCATGATTGTTACAATATTGATTACACTTGCCTTATAGATCAATTTTAATAAATTTGTTATCCTTCTATGGTTTTTGATGATGATAACTTTAACATAGATGCAATTTGTCCTAGTATCTTCTATGAGGATTATGTTGTCTTTCATCATTTCATTATCACCACCCAATATAACCATTATATTGAAATTTTACCTTCCACAAGCATCGATTAGGACTGAGAGAATCATACTTTATTGAATTGCATCCATGGTGGCATATCAGGTTCATAATATCTAGGAGACCAAGACCACATTCATGCAGAAGAAGAACAAGCTCCCAGTAAAACCTTTTTAGAGTTGCTAGGAGATGATAAAAGACTAAAATCAACATATGTTAGTGAAACATTTTTAGAGGCACTAGAATAAAATCAAATTAAAAATTAAATGTTTCTTAGTGAAACCTTTTTAGGGGCTCTATGGGACAATGAAGACAACTTCATTGGTGAAAGATTCTTTAAAGTGTCGATAGCTGAGCACAATAGTTCTTCACTACTTGATGAATATATTATCCAAGATAACATCAATATATCTTTAAAATAAATCATAATCATATGTAATCTACTCTGAAGCCCAAATATTATAAAAATTTGGTGGTCCTTTTGAGAGTATATTCAAAAGTCTTTGGCCCTACCACAACCAAAATTATGTCAAATCTAGAATCAATAAAATTGTGTGTGATTAAAAGCCTCGATATTCATTTACTTCCAAGCTATTTTAAATTCCATTATCATCCACCTTTAAATTACCAAATTATACCATTCATGTATTTACTAGCATTATTTACCATTATTGGCTACACCTTCCTTTGTAGAGGCTACAAAGACATCTTATCTTGAAGTTTGAAGGAAATAGAATCAAAGACCAATGAGGATCATAATAACATCATTAGAATCCAATTTTTTAGGAGTTTATTAATAGAGTAGATATTTAGAAAGGGTGTGGGCTAGTAATTTTTATAATTGATTATTTTGGTTGCCTCATATTTTGACTAGAATGTGCATCTCCAAATCAACAAGAACAGAAGAACCATTTTCCATTTTCCATTTACCTTATCTTATCACTTGGGGACAACCATTTCATCATTATTTCCCATTTCCACCCTATCATCTTCTTTATGCCATATTGTATGTCATTTTACCATTCCTTTATTATTGACCAAATCTTCCTTTTCACCACCCTACCCAACCCTTTTTATCTTTGTTCCTTTGGTTCTTCTTATACCTTCCATGAGGGGATTCTGATCTAGTATCAATAGTTTTATAATACCATGTTTAAATGATAGTTTATGAAATTTGTGTGACAATGGAGTTAGCAATTTATCTTTCATTTACCTTTGACTCATGCCACTAACTATAATTGCCTATCTATAAATCAATGTTCTACCTTTTGTTACTAATATAACTGCTTATGGGCAGATTAGTAGCACATGCTTATACTATTATTTCATAATTATAACCACCTATGGTAAAATTAAGAACAACACCTTTTATCACGAATTGTCGCATCACCTAGATATTAATATTATCATTTGCCTTTATTTTTGAGCTTTCTGTTACCATGTTGGGTCTTACCACCTTTTATGTTGGCAAAACTATTATCATTTAATGTCCTAATGGGACTATGTAGGCCATGATAAATTCACATTGATGTCATCTCAGTGCCCCTTTTCCATACACTCTCACCATTTTGAGAGTTGTATATTGTCAATCTTCAATGAGTTCAAGGCATTCTAAACATACTCAATGCCAGTTTTACAAAGCAATTCAACCTGAATAGTATTTTGTAGCTTCCTCATACAAACAAGTGAACATAAATGTATTTTCACATAGCTTTTGCCTATTTCATGGTTCTTCGTATTTATCTCACATGACATACTATTCTATTTTTATTTTGATGCTATTTTGTAGGCATTGTTCCCTTCATAGGATCCAAAGGCCGTTGCATTTATATTTAGTTATTATTGGAACTTCTACTCACAGAGGTGAATCTCATTAATTAATTGGTTCCTAGTGCCATTACTTATATCTATGAACCCCATTGTATCTAGTTTATCTATTGTTTAAACTCTTACCTATAGAAGTACATCTCTTCAATTAGCTAGTTTCCTATGACTTTTATTAATATGTCATTTCTATCATTTATCATAAAAACATACAAACATTAGAAATCGATTAATGAAATAAAGGAAAACATTATTTTCTGCTTTTGTTTATTCTAATCCCTCACACTCACTATTTTAATAGAATTTTCAAGTTTGAACTCTCTTGTCATTTTATGAGAAATTTTCAAGTTTGAATGCTCTCAATGTTTTACGAACACTCATTTGAATAGTTTCACCATTTTGCAAGCCCATTTACATATTTCCTTTAAAAAAACAATCATGTTTTCTTCTCATCACTTTTCTTATATCACATTTCCTGAGAGAAATATATTTTAACTAAAGTTCATGATGTAACTTGCATACCTAGAATTATGTAGGCATTGTTAACTTGTCTCATACATCTAGAGTTAGCTCAGCCTTATTTCCACACCCCCCCCCCCACATTCTATTTTGTGTTACTTTCGTATCACTTGGGGGAAACTTTGTCTATTTAATTCTTGTTATATTGTGTTTGTATAATTATTTCTTAGATTACGGGTCACCCTATCATAGAGAGTAATGCCTCTATTATACTTACTTGAACCATTCACTATTTTCTTTGCTTACAATAATATTGTGACTAATTCTTGTTTATGTGTGTTTATTTGATTTTTATTGTTGTCTTGTTGTGCTTTGTTATAGTTCCATTTATTTTTTTAGTATTTTTTTTATAGTTCGTTGGTATTTTGTTGTGTATTTATTATGTTTTCATTGTTGCTGAGTTGTTATTTTATTTATTGTTTTGTTATTTGTTCTTTTTTTCCTTCTTACTTTGTTGTTTATTCTTGATGTTTTTTTGTATTAGTATTTTGTATTACTATTTTATCTTGTTTAGTATTGTGTTATTATTTTGAGTTCAAATGCATTCTATAACCATTTTTAGTCTAGTTTTCAATTAGAATTGATTTGTTTAGAGTTGCATATAACTTGTTCTTTTATTTTATTTTATTTTCCAAGTACTTATTATTAATTACATATGGATAATTATTATTCATATCCTTATTTCATATCATTTATTAAGTTGTTATTGACTTGTCTTTGTATATTCTTATTCTTACTTTAATACTTATTGTTCATATCTTGATTTTAAGTGAGGTTACGTTTATGTATTATTTTTATCTTTATTCTTTTTGTTTTTATTTAAATGTAAATAATTGAAACTCTAGTATTCATATTTTTTATAATTAACCTTAGTTATAAATATTCACATTTGAACCAGCCATTTGAAATAGAATTACAATGTTATTACAAGTGACTCATACTTAAGATGCATAATTTCAATTTGATATATTAAACACCAAGTGCTCCAAGTCTAAAAGTTAATGAAGCTGTAAAGATCATTTTATAATGCACCATACCTAAAAAAAGACTCTTTGAAAGACTATTTATATAATTAGTTTTTGTTGTGCATATCTTAAATTATACCATAACACCTAGTGAAGGTATTATCATAATTCAACATTGATCTATTTTTGTTATATTCTTCTTTCTTCATTCCTTTTTCTCCTGATTCTAAGAGAACTACATTGGCCTAAGGTCTATCTGGACTAAGTAGGTAGTGCTTGGATACATGATGTATCTTAGGATAGCAAATCCACCCTCTTCCTTCCACTCATCTTTCTGATCACTTTGTGCATCCTTGTGTTCCTATTTTCTTGTGGATTCTTCATTCATTAGACTAGTAAATATACATTTTCGCCCACTCATATTTAATATATGTATTAGGTTATATCCTTCAGCTATACTTACCAATTTACCCTATGCAAGCATAATATTTAGACCAATCATTGATATAATTATCCTTACTAGGGGAAATTTAATTACTAATGGTCAAAATCAGACCTATTAGGGAAAAATCTATTTATCATTTGATTAAATATACTATATTGGGGTGCATTATTAACTAATTGACCTCCTTCCTTTTGGGTGATGCTCTAGTTTTTCTATTAATTCTAAGCTTACTGTCTTTTTATTTCATTATAGAAATTTCTAACTATGCAACTTATCTTGGGATCAATCATTCCCTAATCCCATAATGTTTTCCCTCTTTTGGGTTATGTCAAAGTGTGTCACTTATATTTTTGGTATTGCATTCTTCCCACTTCTCCCCTCCTTGGTGCTCATTCTATTCTACTATATTTTTTATCATTGAGAATCAATGTATGCAAACATTAGCTCATATAGATATACTCTCATCCATGATTTAATTTCACTCTTGATTTCTTTTTCAAGAGTCCAAACCTTTCATTTATCCTTAGATTCTTATTTGAGGGGTAATTATGGGTCATTTATTCAATCAGTACCTCCCAATTTCTTCTTACAAACTCTTTCACTCTTTCAAAAGACAATGTTATTCCTAAATGTCTCAACACACCTTCTCAAATAGGGGAAAAATGTAGACATCCAAATCCTATCACTATTGGGATTCAATTATCAATCTAGGAAATATTCTATGATAATGCACAATCTAGGCCAAAATCACTAAAATGTGCTAAATATTATGAACTTTCCATATACAGGTACCGAATTATGATAATGTATCCCTAAATAGGGAAATTTATTTTATGTGATTATTATATTTTATCAAATTAATTTGAATCTAATTTTTACCATGAAAAATGATGCTCTAGACCATTGAATTATTTTAATTTGAAAGCACATGTAACTTGCATGTATTATTTTACGTCCATACTATTTTAAACGGGGTATCGATCTATACACAACTAACACCTTCTTCTAATTATACTCTAGTGAAATTATGACTTAATTATTGATATTTTGACAATTTAGATTAAGTGAACCACTAATTTCCAAATAATTATAGAATATCAATTAAAATCACTAAATAAAATAAAATCAAATTAGGAGATTAAGTAAAAATTACATGGAAGTTATTGAAAATCTATTAATTAGACATTCATTCTTCAATTATGCATCACCTTGTCACATCATTAGTGGTTTTGCATCCATAAGCCATTAGTAGAAAAAATATCTAGTTTAATCCTTCCCATGCCTCATTATTACCTCATTCTAGCAAATATTAATGGGAATATTTGAAGCTTGTCCAACAAAAATTGAAATGATTCATGGCCACACATATTGATCTTAATATGGATGGTCATGGTTGACTCTGATCATTTTTAAAAATACAGGAATAAGAGAGATAAGACCAACTTTTTAAGATTCATTCATGAAAATGTATTACACAAAAAATGCAATAGATAAGCTTTAACCATTTTCACATAGTGATCAAATTCATAAGCTTAAGTTGTTGGTGCATTAAGAGATGATGGAAGAGCAAACTACTCATCATTAATAAAGACTTGCAACGCAAAATCTAGGGAAATTCACACTTTATGGCCTTTCTTGGAAGGAGGGATGATCTTAATAGTAGTATTCCTTCTTTCAATATCTCTTAGAATTCATTTTCAAAACCCCATGAGGGAGTAGACTTAGCACATTTTGTTCTTTATACTTATTTGGGTTTTTATCCACTAATGAATGTACTAACTTGATTTGGATTATTACTCATAAAATATGATTAAATTATGTTTTAATTGGTGATCATTAATACGAATAAAACATACAGCGATGATACAAAAACATTAAATAGAAATTGGTAGTGCAAACTCAGTTATTAGTCTTTTTATATGATTATGGTAAGTTCTTACATTAAATTTTTAGATATGGAAGATTTATTAATCACATGATCTTGGTTGTCCTATAACATATGTATTATTAGTCCATTACATTTTTAAATAGAACAATAATAGTTCTAATGTATTTAGAAAATGTGTATATAGTTTGACTCTTAGATTATGCTTTCTAGTAGTGACATTTGGGAGTCAGAAACTAAGAGTTGTATGATTTTCTTATGATAAAAAATAGAAAATGAAATCATTTATAGAGGAGAGTTGGTTGTCCTTAATTTATATATAGAATATAAAGGCCTAGTGTGACAAATTTTAATTGTGATTACTTATGATATATGTTACTATGATTTTACTGGCTCTCCCGATCTTCACATTGAAGTTATTGATAAATGTATTAAGATATATATACAATATCGTGAATAATTTTATTACATGAAGAAATTTCTTGAAAATATTCTATTTTATGCATTAATTGGTAATCATAACTTGCCTTAATAAATGTTGGTCATTGATTAACAACCTTTGGTTACTTATATTTAAGGAACTTGTTGACAAATAAATAATGAAACTATTGCAAATTATATTGGTTGGATATAAATAAGGATGTGTGGATTTAAATTGAATAATTTGCTAAGTATTCTTTTATTAATTATTGTAATTAAATTACTTAAATATGGATTATCACGTGTTTTCTTTTTCTGAAATAATTTAGGATACCTTATATGTTGAATATGAATGGATTGTGTTGTATTAAACCTCTTTGAGCAATGTATTAAATTAAAAGAATGTTGTTAAACATAATACTAAGATTAATCAACCCATAATATGGAAAATAGATAAACAAAAACAAAGTGATCCCATAGATGGCCATGTTATGAAGATTCCTAAATATATGTTAAACATTGAGTTGAATTCTTAACTAGTTACCCGCTTGCCATTATGGAGTAAAAAAATTGGATTACCTTTTAATGACCTTGTTTAATATGTTATTGTTGTCTTGTTGTGCTTTGTTATAATTCCATTTATTTTTTTAGTATTTTTTTATAGTTCGTTGGTATTTTGTTGTGTATTTATTATGTTTTCATTGTTGCTGAGTTGTTATTTTATTTATTGTTTTGCTATTTGTTCTTTTTTTCCTTCTTACTTTGTTGTTTATTCTTGATGTTTTTTTGTATTAGTATTTCGTATTACTATTTTATCTTGTTTAGTATTGTGTTATTATTTTGAGTTCAAATGCATTCTATAACCATTTTTAGTCTAGTTTTCAATTAGAATTGATTTGTTTAGAGTTGCATATAACTTGTTCTTTTATTTTATTTTATTTTCCAAGTACTTATTATTAATTACATATGGATAATTATTATTCATATCCTTATTTCATATCATTTATTAAGTTGTTATTGACTTGTCTTTGTATATTCTTATTCTTACTTTAATACTTATTGTTCATATCTTGATTTTAAGTGAGGTTACGTTTATGTATTATTTTTATCTTTATTCTTTTTGTTTTTATTTAAATGTAAATAATTGAAACTCTAGTATTCATATTTTTTATAATTAACCTTAGTTATAAATATTCACATTTGAACCAGCCATTTGAAATAGAATTACAATGTTATTACAAGTGACTCATACTTAAGATGCATAATTTCAATTTGATATATTAAACACCAAGTGCTCCAAGTCTAAAAGTTAATGAAGCTGTAAAGATCATTTTATAATGCACCATACCTAAAAAAAGACTCTTTGAAAGAATATTTATATAATTAGTTTTTTTTTGTGCATATCTTAAATTATACCATAACACCTAGTGAAGGTATTATCATAATTCAACATTGATCTATTTTTGTTATATTCTTCTTTCTTCATTCCTTTTTCTCCTGATTCTAAGAGAACTACATTGGCCTAAGGTCTATCTGGACTAAGTAGGTAGTGCTTGGATACATGATGTATCTTAGGATAGCAAATCCACCCTCTTCCTTCCACTCATCTTTCTGATCACTTTGTGCATCCTTGTGTTCCTATTTTCTTGTGGATTCTTCATTCATTAGACTAGTAAATATACATTTTCGCCCACTCATATTTAATATATGTATTAGGTTATATCCTTCAGCTATACTTACCAATTTACCCTATGCAAGCATAATATTTAGACCAATCATTGATATAATTATCCTTACTAGGGGAAATTTAATTACTAATGGTCAAAATCAGACCTATTAGGGAAAAATCTATTTATCATTTGATTAAATATACTATATTGGGGTGCATTATTAACTAATTGACCTCCTTTCTTTTGGGTGATGCTCTAGTTTTTCTATTAATTCTAAGCTTAGTGTCTTTTTATTTCATTATAGAAATTTCTAACTATGCAACTTATCTTGGGATCAATCATTCCCTAATCCCATAATGTTTTCCCTCTTTTGGGTTATGTTAAAGTTTGTCACTTATATTTTTGGTATTGCATTCTTCCCACTTCTCCCCTCCTTGGTGCTCATTCTATTCTACTATATTTTTTATCATTGAGAATCAATGTATGCAAACATTAGCTCATATAGATATACTCTCATCCATGATTTAATTTCACTCTTGATTTCTTTTTCAAGAGTCCAAACCTTTCATTTATCCTTAGATTCTTATTTGAGGGGTAATTATGGGTCATTTATTCAATCAGTACCTCCCAATTTCTTCTTACAAACTCTTTCACTCTTTCAAAAGACAATGTTATTCCTAAATGTCTCAGCACACCTTCTCAAATAGGGGAAAAATGTAGACATCCAAATCCTATCACTATTGGGATTCAATTATCAATCTAGGAAATATTCTATGATAATGCAAAATCTAGGCCAAAATCACTAAAATGTGCTAAATATTATGAACTTTCCATATACAGGTACCGAATTATGATAATGTATCCCTAAATAGGGAAATTTATTTTATGTGATTATTATATTTTATCAAATTAATTTGAATCTAATTTTTACCATGAAAAATGATGCTCTAGACCATTGAATTATTTTAATTTGAAATCACATGTAACTTGCATGTATTATTTTACGTCCATACTATTTTAAACGGGGTATCGATCTATACACAACTAACACCTTCTTCTAATTATACTCTAGTGAAATTATGACTTAATTATTGATATTTTGACAATTTTGATTAAGTGAACCACTAATTTCCAAATAATTATAGAATATCAATTAAAATCACTAAATAAAATTAAATCAAATTAAGAGATTAAGTAAAAATTCCATGGAAGTTATTGAAAATCTATTAATTAGACATTCATTCTTCAATTATGCATCACCTTGTCACATCATTAGTGGTTTTGCATCCATAAGCCATTAGTAGAAAAAATATCTAGTTTAATCCTTCCCATGCCTCATTATTACCTCATTCTAGCAAATATTAATGGGAATATTTGAAGCTTGTCCAACAAAAATTGAAATGATTCATGGCCACACATATTGATCTTAATATGGATGGTCATGGTTGACTCTGATCATTTTTAAAAATACAGGAATAAGAGAGATAAGACCAACTTTTTAAGATTCATTCATGAAAATGTATTACACAAAAAATGCAATAGATAAGCTTTAACCATTTTCACATAGTGATCAAATTCATAAGCTTAAGTTGTTGGTGCATTAAGAGATGATGGAAGAGCAAACTACTCATCATTAATAAAGACTTGCAACGCAAAATCTAGGGAAATTCACACTTTATGGCCTTTCTTGGAAGGAGGGATGATCTTAATAGTAGTATTCCTTCTTTCAATATCTCTTAGAATTCATTTTCAAAACCCCATGAGGGAGTAGACTTAGCACATTTTGTTCTTTATACTTATTTGGGTTTTTATCCACTAATGAATGTACTAACTTGATTTGGATTATTACTCATAAAATATGATTAAATTATGTTTTAATTGGTGATCATTAATACGAATAAAACATACAGCGATGATACAAAAACATTAAATAGAAATTGGTAGTGCAAACTCAGTTATTAGTCTTTTTATATGATTATGGTAAGTTCTTACATTAAATTTTTAGATATGGAAGATTTATTAATCACATGATCTTGGTTGTCCTATAACATATGTATTATTAGTCCATTACATTTTTAAATAGAACAATAATAGTTCTAATGTATTTAGAAAATGTTTATATAGTTTGACTCTTAGATTATGCTTTCTAGTAGTGACATTTGGGAGTCAGAAACTAAGAGTTGTATGATTTTCTTATGATAAAAAATAGAAAATGAAATCATTTATAGAGGAGAGTTGGTTGTCCTTAATTTATATATAGAATATAAAGGCCTAGTGTGACAAATTTTAATTGTGATTACTTATGATATATGTTACTATGATTTTACTGGCTCTCCCGATCTTCACATTGAAGTTATTGATAAATGTATTAAGATATATATACAATATCGTGAATAATTTTATTACATGAAGAAATTTCTTGAAAATATTCTATTTTATGCATTAATTGGTAATCATAACTTGCCTTAATAAATGTTGGTCATTGATTAACAACCTTTGGTTACTTATATTTAAGGAACTTGTTGACAAATAAATAATGAAACTATTGCAAATTATATTGGTTGGATATAAATAAGGATGTGTGGATTTAAATTGAATAATTTGCTAAGTATTCTTTTATTAATTATTGTAATTAAATTACTTAAATATGGAATATCACGTGTTTTCTTTTTCTGAAATAATTTAGGATACCTTATATGTTGAATATGCATGGATTGTGTTGTATTAAACCTCTTTGAGCAATGTATTAAATTAAAAGAATGTTGTTAAACATAATACTAAGATTAATCAACCCATAATATGGAAAATAGATAAACAAAAACAAAGTGATCCCATAGATGGCCATGTTATGAAGATTCCTAAATATATGTTAAACATTGAGTTGAATTCTTAACTAGTTACCCGCTTGCCATTATGGAGTAAAAAAATTGGATTACCTTTTAATGACCTTGTTTAATATGTTATTGTTGTCTTGTTGTGCTTTGTTATAATTCCATTTATTTTTTTAGTATTTTTTTATAGTTCGTTGGTATTTTGTTGTGTATTTATTATGTTTTCATTGTTGCTGAGTTGTTATTTTATTTATTGTTTTGTTATTTGTTCTTTTTTTCCTTCTTACTTTGTTGTTTATTCTTGATGTTTTTTTGTATTAGTATTTCGTATTACTATTTTATCTTGTTTAGTATTGTGTTATTATTTTGAGTTCAAATGCATTCTATAACCATTTTTAGTCTAGTTTTCAATTAGAATTGATTTGTTTAGAGTTGCATATAACTTGTTCTTTTATTTTATTTTATTTTCCAAGTACTTATTATTAATTACATATGGATAATTATTATTCATATCCTTATTTCATATCATTTATTAATTTGTTATTGACTTGTCTTTGTATATTCTTATTCTTACTTTAATACTTATTGTTCATATCTTGATTTTAAGTGAGGTTACGTTTATGTATTATTTTTATCTTTATTCTTTTTGTTTTTATTTAAATGTAAATAATTGAAACTCTAGTATTCATATTTTTTATAATTAACCTTAGTTATAAATATTCACATTTGAACCAGCCATTTCAAATAGAATTACAATGTTATTACAAGTGACTCATACTTAAGATGCATAATTTCAATTTGATATATTAAACACCAAGTGCTCCAAGTCTAAAAGTTAATGAAGCTGTAAAGATCATTTTATAATGTACCATACCTAAAAAAAGACTCTTTGAAAGACTATTTATATAATTAGTTTTTTGTTGTGCATATCTTAAATTATACCATAACACCTAGTGAAGGTATTATCATAATTCAACATTGATCTATTTTTGTTATATTCTTCTTTCTTCATTCCTTTTTCTCCTGATTCTAAGAGAACTACATTGGCCTAAGGTCTATCTGGACAAAGTAGGTAGTGCTTGGATACATGATGTATCTTAGGATAGCAAATCCACCCTCTTCCTTCCACTCATCTTTCTGATCACTTTGTGCATCCTTGTGTTCCTATTTTCTTTTGGATTCTTCATTCATTAGACTAGTAAATATACATTTTCGCCCACTCATATTTAATATATGTATTAGGTTATATCCTTCAGCTATACTTACCAATTTACCCTATGCAAGCATAATATTTAGACCAATCATTGATATAATTATCCTTACTAGGGGAAATTTAATTACTAATGGTCAAAATCAGACCTATTAGGGAAAAATCTATTTATCATTTGATTAAATATACTATATTGGGGTGCATTATTAACTAATTGACCTCCTTCCTTTTGGGTGATGCTCTAGTTTTTCTATTAATTCTAAGCTTAGTGTCTTTTTATTTCATTATAGAAATTTCTAACTATGCAACTTATCTTGGGATCAATCATTCCCTAATCCCATAATGTTTTCCCTCTTTTGGGTTATGTCAAAGTTTGTCACTTATATTTTTGGTATTGCATTCTTCCCACTTCTCCCCTCCTTGGTGCTCATTCTATTCTACTATATTTTTTATCATTGAGAATCAATGTATGCAAACATTAGCTCATATAGATATACTCTCATCCATGATTTAATTTCACTCTTGATTTCTTTTTCAAGAGTCCAAACCTTTCATTTATCCTTAGATTCTTATTTGAGGGGTAATTATGGGTCATTTATTCAATCAGTACCTCCCAATTTCTTCTTACAAACTCTTTCACTCTTTCAAAAGACAATGTTATTCCTAAATGTCTCAGCACACCTTCTCAAATAGGGGAAAAATGTAGACATCCAAATCCTATCACTATTGGGATTCAATTATCAATCTAGGAAATATTCTATGATAATGCACAATCTAGGCCAAAATCACTAAAATGTGCTAAATATTATGAACTTTCCATATACAGGTACCGAATTATGATAATGTATCCCTAAATAGGGAAATTTATTTTATGTGATTATTATATTTTATCAAATTAATTTGAATCTAATTTTTACCATGAAAAATGATGCTCTAGACCATTGAATTATTTTAATTTGAAAGCACATGTAACTTGCATGTATTATTTTACGTCCATACTATTTTAAACGGGGTATCGATCTATACACAACTAACACCTTCTTCTAATTATACTCTAGTGAAATTATGACTTAATTATTGATATTTTGACAATTTTGATTAAGTGAACCACTAATTTCCAAATAATTATAGAATATCAATTAAAATCACTAAATAAAATTAAATCAAATTAAGAGATTAAGTAAAAATTCCATGGAAGTTATTGAAAATCTATTAATTAGACATTCATTCTTCAATTATGCATCACCTTGTCACATCATTAGTGGTTTTGCATCCATAAGCCATTAGTAGAAAAAATATCTAGTTTAATCCTTCCCATGCCTCATTATTACCTCATTCTAGCAAATATTAATGGGAATATTTGAAGCTTGTCCAACAAAAATTGAAATGATTCATGGCCACACATATTGATCTTAATATGGATGGTCATGGTTGACTCTGATCATTTTTAAAAATACAGGAATAAGAGAGATAAGACCAACTTTTTAAGATTCATTCAAGCAAATGTATTACACAAAAAATGCAATAGATAAGCTTTAACCATTTTCACATAGTGATCAAATTCATAAGCTTAAGTTGTTGGTGCATTAAGAGATGATGGAAGAGCAAACTACTCATCATTAATAAAGACTTGCAACGCAAAATCTAGGGAAATTCACATTTTATGGCCTTTCTTGGAAGGATGGATGATCTTAATAGTAGTATTCCTTCTTTCAATATCTCTTAGAATTCATTTTCAAAACCCCATGAGGGAGTAGACTTAGCACATTTTGTTCTTTATACTTATTTGGGTTTTTATCCACTAATGAATGTACTAACTTGATTTGGATTATTACTCATAAAATATGATTAAATTATGTTTTAATTGGTGATCATTAATACGAATAAAACATACAGCGATGATACAAAAACATTAAATAGAAATTGGTAGTGCAAACTCAGTTATTAGTCTTTTTATATGATTATGGTAAGTTCTTACATTAAATTTTTATATATGGAAGATTTATTAATCACATGATCTTGGTTGTCCTATAACATATGTATTATTAGTCCATTACATTTTTAAATAGAACAATAATAGTTCTAATGTATTTAGAAAATGTTTATATAGTTTGACTCTTAGATTATGCTTTCTAGTAGTGACATTTGGGAGTCAGAAACTAAGAGTTGTATGATTTTCTTATGATAAAAAATAGAAAATGAAATCATTTATAGAGGAGAGTTGGTTGTCCTTAATTTATATATAGAATATAAAGGCCTAGTGTGACAAATTTTAATTGTGATTACTTATGATATATGTTACTATGATTTTACTGGCTCTCCCGATCTTCACATTGAAGTTATTGATAAATGTATTAAGATATATATACAATATCGTGAATAATTTTATTACATGAAGAAATTTCTTGAAAATATTCTATTTTATGCATTAATTGGTAATCATAACTTGCCTTAATAAATGTTGGTCATTGATTAACAACCTTTGGTTACTTATATTTAAGGAACTTGTTGACAAATAAATAATGAAACTATTGCAAATTATATTGGTTGGATATAAATAAGGATGTGTGGATTTAAATTGAATAATTTGATAAGTATTCTTTTATTAATTATTGTAATTAAATTACTTAAATATGGAATATCACGTGTTTTCTTTTTCTGAAATAATTTAGGATACCTTATATGTTGAATATGCATGGATTGTGTTGTATTAAACCTCTTTGAGCAATGTATTAAATTAAAAGAATGTTGTTAAACATAATACTAAGATGAATCAACCCATAATATGGAAAATAGATAAACAAAAACAAAGTGATCCCATAGATGGCCATGTTATGAAGATTCCTAAATATATGTTAAACATTGAGTTGAATTCTTAACTAGTTACCCGCTTGCCATTATGGAGTAAGAAAATTGGATTACCTTTTATTGACCTTGTTTAATATGTTATTATATTATATTGAATCAATATCATAATGATACTTTAGATTGTTTATCTTAGATTCTACATGACCTATACTTGATATGATAGTTATCTTCCCATTGTGATGGAGCTCATAGCTAGTCATGCTCATGGAGATCAGTGAGTTAACAAATAGTAGGTATTTTTATTTATATTAAGATGATGTTTGATTAAAGTGTGATGTGAGGATACTAATCTAGAGATTTTATCATATAAAATCTCAAAAGTTAGCATCATCGTAATGTCTTTCATTACATCTTGGCTTAGTTTAATTCATATCATATATTTATATAAAGATAGTGTATGATCAAGTTCTTTTTATATTATTTTATTATAATGTATTAACTGGTGTGATATAAAACTTTGGTTCAAGTATAAAATCTTTATGTGTTATCTATGTTTTTAAAATTACTATTTTGGATGCACAATTAACAATCTTGAAACCATGTGCAGTAAATGTGTGATCTGGTAGCTGACTATACATGAGTACAAGCCCATAATTGACCAATTTAATGAATATTTATAATGGATTGATGATAAAATTTGTTATTTAATAATTTATGGTTCATGTTACCAATTCAATTATGACTCATTCTTTTGTAAAGAGATTGAAGGAACCATATGGTGCAAGGAACCTAAAGTTAGGTATTTATTCTTATAATGTAGATCTTGTAATAGTATTGTTGGTGGATTATCATATTTATGGTATTCATTGTATATTTGGTGATAGCCCCAAATGGATGAGTTCTTGCTTATATAATGAGATTATTAGGAATGTTATGTTCATTATTAGTGTAAGCATTATTGAATGATGTGTGTGAAATGACTCATGTTGGTGAAGAGTGCATGGCTTATCTCTAATCAATGGTAAATAATTGTTAGTTAATGGATTAAATATTATATTGTGACATTCAACAAGTGAATAAATGTTGGTTCAATGACCCCTAAGGACTATGGATCATGTTATAATAATATAATTGGTATAATACCAAAATCCATCTTTCCTTGTGCAAGTTTTGAAAGGATAATAGTTTTTTAAGGGCTATGTCATATTATCTTATAAGTGGCATAGTGACATCTACTACTAATCTTAAATTAATTTAAGGCCTACCTAATTGAAACATAGTCTGATGATTCTTAGGTGTAATCATTTTAGACATTTCATACTTATCTTTTTACTTCTCTATTATCATATTTGCATGTTTAGAAATGGCCAATAACATAATATATGATATGATTAATTTTATCCTTATGTATCTAATGTCATCTTAATAGATGAATTGGGATATTTATTAAATTATTATAAACAACTTAAGTCTAAATTTATCTATAGTATCTCTAACTATCAATCCATAACTGCATAGGGTAATCAAATACTTCGATAGGGATGAGGATCCCTAGATGGTATGATAGGGAAGATGAGTGACTTCTATAATTTTTGAAGGTTATCAATGTGTACCTACACACTAATACCCCCCAAATAGTATACCATCATCATGGAAACATTATTTTTTGTGGAATCCTCTAGATGTGTTTATCCATAGGTAAGTGTTTATAGTGACCCAATTTGGTTATTAGTTGTCTAAACATTAATATGTAGATCTAAATAAATGTATCATGCATCATGAAGTTGTGTAATGGGGTCTACTTGAATTTTTTATTCATACTCTTTAAATTAACCACAAATTCTTTTTGGGCTGTTTCATACAGTTTCATAATAGTGTTTCTACTATAGGGAACTATAGGACATGAAGTTTTTATATCATGATACTAATAACAATTTCATTTGATCTAGATATGACTTGATAGTCAATGGTCACATTGTTATTGAAGTAGAATGGAGAAGTGATCTATTTTATATTACTAAGGTACAATAATTTCTTGCATCTATTAAAATTAATGGATGTGCATAAATTTATAAGTCATGTAGTAACACTATGATATCTACCTATTGCCTTGGTTGGGTCAACTCTTCTCAAACTAATTTGATTCAAGGAAAGTATCATAAATTAATTATTGAATTGTATGGATGAGTCAATAGGATTCTTATGATAACTACTTCACCATTTGAAATAGGGAAAGGATGTTTGGTATCTATTGTTTACTTATATGAGAAAGTCATCAGTAGATTCTTAGGACATTATAAACTTGGAGGACCAAATAAGGTAAGAGTATCTAATTTACTTGGGTAAATCATTAATTTGGAGATCTCTAGTGGTGAAAGAGTATCTTGAGCCATCAAATCTATTAAACATGAATGGATGATGATCACCATTGATGGTCTTGTTTATAAGTACTGAGGTGATTTATTATGTTGCAAAGTGATATAATAATGTTTCACTTAAGAATAAGGATGTGATCCTATTAAAAACTTTCATCCTCTTATGGGTTGAATAGAGCATCCCACTATTTCATGACTTTGAAGGGTTATAATCAATTAAATTTTGTTTTAAAATAGATTTTGTATGTTAAATTTTTTATTAATTAACCTAAGCCTTGGTGAAGCCCACCCTTTCCTAGAGTTACATTATGCTTGATCAAGCATCGCTAGTCAATCCTTGACTTGTCAAAAATAAGTCATTAAGAAGAATAATAATTAAACCTTGCTATTAGAATCATATAGATTGTATCTTAGTGTCTATTGATGGTTTGTATGAGTGAGCCATCATATGATGCTATGGTGTGATATCATTCAGAGGTCCAAGTTTGTGACACAATCTTGGAGGGCCTATTGGGGTGAATAAATTTTGAATTTTTGGGAAAGTTGGTAAGTTTAGGGGATCTATTTTTATAACAAGTATAACAATCCGTCCAATCTATGAGACATAAAAATTTACTAGTAGCATTCTCAGATGCATGGATATAGAAGGATGGGATTTATTAGAACATACCTTTCCTCAAGGAAATGTTGTGCATGAGACCCTTAGGGATGAGCATGTTATATCAGATGATGGGTTTGATTAAACATGATAACATTTATAAAAAATTTGAGCTTTTTACATCCAACATTATCAGTGTCTAGTATATGCATAAATCTAGTGGTACCTTAAAAGGTTATGTTAAGGCAAGGATTGATGATGTTGTCATCATTTTAAGTCAACCAAAAGGAACATGCTTATAGGTTAGTAGGTTTGACAATACCTATGATTACATTATTTTCACACCTAATATGATTGATAAATGGTTCTGAAAACCATGATGGAATGTGTGTAATTGTTCTTATCATTGGAAACCATGATGTAATTAGAGCACTTATGATGGCATGCTTGATGTCATAATTTTTATGTAGAAAAAAAGATATGATAGTTGAGAGTTTTAGCCTTATTTAGATGACACACCATTGATGCATTGATTAATCCTATGTCAGAATGATAAAAATATTCTAAATGTACAACTGAAATGATATTCCATTATTGTGAAAGGAATATTTTGATTTATTGTACAAATGACCTTAATAAAAAGGCTTAGAAAATATAATAATTTTAAACTGATATGAAACTATAGTGATGATTGGTGTTAAGATAAATAAAATATGTTAGCAAGTATATGCTTCTCCTTGATTTACAAGTCTATCCCACAATTAACTCACCATTAGATTGTGTGAAGACAAGGCCTTATGGAAAAATAGTTGGATATTGTCTATGTAGTTGATAATGCTTTAGCTACATCTAATAGTTTGGTGTAATAAATTTTAACAATGATGTATTATATAATATTGAATTAAGTCTTTACAAATAACTTCTAGGTCATATGAGTAGGATGTTTATGTTGAATCAAGCAAGGGTGTAATTATTGAAACACATGTATGTGTTATCTAGTAAGTGACTACATGTTGTGAATAAAGTATTATTTTATGTATTCATAAAAATAATATTCTAAAATGAATATTTATATGTTTTTTATAAACATGACTATAATTTATGATTGTGCTAAGAAGGAACAATATAAATCCCTCATCAGGTAGTTGTTAAAATTGGATGTACCCACTTAAATATTTTAAAGATCAATAAAATTTAGGTGAATCACCTCAGATGATCGATAAAAGGATGGTGGGATTGGGATCCCTACACCATTTTGTACAAACATAAGTAATGGATAACATGATGAAAGCCTTGGGGTTTCATGTGATGCTTGAAATGGCTTCTATAATGCTCAGTATGGTTAGTGCAGGACATTTGACTAACCTATGTAAGATAAAGCTTGAAAGAGAAGTAACCATAATAGTATGGATTTATGCCTCTTGAATGGAATTATGTGATGTATGTGATTAATGTTATGCATAATACATAATGCTCATAGTGGATGTTTTAATTTTTATAACATAGAATTATGGTTCCAATCTAGTCACAACTGTTGACTTTAATTTTTAGGCCTATATGTGATGATATAAAAGTAAATAATAACCCTAAAAAAGTTCTTACATTCAAACTGATAACTTGGATTAAGCAATAAATAACTAACTTGATGACCTAATGGATATAATCATTGGTTAGAAGTACAGGTATCAATATTCATGGAAAGTATGTTATGGTAAGTTAAGTTTAAATATATTAAAACATTATATTTCTAGATTATTTTAATTGCACAACCATGCAAGTGGCTATAAATTGTTAAATTTAGAAGTGGCTAAACTAATATTAATAGTTTTTGAAAATGTAATTTGATAAGGTAGGAGTATACTTGGTTGGTAAATATATCTATATTTATTTTTAAGTATTTTTTTTGTAACCTTTGGAATTCTAAGACATGTAATTGGGGAATTTACAACTAATTTGGAATACTTGTGAAAAATGATGATGAAAATGGTGCATACCGCACCTTGTTTTACCCATACTAGTGTCACAAATGACATATAAATTAAGTAAAGCATTGCTTATTAGCCTAATGCAAAGAAAGACATTGTTGACTTAATGGGTGTAGTTGAATTTCCAGTTAGGTAAGATTGAGCATTACCATCATGAAAGTGATAAATATTATGAAATAATGTTATTTAATAAGTGAAGCCTTTTTTCCACATAATATGTGTTCCTTGACTATTTCAAAAGTCATTTGGATGCTTCATATTTAAAAAGGAGATTATTTTATGACATGACTTAATTCCACCTTACGATTATTCATCCAGAGGAACTATTATCATGTTGTATATAAATCTAGTTGACACTTCTCTTATTAATGAAAATGTTACGTTCTATTGTCATGTTTACTAGTTATGGTTAACACAATAGTTATTTATTTTATATGTGATTCTTATTTAGTTATCAAAAATTAGTCATTATGAGTAAATAATTAGATTATTTAGTACAATTTATTATTATGCTCAATCATATTTGTTGCATTTAATATTGTATTTTTATCAAAATTATATCAATATTTGATGTTCATGCTTGATTAGATGTTGATGATGTTTTGTTTTATGGTTGTAGGAATGGGATAATGAGCTAGGATCAAGGTGGATATCAACACACAAGATAATAAGTAAAGGTCGAAGATAATTCTATTTAACCCTAATAGGTAATATATATTATGTGTAGATTTATAAGCCATTGGTCATTTTTAGTCTACTGGTTGTTTGATTTCGAGTTCTAATTTAGTATTACTTATTATTCCACCTTCATTATGGTGTGTTGGTATTTTTTATATTTGGTCTTGGTTTTAATCTTTATATGAGACTATATAAGTCATAGATTACCTCATTGTGTATTTTAATCTCTGAATGGTATCTTTGTTTGTAGGTTGGTAGCCATTGCATACCCTTATGTGGGTTTATGATTTGTTTTGTGTTTGGTATGGGACTTAACCCACCAACCCTTGCCTTTCCCCTTTGTATTCATTTCCTTGGAATCCCATCATGAGATCTATGTCAATCCACCCATATTAATGAATAAAATTTGAAGTTGGTCTATTTTATTATTTTCAACCATGATGTCATTCCTTTTAAAGTTCATTGAGAAACTTTTAGTGTTGTTGAGATTTGGTTTTAGGGTTGGCCTGATTCCAAGGATAATGTTTTTGGTTGGAAGGGTGAAGTCACATGGCTTGGTCATGCATGGGAGGAAATCCAAAGAAACATAGGGTGATGTAAGTTAAGGGTAGTATAAATAAGGAGGGGGAATCCATGGGCCGAGGGTAGAGAGGGATTGGCATAGGAAAAGTAAGTTGATAGAGGAGATAAGTGGACATAGGTGGAAGAATAAGTGAGATAGAGTGAAGGAAGGGGATGATGGTTAGAGTGATAGGATTGGTTGGGAAAGCTAAGAAGGATAATTTATAAGGATCAGAGAGGAGAGTAGAACATGGGTATAGGAGGGGATAAAGGAAGAATGAAGAGGAGAAAGGAAGAAGGATGAGGATGATGGTGTTGCAAGTATTTACGTAGTCAGAATATGAATGGAAGAATGGTTAGTCATGATTTCAAAGATTTATGGTGTTGTAGGGAAGCATAATCAATAGGAAGTATATAATACTATGAATGCGAGAGCATATATTTGATGGATATGGGTGAAATAATTAGATGGCATAGGTTCAATTGGGACATGAGAATGGATGAAGGGATAAGGGAAGGGAATGACATGGAGAACATAAAAGAGGCAAGAGAATAGAACATAAAATAAAACTAGTCCTTTCCCACAATAGCTTGAAAATCACCATATAAGCATTTAAACCTATGTCTTGTGCATTTGGAGTTATATATGGAATACACAAACAAGTTGGAAGCTTATGTTGCTTATGTACTAACATTATAAGTATAAAAGGAATTATTCTAGGATTAAATTCTTAGCTTCCTTATTAGTGTAAATTTATTTATACTTGGTTGAGTGGCCTCCCTTGTATAAGCCTACCCTTTTAGGTGTAAATGAACAACCCTAAAACTATTCTTAACTAAATAAATAATATGGTAATTGGTTGAAAATTGGAAATGAATACCAATTGGTCCTCATGATGAGATTTACTAGTTACTATGAAACTAAGACTGAAGGTAGCAAGTTTTCATTTATTTTTAAGCCAACTTGTGAAAAAATTATTTAATAATTAAAGGTAGAACATTAAGGTGTGATGACCCTATTCATAGATTCATTTTATAATCCTTGGTAGGTAGTAACCACTTAATTTCCTATGCTAGCTCTAGTACTCATTGCATTGGAATAACAATAATTTGTATTTATATGTTAATCCACTAATTATGTGACAAATGATGTTGATTTGTAGTCCTTAGAAATTATTTATCATAGGTGATATGTTAAATGGATCCATTATTTTTAATATTATGATTATGGATGAATCTAATTATATACACAATAATCATTAAATTGACATGACTTCTTAACATAAAGAGAAACTTTGAATTTTACACCATATCCCATTTGTTGATAATTGGTGACCATAATTTATTTGTAAATAATTTTTAATAGATATAGGGGCTCAAATTTTGAATGAATGGATAAATAGACTTAGTTTTTGTAATTATAGGAATTATTTTGAGTTTTAGGGTGTAAATAATAATGGATGACTCTTGAATATTAAATAATAAGGTAATGGTGTGATGATCCCATGATTTAGTTAGAATTTTATCTACCCTCGAAAAGTAGAATCAATGCAATTACCTAGGACATATTACGTATTTATTTGATTAATAAGAACATATTATTACCTGGTCAAAATGAATCCTTGGGAATAATTAATGGATATTGATGTCAATTTTATGTATTTCAAATTAATTTTTATTTAATACCTATTGATCTATCCTTCCCCATTTAGTTAGCAAAAAAATTTCTCTCCTTTCATGAACATGTTATGAACAAATGATAATAATGAGTGCATGAAGTTTTTATTCTAGCTATACAAAATATAATTATGTAATAATCCATAAGGTGGGATCAAACACTATCAATTCAAGACATGAATTTCATGGACACATATTTGAGTAAATCAGGTTCCATGAAGTTGAATCAATATTTAAAAGTTCATTGACACTTGATATGCTTGCTGAGAATGCTTGATGGTTATATGGATTTATATTTATTTTGGTCATTCCCCTTTTGGCATACATTGGTGTTGTTTATTATCATATTTGGTTTTTTGGTTTGTTTTTGCATTTTGCCCAGTGCCTAAATCTCTCCCTTGTGTGCTAATTTGACCTTTTATAAAACCTAGCTACCCAACTCCACCATCTAGTTGATAGTTAGGGGGTAAGTTTTTCCATGTGGTTGGGATAATTTCATTCATGTTTATGAATTTTATTATTACATATTAATGGTATTATATCTATCAATTACATGCTCTTACTGATGGAAATTTAAATTTTGGTAGCTATTACTATTTATTTTACTAATGAAAATAATCTATGCATTGGTTCACTTGATAAATTGATGGTACATGGTTGTAGAATTGTTATCCATAAATTTTATTATGTTGATATTATTATTTATATGATGGAATTTTATTTTAATTGGTGACAGTCATTACTAAAAAAACATTAAACATTGACACAAAAATGTTAATTAAAAATTAGCAGTGTTAACTTAGTTATTAGTCTTTTATATGCTTGTTGTAAGTGCTTATATTGAATTTGGAGCTATAGATGTATGGTGAATCTGATAATATTACTTTTCCTATAACATATGTATTATTAGTACCTTAAAATTTAGAATAAAACAATAATAGCTCTAGTGTATTTATGGCAAGTTTATATTTTTTTTTACTCTTAGTGTATGCTTGCTAGTAATGACATTTAGTAGATACAAACTAAGTAATAGTTGTATGATTTTATTATGATAAAAAATGGAAAAGGAAATCCTATATATAGGAGATTTGGATATCCTTTATTTATTGAAATACTATAAAGGATTAGTATTACCTTTTATAAGTGTGATTACTTATGGTATATGTAGTTGGAAACATAAATATCACTAGGGTATAACCAAACTTATTCACTCCACTCATGAAGGGTTGTCACACAAGATTAATAAATGATCTATTTCACATAAAATATATTAAATATAGATATCTACCTCCATGGAATTTTTGAGTGCTATAAATTATGATCAATTTTGGAGTGCAATCAAGAAGGTATTTGTCCCAACTTCTGAATTTGTTTGTGATGTTAAAATGACACAACTATATGAGTTACCCAATCATGATGTAATTGAAGATCCAAAACATGGTATAAATGAATTACTATACATGGATGTGGAAATGGATAACTTTGTTGGGAATGTGGATGCTGTGGAACAACCCATTTTTATAGATGTAGGTTTTGACAATGAAAGTGTTGTTTGGAGAGTGTCATTAGATGGAGTTGGGGTTGTCGTTTATGCTCATAATGATGAATGTATTTAGTTTTATTTCAAGTATTAATTCAAGTGCATGAATGGCATTATGGATAATGATTAAATCTTACTTGGTACTTAACTAATTGAAATAGAAAAATAAGATTATTTAAAGCTACTAAAAATGTACCAAGATCTTTTAGCTTGGTCTTATCCAGATTTGAGATCATATAGAGTGCATTCATTTCAATATTTCATCTCATTATACCCTAGCATCAATATATTCAGGAAAGTGTATAGATTGATTCACTTCATTTTGGTCACCAATTTTTTGGAAAAATTAAACAAATTAAGGGATGGTAAGATTATGTAGTCGCTAATGGTAGACATCTAAAACATTTCATAGACTAATTCTATGACTATGTAAAGTATTTTATAATATATACTTTTTTTAAATTCATTGATTCATTCCCCCTCTACTTTGGCCCTTATTTGTACAATTCATTTTATCATTTTTAATTGTGTGTTTATTTTTAGATCTTCTTGATCTATTTTTTCCAATCTGCCTTATTTTGTTGAGCTTTGGATTGGCACCTAGTCTTATTTTCTGGGGTTATTTTCAAACCAATATGGGCTGTAAATTCCTAGGAAAGAGCCATAAATATTTTGTAATTCAGTCAACTTTTCATATTGACCCAAAAATCTTGCCATCTACCACACATCCCTTATAAACATGGTTTTAATTCCTTTGATCTTATTCCATAAGGCAAGTTCATGAATCTATGGTTATACCTTCAAATTTTTATTGATATTGACCCAAAGATCCATATAGAATCATAATTCCCATGTGTTCTTCTAACCTTTGTTCCAATATACCTCCTTTAATATTGATTCCATTTTCTCAAAAAATGGCACATATACATTATACGGATTCGATCACCAACTATGTTGAGGGAGGTAAGTGGAGAACATAGGTTCAGATGGGCCATGAGAGTGGATGAAGAGAGAAGGGAAGGAATGATGTGGAGAGCATAAAATAAGGTAAGATAAAAGGAAAAAAAATAAAACTAGTCCTTTACCACAATAGCTTGAAAATCACCATGTAAGCATTTGGATTTATTATTTAACCTATGTCCTATGCATTTAGAATTATATATGGAATACATGAACAAGTTAGAATCTTGTGTTGTTTGTTTAATACCATTGTAAGTTTAAAAGGAATAATTTTAGAATTAAATTTGTCACTTCCTTATTAGTGTAAAGTTGTGTAGATTTGATTGAGTTGCCTCCATTGAATAAGCCTACCCTTTTGGGTGTAAATGAACAACCATGTAACTATTCCTTACTGATGAACTAATATGGAAACTGGCTATAAATTGGAAATGAATATCAATAGGTCCTATTGACAAGATTTACTAATTACTATGAAACTAAGAGTGAATTTTATAATTTTTCATTTCTTTCCAAGATAACTTATGACAAATGTGTTTAATAATTAAAGGTAGAGCATTAAGGTGTGATGACCCAAGTCAAAGATTCATTTTAGAATCCTTGGTAGGTAGCACCCACTTAATTAACTATGTTATTTCTTCTACTCATTACATTGGGATAACATTAATTTGCATTTATATGTAAATTTGTTAATTGGAGAAGAATGATGTTGATTGGTACTCCTTAGAAAAAATTGATGATAGGTGATAGTTAAATGGATCCACTAATCTTTAATATTATGATGAGGGATTAATTTAATTATACACATGATAACCATTGAATTTACATGAATTCTTAACATAATGAGAAACTTTTAATTGTACATAATATCTCATCTATTGATAATTGGTGAGCATAGTTTATTTGGAAATATTATTTAATATATAGAGGGGCTCAATGTTTGAATGTATGTATAACTAGACTCATGTTATGTAATTATAGGACTCATTTTTAGTTCGATGGTGTAATGGGTAAATAAATTATATTATATTCTCCTAAATAACAATGGATGAATCTTGAATATTAACTAATAAGGCAATGGTGTGATGATCCCATGAGCTAAAGAGAAGTTTATCTACTCTCGATAGGTAGAACCAATATAATTAAATAGGAAATGCTATGTATTTATTTGATTAATAAGAACATATTATTAATAGTTAGAATTAATCCTTATAAATAATTAATAGATACTAATGTCAATTTTATGTATTTCAAATTGTTTATTTTTCCCATAGCCATCATTGTTATTTAAGACCTATTGATAAATCCTTTCCCATTTAGTTAATGAACATATAACTCTTGTCTCATGAACATCTTATGACCAAACAATATCAATGGGTGTATGAAGTGGTTATTCTAGTTATACTAAAAATAATTATATAACCACCTGGAAGGTGGGACTAAACACTATCATGTCAAGACTTGAATTTCATGGACACAAATTTGTGAGTAAATCGGGTTCCATGAGGTTGAATCAATGTTTGAAGGTTCATTGCTTCTTGTTATGCTTGTTGAGAATTCTTGATGTTTATATGGATTTTATTTTATTTTATCATTCCTATTTTGTTGTACATTGGTGTTTTATATTTTGGCCTTTGATTTGTTGATTAATTTTTGTATGTTGACTAGTGGCTAAATCTATCTCTTGCATACTGAATTGATCTTTTATAAACCTAGCTTCCCAACACTACCATCTAGTTGATGGTTGGGATGGTAAGGGTTTCCATATGGTTGGGATCATATGACTTCCAACGATGTATTTGATTCTTACATATTGATGGTACTATATCCCTTAATTAGATGATCTTGATAATGAAAAATTAACTTTTGTTAAGTATTACTATTTATTTTAATATTGGATATATTATATGCTTTGGTTCACCAGATAAATTAATGGTACATGGTTGTAGCATTATTATCCATACATTTCCTTATGTTCTTGTTTTTGTTAATATTATGGAATTTTGTTTTAAATGGTGACAGTGATTACCAAGAAAATATTCAACATTGACACCAAAACCTTAACAAAAATTTGGCAATGTTAACTTAGATATAAGTCTTTTTATATGGTTATGTTAAGTGATTTCATTGAGTTTGTATCTATGTATGAATTCTAAATCAGATGATCTTAGTTATCTTATAATGTATATATTATTAGTACATTACATTTGGGAATATAAAAAAAATAGTTCTAGTGTATTTATAGCATGTTTATATAGTTTTAATCTTAGTATACGCTTTCTAATAATTAAATTTAGTAGATACAAACTAGGTAAGAGTTATCTAATTTTATTATGATAAGAATTTGAAAAGGAAATCCTACATAGAGGGGATACGGCTATCATTTATTCATTGAAATAATATAAATCCCTAGTCTGACATGTTTTAAGTGTGATTACTTATTGTATATACAATTGGAAGCACAAGTATGACCAGGGAATAATCGAACTTATTCACTCCACCTAGGAAGGGTTTTTATATAGGATAAATCAATGCTCTAAGTCATTTACAATTTACTAGAGATAGAAGTTTGCCTCCATGGAATTATTGAGTGATACCACTGCTAATCAGTTTTGGAGTGTAGTCAATAAGGTTTGTGTCCCAACTTATGAATTTTTTTGTGATGTTAATATGACACAATCATATGATTTTCCCAATCATGATGTAATTAAATATTTGAAACATTCTCTAAATGAAGTACTATACATGGATTTGGAATTGGGAAACTATTTTGGGAATGTGCACATTGTTGAATAGTAAATTATTTTATGCCCCTAATGATGATTGTTTTCATTTTTCTTTCCTATTGTACTTAGAGTGCATGTATGACACTATGGATAATGAGGTACTCTTTCTCGGTACTCACTTGATTGAAACTAATAAATAAGCTTATTTATAGATGCTAAAAAGGTACCAAGATATTTTCTCTTAGTCTTATCCAAATTTAAGATCATATAAGGAGGATTTGTTTCAATATGTCATCCCATAGAAATATAGTATCAATATCTTCAGGTAAGTGCAAAGATTGATTTACTTATTCTTGGAAACCAAGATACTATAAAATTTAAATAAATTAAGGGATGACAATATTCTGGAGCCACTAGTTAACGGCAAATATCTAAAACATTTCCTAGAATGAGTCCATGACTAAGTATAGTATTGTATAGTGTATAGTTTCATTGCTTCATTTCTTTATTTCCACTCTACTTTGGGCCTTTTGATACAATTAACTTAGTCATATTTTTCATGTTCATTTTTAGATCTTTGAAATCTATTTTTTCTAATCTACCTTATTTTCTTGAGCTTTCATGGGTATTTGTTATAAATTGACTAATTGTTGACTCTATGGCCCTATGGATTTTCATCTAGTCTTAATTTTTGGGGTTATTTACATACCCTCAGGTGGTGTACATCCCCAAGTGAGAGATAGATATCTTTTGAAATTTTTTCAACATTGCATATTTAACCCAAAATCTTGCCATCTACCATGTGTTTCTTCTAAACTTAGTTTTAATTCTTTTCATTTTCTTCCACATGGAAAGTCCATGATGGCATGGATTCACCTTCATAATTTTATTTTTCTTCACCAAAAGATCCATGTGAACTCATAATTCCCATGCATTCTTCTAACCTCCATTCCAACGTGGCTCCTCTAATTTTCATGCAATTTGCTAAAAAAATGGCACATATACATGGTACGTATTTCATAACTAATATAGTTGGAGGAGATAAGTGGAAGACATAGGTTTAGATGGGCCATGAGAGTGGATAAAGAGATAATTAAAGGGAATGATGTGGAGAGAATAAAATGAGGAAAGAGAATAGAAGAAAAAATAAAACTAGTATTTCTTTCCCACAATACCCTAAAAATCACCATGTAAGCATTTGAATTTATAATGTAAAGTATGTATTGTGCATTTGGAATTATTTATGAAATACATGAATAAGTTGGAATATTATGTTTCTTATTTACTACCATTGTACGTCTAAAAATAATCATTCTAGGATTAAATTATTAGCTTCCTTATTGGTGTAAAGTTGTTTAGACTTGGTTGAGTTGCCTCCATTGAATAAACCTAACCTTTAAGGTGTTGAAAAAAAAAACCATAACTATTCATAACTTAATAAATAATATGGTAATTGGTTAGAAATTTTAAATGAATACCAATTGGTCCTATTGATGATATTTACTAATTACTATGAAACTAAGAGTTAAGGTAATAAGTTGTCATTTTTTTAAAATCCAACTTGTGACAAATTTCTTTAATAATTAAAGGTAGAGCATTAAGGTACAATGACACAACTCATAGATTCATTTTAGAATCCTTGGTAGGTAGCACCCACTTAATTTCCTACATTACCTCTAGTACTCATTACATTGGGATAACATTGATTCAAATTTATATGTAAATATACTAATTGTGACATGAATGATGTTGATTGGTATTCTATAGAAATTATTGACGGCAGGTGATATGTTAAATGGATCCAATAATCCTAAATATTATGATGACGAATGAATTTAATTATATACATAATAACCATTTAATTGGCATGAATTCTTAACATAAAGAGAAATTTTGAATTGTACACCATATCTCATTTATTGATAATTGGTGAACATAATTTATTTGGAAATATTATTTAATAGATATATGGACTAGATGTTTGAATGAATGGATAAGTAGACTTGGGTTGTGTAATTATAAGATTTATTTTGAGTTCTAGGGCGCATTAGGTGAATCAATTCTATTTTATGCTTCTAAATAACAAAGGATGACTTTTAAATATTAACTAATAAGGAAATGGTGTGATGATCCCAAGAGCCAGAGAGAAGTTTATCTATCCTCAGTAGGTAGAACCAATATAATTGCCTATGACATTGTGTTTTTTATTAATAAGAACATATTATTACCTAGTCAAGATAAATCCTTAGGAATAATTAATGGATCATAATGTCAATTTTATGTATTTTGAGTTTGTTATTATTTCCATAACCATGATTTTTATTTAATAACTATTGATCAATCCTTCCCCATTTAGTTAGCAAATATATAACTCTTGTTTCATAAACATGTTACTACCAAACAATAAAATTGGGTGCATGAAATGGTTATTCTAGTTATACTAAATATAATTATGTAACCACCGAAAAGGTGGGACCAAACACTATCGTCTCAAGACTTGAATTTCATGCAGACATATTTATGAGAAAATCAAGTTCCATGAGGTTGAAATAATGTGTGAAGGTCCCTTGGAAATTTATATGCCTACTAAGAATGCTTGATGTTTATATGGATTTATGTTTAGTTTCTTCATTCCCCTTTTGGTGTATATTGTTGTTTGATATTATTATCTTCGATTTTTTGATTTATTGTTGCATGTTGACCAGTGGCTAAATCATTCCCTTAATTACTCAATTGACCTTTTATAAAACCCATCTGCCCAAATCCGCCATCTAGTTGATGGTTGGGGTGGTAGGTGTTTCCATATGGTTGGGCTCATTTTACTTACATCAATGGATTTTATTATTAACTTTTGGTAGCTATTACTTTTTATTTTACTATTAAATATATTCTACACATTGGTTCACCTAATAAATTGATGGTACATGGTTGTATCATTATTATACATGAATTTTATTATGTTGATATTCTTGTTTATAAGATGGAGTGTTGTTTTAATTAGTGACAATGATTATTAAAAAAATATTGACACAAAAACCTTAATAAAAAATTGCCAGTGCTAACTCGGTTATTAATATTTTTTTAATTCTTATGGTAAGTGCTTGCATTGAATTTGTATCAATGGAATAATTTTGAATTATATTATCTTATTTGTCGTATAATAGATGTACTATTAGTACATTACATTTGGGAATAGAGCAATAGTAGATATAGTGTATTTATAACATATTTATATACTTTTACTCGTAGTGTATGATTGATAATAATGGCATTTAGTATCTATAAACTAAGTAATTGTGGTATTATTTTATAGTGATAAACAATGGAAAATTAAATTTTATATAGAGGAGAGATGGCAATCCTTTATTGATTAAAATAATATAAAGGCCTAGTCTGACATGTATTAATTATGATTACTTATGATTTATGCTATTATTATGTTATTGGCTCTCCCAATCTTTAGATTGAAGTTATTGGTAAATGTATTAAGATGTATACAATCTCATATATACTTTTATGAATGAAACAATTTCTTGTAAATAGTTTATTTTATACATGAGTTGCCAAACATAACTTGGCTTCATAAAGTCTAGGCTTTAATTAGAAAAGTTGGCTTGATTATACATATGGAACTTGTTGATAAAGAAATAATATAGTTATTCATAATTGTATTTATTGGCTATAGAAGGATGTGTGGATTGAATTTGCATTATTATCTAGGTATTCCTTGATTCATTATTATAATTAAATTCCTTAAATAAGTAATATCACGTGTGTTCATTATTTGAACTAACTTGGGACACCTTATATGTTGAATATGCATGGATTGTGTTGCATTAACTCTCAGTGAATAATGAATGAAATTGGAAGCATGTTGGTAAACATAAGACTAAGCTTAATCAACCCTTAATATGGAAGTTGGATAAACAAGGACAAAGTGAACCCATAGCTAGCCATTTTATGGAAATTTTTGAATGTATGTTAAATACAGAGTTAAATTACTAATTAGTTACCTGCTTTAATTTATGGAATAGAAAGTTAAATTATTGTTTTTAACATGTTTAATATGTTTTTATATTGTCTTGATTCATTCTCCAATCAAGAATTTAGATTGTTGATCTTAAAATCCACATGATCTATGATTTAAATGATACTTAGGTGCCCATTGTGATGGAGAACATAGCTATCCATGGTTTTGGACATTATTGTGTGAAAAAATAGAAGGTATTGTTAAGTCTTAAGTTCATGTTTGATTGAAGTGTGATGCGAGGATACTAAGCTAGAGATTATAGCATATACAATCTTGATAGTTAGATTCATATTAGTGGCTTTGATTACATCTTGTGTTAGTTTAATTTATAGCATGGATTTTTATACGTACAATGTAGGATGAAGTTATTTTTTTGTTATCTAATCTTAATATATTAATTGGTATAGTGTACACCTTTGGTTGAAGTGGAAAACCTTGATGTGTTAGCTAAGTTTGGAAAATTACTATTTTGTATGCATGGTTAACCATCTTAAGACAATGTTCAATCAATATGTGATGTGGTAGCTAGCTATACATGAGTATAAACCCATATTTTACCAAGTTCATGAAGGATTAAATGGTGCAATGATATAATTTATTATTTAATAAGTTATCATTCATGTGCCCAGTTAAATTATGATTCACTCTTTAGTAAAGGGATTGAAGAAACCATATGGTGCAAGGGCCTTAAAGGAAGGGATTCATTATTATAATCCTGACCTAGTAGTAGTGTTGTTTGTGGTTCAATAGAATTTTGATATTCATTATATATTTGTTGATAGCTCCAACTAGATGAGTTCTTGCTTGTATATGAGATTGTTAGGGATGGTATGTTAATTTTCAGAATAAGCACTATTTCATGATGAGTATGAAATTACTCATGGTGATGAATAATAGCTGGATTATCTCTACTCAATGTTAAACAATTCTCATGTAATGGATTTACTTATTATATTGTGGCATTCATGAACTAAAAAAATGGTGGTGCAATAATCCCACATTACAGATCATGCTATAATGATCTAAGGGGGATAATACTAGAATCTTCCTTTTATTATGTGATTTTTTAAGGGATAACAGTGGCTTAAGTACTATGTCATATTGTATTGGTAGCGGTATAATATCGTCTAATGTTGATCTCAAAATATTGTAAATCCTACCTAAGCAAAAGCCTAGTATGATGATTCCTATGTAATCATTTCATATCTTTCATGATTATTCTTTTAATTGTCTATTATGATATTTTCATGCTTAGCAATGTCTAATGAGATAATTTATGACATTTATAATTTTATCCTTATGTCTCTAACATTGTATTGATGAATGAATTGGGATACTAGCTAAATTATTATGGACACCTTAGGTTTATATGTATCTCTCTAGTATATCAAAATATCAATCCATAATTTCATAGGCTAATCATATACTTATATAGGGATGAAAATCCCAAGGTGGTCTGATAGGCAAGGTGAGTTAGTTTTATAAGGTTCAAACGTAATCAGTGTGGACCTACACACTAATACCCCGCAAATAGTATACCATCCTCAAGGAAAAATTATTCTACATGAAATACTCTATAGGTGTTTATCCATAGGGGAGTGTCCATAGTGACCCAATATAGTTACTAGTTATCTACACATTAATGTGAATATCTTAAGAGATGTGTCATGCATCATGAAGTCATGTAGCAGGATCTATATGTAGTTCCATTTCTTACTCTATAAAGCAACCTAAATGTTTTTTGGGATGCTTTCACTTCTGAAGACACCCCTTACTTGTCATCGCATGTGTTCCATTTCTATATATGCTTCTGCTACCCACACCCACCTCCCCAAGTACCATTGATCCCACAAGAATATTTTGACACTCATAACCCTTAATTCTTCATTTGATTCAATTCTTGGAATAGGTCTAAAATAACCTATAAGTACATATTCACATCTTCCAAAAAAATAGCTTAAATGTTGACCACATGATTCTCTTCTTATGTTAAAATTATTTATGAAGAAGACATTCCCTAAGAATAAGTTGAAGAATATATAAGGGATGGAGGAGTTCTTTTAAAAGTAGGGATCAAGATAGTATCTATTTTTTTATACTTACTCTAATGAGAGAAACTTATAACATTTTTGGATCCCCTAAATTAATTTGTCCACCAATCCATTACAAACTGAGCCTTCCTACCATCATTGCAAAAAAAAATTATTGTTGAGTAATACCAACTTTCCATATTGAACATTGATTGTTCAACCACCTGGTCACAAAGAAGACACTAACCACCAAGTTTGACTTGTAACATTTTAGATTCCTTTAGCATATGTTTTGTATAGTCCACAATATCATTATACGTCATGATCACAACATTTTTTACTTAAGTTAAAATTTTCTAATACCATAGAGTCAACAATTTTAAACAATTCTTATGTCTTCAAAAATAGTGTTTATTCATTAATTAATATTTATTATTTTATAATAATATATAATATAAAAATGCATATATAATTTTTAATAATCTACAAGATTAAAATGTAATATTATAAAATATTATTATACTATATGATTATTTATTATAGATAATATTTTAAATATAATATAATATTATAGACACATAAATTAATATTTGAACTAAAACCTTGCACATGTGACCATTGTCTTACACACTTAGATCTAGACCTATATTAAGGCCCCTTTTGATCACTTTCAACCACCTTACACACTCTTCTAAGATTATATATGACCCATGAATGTACAAATACCTATTTTTATAAATCTTATACATATTTTATACCCTACCTAAGACACAGTATGATGAAATTTCCCATTCGATAGGAGATCCCTAAGTGATTATAACTCCCTACTCTAGTGTCCTTTCATTATTTCATGTCTTCCCATGAAATAATAGATTTAATTTTAAAAATAAAAAGTTAAAGGAAGGTCTTCATATGTCCGTAATGATTCCCTTTGGACCTTAATGAGACCCCTTTGAAGGAATTTCAAATAGATGACTATAAAAAAAAATTTCAAATCATTTTGCATGAACGGGGATTATACATCTAAAACCACTAGAATCATAATTTAATATTAAGAACAATGTACCCATTTCTCCCAATTCTAATTAATACAACCCTAGTATCCAAGAGACCAAATCTAAATACATTTTAAAAGTCACAAGTCATTGTTAGGCAATTAATCACATTAGTATTACACCAACATCAAGAATATTAAATAAATTATTCACACACCATCATAACATGGGATAAATAATGAATTTTAATACCTTTTTAGAGTATTGGTATGTAGGCAATGCTTAGAACATGGGATGTTGTGGTATAGATAGAATTAAACTACCGACCCCATTTTTACCATTAATTTACATTGGTATTCACATGTCAAAGAGCTAGGTTTTTAGAGGAAACTTGATCACACAGTGGTGTCTATATGTTATCACAATCTCTCACACCTAATAGAAGATGTGTAG
>JARHVA010008177.1:380000-405000 GCA_037957365.1 Torreya grandis | reverse complement strand
CATAAACAAAAACCCCAAAGAAACAAAAAGATGTAAAGGAATATTGTACTCACCCTAAATTTCATCAATATTGAGATTGTTCAAATGGTCCCCCACCTCTTCTTCACTATTACCTAAAATAATGGATCCATCTAGCATTTGATCTTCAACTTTAGCTTTCATTTAAGGAACATCCAAAAAACTCACTCTTTCCAATCCTTATTTTAGGCTCTTTTTAATTCCTAATATGCTTCCTTGCACATATATATTCTCTCATTGTGTTGTTAGTTGACTCCCTTCCTATCTCTCCTCTGATCATCCAACTCTTTGATTGTATCGTGTAAGCAATTTCTTCTATCATGCCATCTCCCCTCTATAAAATTATATATTATTAGTAATAATATAATTATTGAAAATGCATGACACTCATTTCAATTATGATTTAAGACACATGTCCCATGTAACATAAAAGTGATAACTACTCATCTCTTCATTGTAATTATAAAAGGTCAATATTTTAGTATGTAGTCATTTTATATATTAATTCAATGTAAATGCATTGTAGTTGGAATGAGCTACAAAATGTTAGGGAATACTATTTTAGTCCCCAATAAGTTTACAGATCTATTGAAGCAATATGACATCATTAAAATGAGGATATTCTAAGCACCTCACATAGCCTTGAAAAATGTGTTGAACATAAGCATTAAACTAATTATAGCAATGGGAAATGATGAACTTCAAAATATAGTTGGTGACAAGGTTATAACAAATAGGTGGGTCAATGAAAACATTCACTAGTTCTAGCCTGCCACAAACTCAAATATATTGCAGTGGGAAATGAGGTGTTGTGGGATGGAAACAAGAAATACATGCATTATGTATTCGGAAATGAGTATGTAGTCATTATGTATATTAATTCAATGTAAATGCATTGCATATGGAGTGCGCAAAACAATGTTGGGGAACAATCTATCAATCCTCAATGAGGTTATTATAGATCTATCAAAGTGGTACAACATTATAAAATCAAGGATATTCCAAGCATGTGCGGTAATGATGGCATTACCATAGTATGCTTCAGGGAGGGGGTATTTAAATTATCTCTTTGCATCCACAAGGAAGAAAAACTAAGCATTATGAGGAAGTGGAATGCCAATACACTTTGTCCCTTCTCACCTAGACAGAGCTACCACAACCTCAAAGATAGAGAAGTAACAAAAGTCTTTACATTCCTTGATTATGGATTTTATAAATGCTATGGTGTAAGATGTTAAGACTAAACAAGCTTCAACTAATTAATTATGACTTTCGGGATGAAGCATGGCAACAACAGTATTAAGGCACATATTGGTAGTAGCCATCTTGAAACTCTATGGATGGTGAATGTCTAGGCTAAAGAAGTTCATATTTGTCACATATTGGTTGAGCTATGTTGAGATGAAGGCCAACATACAAGGTGAATTTATTTCAAAGTATAATTTTTCTACTTAGTCTTTCAATGTAGGTGTTAATCTAAATGATTCGCCTTGCCTGTATGGTGAAATATTTATGGTGGTTATCCACTAAACATTTTCCTTCAAAATTTATGACAGTCACTTTTGAAGAAACGAATATCAAAGAGTAAATATATACCATCTATAACCATTCACAAACATTTATATAATCCTTCAAAAATTTTGACAATCCAACCAAAATTTCTTATTATGGTCTTCAAAATATTGTCAATAAATATTACTATTAAAAAGAATGAATACATTAAAACAACTGTATAATTTAACTCTTACAATTTCTAATGGGCTGAACATTATCCTAGAATTTAAATTTTGAAAAAAAATAGAAGAGCGTTATTTTATTTAACAAACTTATAAACGAAATGTGTATTTAGTTTCATCTTGTTAATTAAAGTACAATTCATTTTTACAACTTTTCATCATGGAAGGGTTGCATGAATATATATCCTTTAATTTGCAATTAAAATCAACCTTTCAAATGTGATTATTTATTAAAACAAAGTTTTGGAAAGTTGAACAAGGTTTTTAGATTTTAGAGCCCTATATCTACCAAATATAGTCATAAAAAACATTACACTTGTTAGACACTTCCAAAATTGTAGACTTCTTAAATATCAAATGTATGATTTGTACAAGCTCCTTAAATTGTCATAAGCTTTCAAGGTTCTCGGTATATTACAACCACCCTAATTTTCAATGTTCAAACAAATGAGAGTTAAACCCAAATCTCTTAATAATCTACCGTACAATTTTTAAACAACCTTTGCTCTTGGCCTAGTTAAATGTTAACTGTGTATGGATTTTGTATAGCAATTTGATTGAAATCCATTTTTGTATTTGATTATCAAATCAAAATTCAGATATGATTAATTAAGTTTTCTATCTATCGTATGGAAGTCTTGGATACTACATATGAATGAGCTTGAAATAATAGAAAACATTAGCGGACAATCAAATAAAAGAAAGCGGCTTTGTGAACTATTCAAATCAGAAATAAGTTTTATTTTAAAGATCGACGATAGACCAAGCGGGGGACAGAGACCGATCGGTCTACAGATCTGGTAGCTTACTATATTATATATTACTGGTACCTCATTATATTATATATATTACCATACCATATTACTGGTACCTTGGTGGTACCTTACCATATACATTACCAGATATATATTACTGGTGGAGCACCATCCCCATTCGCTGCAGCACAGTCCGCCTGGACAAAGTGCATCGTTCGCTTGCCGTCCACACTGATCACTAAACGCAGGTAGGCCGACTACAATGAAAGCTAATATCAAACAAACTAAAATCTTAACCTTCGCCATTTTCCCACTGCGATCAATTTTCTTACCGAGGATTGAGAAACGAGATTTCTATTCTGCTTACGACATGCTTCTGCTAAAATCATCCTCCTCCTCTACATATTCAAACGTCAAATTAACTTTTTAATTATAAAACATTTAGGAATATGAATTCCCAACATCTATCGTAAAAAATCGGCATCCTCAGCCTCTACATCCTGTGGTACTTTTTCATAATAGGAATAATAAATATTATAGTATATAAATTATTAGTAATAAATACAATAAAATATTTAATAATATTATTATTTTTATTATAATATTAATATATTATATATATTATATTTTTATTATAATTTAATAATAATATTTTTTTTTAATACTAATATAAATTTATAATCCAAATAGAACAATATATTATGTAATTATTTATAAAATAAATATATTATATATAATATAATGTATTTGTAATTATTAATAATATAAAATATTATTAAAATAACTTTATAATAATATAACATATATTAAATATTATTATAATAGTAGAATATATCATTAGTAATATTATATTTTATCAATATTATATAATTAAATATGTTAATATGATAATCAAATTATATATAATATAATATTAAAATTCATTATTTAATATAAAAAAATTCCCTAGAAAATACTGTAATTTATTATATTAGAACAAATTACATTCCAAATATGCATAAATGCATAGCAACAAGATCCATAAGGGAAAAATAGAATAAAGTTTAAAACAAACAAACAAACCCAAGATCCGAAATGCTTTACAACAAAGGTCTCAACACAAAAAAACTCAAAAAAATTGGCATAAGCCCACCAACACAATAAATAGAGTTGCCCAACAAAATAGAACCATTTGAGGTAGATCGTCACACATGATCACTCATAAAAATGGGGGAGATAGTACTCCATGGAATGACCATCCATCCTCTCTTATATGTGCCAAATTCCAGCATCGAATTGTAATCCCTCTTTTGCAATTGCATCTACTTCTACATTTATTTATATCAATACATGATGATAATAGATATTATGAAAAATTGATCTAGCAAGTCAAACCTCCTCAAAAATAGGACACAGATTGAAATTTACCACAAAATATATACCATTCATATAATTAACCACAACAAGGGAATCAACAAATGCTTGTAGATTTAAAGCTCCTTTTTTAGTTGACATCATTGAAATCAATTTTAGCACCATATGTTCAGCATAGTTATTCATGCCTTTGTCTAAACTAGCTTTGAACCTAACACAATGTTCATCAGAATAAAATACCACCAGCTCCACATATCGATGTATACCCTTGACATGCTCCATTGAATTATGCCAATACACCAATTCTACCAAATTGTTTCAGTCGAATATGTCTCGATGGTTTTATCTTACCCATTTGATCAAAACCTTTAAGAATGAACAAAGTTTGTACAATGCACTGAATATGAGTTATATATCTATCCTCAAATATTTGTGCACTATACATTAGCCATACTCCCATGATATAATTAAAGGTAAATATTTATATTTTTTTACATTCAGATTATAACCTAGTTGCAAGCGTTCTTCAATAGTATTACCACTCTAAATCAACCTTATACCCAGAAAACATCCAAATAAATGAGCAATAGATACCTTCCAAACCATTGCATGGAATACACCTTTCAAGACTTTTATTCACTCTTTTTGGTAAGACATCCAAATAAAATCCATTATTTTAAATATAAAACAACATAAAGATATGATATTTCAATGGGAATTTGAGCTTCCATATGGTATTCCACCTCTAGACTCGATTCTTTGTCCCTATATGAGTAATTAATGACTGGGAACTATTTTTTGTTGTATAAATCCCTCTCATAGGTTTTTTTCTCTAAATGTGCTCATCATCCTCATCCTTAATCCCCACATTTATACACTTTTAAAAATAACAAAAGATCTCAAAATCATAGGCATCTATGCCTTCTAACCCAAGCATCACAATCATTTTCTCTTCTTGCTTTCGTATAGAAGATAACCTAGGATGGGCTACCTAATTGAAAAATAAAATACCTTTCCTATGGAGATTATCAACCATATCTTTAGGAACTTTAAAACCATCACCACTACCCACCCACAGGCTATAACCAATCCTAACTCTCATCCCATTCCCTATCTGCCACATATACCAAGTTCCTACTAAAGGAAAATTTAATACCATTGTTTTTTGAATAATAGTAGCATTATGACATGATTTAGTTGGGTTCCTAATTCAATCTTCCACTGAATTAGGACATATATACTTCCATGTCATGATTTGACATTATATTCACTTATCACCAATCAATCTCCAAACACATTTGGTAGCCAATGCCTTACAAAAATATGAATATTCTTAAGACATCATCCCCCTTGGTCTTTCAGAATGGAAATGTGCTTCCATTTAACCTAGGTTATCCATTTCTCCTCCTTACTTCCAAACCGCAAGAAACAAAAAATCAATTGTCTAATATTTTCTAGCACCCCCTTAAGTGTATAAGCAAGTGACCTCTAATAGACTTAAGTTGCCTAAAGAATATATTTGAATAAAATTAGACTACCTCCCATGAAAATCATGAATTAAATGACATATTTAGGGATTGATCCACCTAAGAGATAATCCAATTCTAGTCTCTGATAACATATGTACTTGTATTGAGAAATAAAGCAAAATATTAAACCCCAACCTCAGGATCAGTTCACTGGAAAAGAAATGATTGAATCAAAAATCTAATCTCTTCATCAACAATACCTAAATAATTAATTGTGGATTACATGCATTCACCACCAATCTAGTATTAGTGTAAAAAAGGTCTAAAACCAGTTTAGTATTGAGGGTATCCCTTCTAATTCCATCATAATATAGAAGGATGCCAAGAACATATAAAAGGTGTGAGAAAGAAATATGACCACCAATAAAAATGTCTTTAAAAGACCCAATGATTTTGGCCTATAGAAGGGCTCTAATTAATCTTTCAACAACTATAAAATTTAAGTGAGGAGATAGATGACTTCCATACTGAAATATCTTGTTAGGTATAAAAAAGTTAAAGGTAGATCCATTAATTAAGATTGTAAAAACCATAGAAGATACACAACTCATAATCCAATTTATAATATGAACGTTGAAAACCAAATAGATCAACATCAATATTAAATACATCTAGATACCTCTTTCATATACTTTATATAGGTCCAACTTCATGACTATATAATAAAAAAAATTAATTTTTATGGTATACAATCCCTCCTGAGATACCCTTATAGCCTCATGACACTCCATCTTTGAAATAAGTCCAATATGGTCCTTAAGGAATTAATGCAATAACAGTCTCACAACTCTTAAAACAATGTCACTTGAGATGATTTTATATATGTTATTACATAATGAAATGGGGGTATAATGATTAAAACAAACTGGGATATAAACCTTAGAAATTAAATCAATTAAACAAGAGTTGAAGGTGGTTTAATTCTAACCATCAACTCTAGGTTCACTAATAACCTTCAATGTGTCTTACAATAAAGAGTCTCATAAAAGACCAAAAAAAACTCAATATCCCACTAATATTTTCTAAGACTTTTATCCTTTTGAAATCTATGTATAACCTTATAAAGTTCATCCCTATTTATTTCTTTCATCATTCTTTGACGGTTTTCAATATTCAAGAAACTAGGAAAGAAAGATGTCATCTTTAAAACATTATCTGTTAACACATGACTACTCTATTTGTAAATATTATAAAATTAGGCTAGAATATTACCTTCATATAGGAAAAACATATGCTAGGGAATAAGAATGAAAATAATAAACTATATTCTTATTTGAATGTTAAACTCATATGCAAATCAAATGCATGAATTCATTTATTTAATTGAATTAAAAAAAAAAAAAAAAACTTACATAGGGCATATTTATAATAAACACCTTGCATATACCATTCACATGACTGTGACAAGTGTCGTGATCCTGTGATATGAGATAAATATTTAAAACACCTTAGTAAACTTAACCAAATAACATGTGAATAAAATCAAAATGTGAATCTAGTTAGGTAAATAACCATGTTCATCCCTGATAGTGGAGCTAGCTAGGAAATGACCCTTTTCACACCAACACAACGCCTCCTTCCCCTGCCCCCCCGCTCCCCCCCCCACCTCACCTTAAGTGAAACTTAAGGGTTTATTCAACCATGCAAAAAAAGAAATGGGTCCTAGGCATAAGTCCTAATGTGGTACCCATGTACACACTAGTCCCATAAAAATAGAAGATAAGGAGAAAACCTGTAGGAAAAAACTTCCCCCAAGAGAGGCTGATGTATGAATGTCATGTAACCTCCCCAGAAGTAGTAAACCCCAACCCTATGAGAGTTTGAAAGTGATGAAACTTACTCTCCATGAAAGGCTTGTTGAGTATATCTATAAATTTCTCTATCTAGGACAATAACGTAGATCAATGACCTAATCATGAATCAGTTCCTTCTTGATGATGAATCATGTTCTTTGATATTTGAATACTACTTTGATTGTCTTAAAGAGATGGGGATGTGATCTGTAAACTGAAAAATACAAGTGTATTACATTCAAAAATCACTTGTTCATGTTTATGAGATCCTTCAAATTTTCACTTTCTTGTGTTTAATTTGCATAAAGAAAGTAAAATCAGAATTAAAATGAAGATTAGAATGCAATAATAATTAGAGAAAATCAAATATAACACTAGAAAGTTGATAACGGAGTTCGGCTTTAATAGCCTACATCTCCAGGTCCATTCCAAGTGAGGACCATTCTATTAAAATGTTGCAACAAATGGCTTCAAAACCTTTACAAATCTTCAATTTTGCCTTCTCTGATCTTTATATGCCTACAAATATTTCTCTTAGATCTAAAAATAAAAGCCCAAGGCCGTACAAGGCAAAAACAAGGCTCTAATCCTCTTAATTCTCTTTACACAGTCAGAAATTCATGTCAAAACAAGTAAAAATAACTTCCTTTTATAACATTTCAGCCACTGTGGTTGAAGTGGTCAAGACCTTAGCCTTTTAGGTGCTAGGTCTCAGGTTCAAAACTCCCTCCTCCTTTCTAGGTGCCTAGGGAAGTGGGCAAGGTAGTCCTTCCTCCATGGGCACACTTTGACCAAGGTTTTTTGTCCCACATTTGTTGGGCATGGTTGTTTTCTTTCTTTAAATAAACAGTTTTCTAAAGTTTTTAAATGAGAAGATTTGGGCGCCAACTTTGGACACCACCTAGCCTAGTGAAATGCCTATATGCTTGTTTAGTGGAGTATTTGGTGGGTGGTGTGGAGGTTTGGTGCCTTTAATACATTTGAATTTATCAAATACCATGTGCATAAAAAAACACCTAACCAATATTTTTTGCCCTGTAATTATTTTCCATGTGTCAAATGGAGATTGGTCCACTTGGCATTCCTCAACTGTGCCACGTCACTTTGACATCCCTGTTGCATGATTTCTTCAATTGGCTATATCTTGAGCATTTGGACTCCATTTTTTGAACCATAAAAAAGCACTGGAAAGCTCTCGACTAGTAATACAATGTGAAAATGATTTGAACTGATTTTGAAGACTTTGAAAAATAGAACGGTACATGGATCTACCTGGATCATTCCTCCCCACTAGGAACTTTTGGACCTCCAAAAGCTGAAATTAATTGGTAATGAGGTGAGGGTATTTTTCCCTCACCTTTCCAACTTCCATCCATCTGGCCTTGCTTGGGTGCATCCCTTTGATACCAACATGAAGATATTCAACATCACCTCTTTGTGAAGTTCACATATTTCTGTCAAGTATAGTATCTTCCTACAATTCTGTTAGATATTCAGGAGAAAAATTATCAACAGAAGGAATGGATACACTTTCATCATGATCAATGATCATTGGAGGCTCATACAATTTCAAATTTTACACATTTACAACTGAATAAATATGCATGTAAGATGGTAAGTCTAATCAGAAAGCATTTGTGCCAATTTTTTCTGTTATCTGAAAAGGACCACATCAGATTGGTTCCAGCTTTTTACCTTCACCTATCAGTCTTTCCTTACTAATGTGAATCCATACCATATCACCTACAACAAATTGGTGATCAATACGATGTTTGTCATGCTTGGCTTTGTACTTGGCTTGACTTTTCTCCAATTGAGTATGAACAGTATGATGAATGAGCTGTATTTGTTCAATGAACTTCTTGGCTTGAATGGCTTCCTTTGGTTCACCAACAGTTGTATCCTGTCCATAGCAAACATCTAGAGGAGATTTAGGCAAGTATCCATAACAAACTTCAAATGGAGATTTCATAGTAGAAGAATGAAGTGCCCGGTTATATGCATGTTGTATGTAACACAATTGTTCATCCCATAACTTTGGGTTTTTATTGCTATAACCTCTAACCAAATGTACCACAATGTGGTTTACAACCTCTGTTTGTCCATCGGTTTGTGGATGAAATGTAGTGCTCTTTTTTAATTTAGTGTCCATTAGTCCCCACAAAGTTGACCAAAACTCCCCAATAAATTTAGAATCCCAATCAAAAATAATTGAAGTAGGCAAACCAAAATGAACCCATACATGTTTAAAGAACAAATGTGGAGTGCCTTCACCAGTAATCTGCTTAGTGCAAGGAATCAAAACACACATTTTGCTAAATCTATCCACAACCACAAATAAATAGTCATGTTTTCTTTGTGTCATAGGCAATCCCCCCACAAAATCCATAGAGATAATTTCCTAGGGGCGAGTACGAACAGGTAGAGGAGTGTGAAAAGTCCCAATTTCCTGTTACTATGTTTACTTGTGGCACAAAGAGTACATCCCCTTATATATTAAGCAACATTTTCCTGCATACGAGGCCAATAACAATACATTTTAAAATGTGCAACCATTTTAAAAACTCCAAAATGACCAGAAATAAGAGAAGTATGTGCTTCTCTAGTCATGTGCACCCTCTCATTTTGAGGAATACATAGTTTACCCAAATGATATAAAAGATCATTGTGTACATGATAGTCCAATTCTTCTACTTGTCTACTACTCATCAAGTGTTTATAAACATCCTAAAAATCAAGATCATTCACATATTGTTCTTTATAACTTTCATGAGACAAAGAACCATGTTGTAAAAGAATAGATGCAACAACCATAAGAGGCCTAGATAGCATATCTTCAACCTTATTCTGAATACCTTTTCTATACTTTATCACAAGATGAAATTCTTGTAACAAACCCATCCAATGAAAATGTCTAGACTATTGTAACTTAGTTTGTGATTGGAGATACTGTAAACGCTGATGATCTGTATCTATTATTATTTCTTTGCCCATTAAGTAATGTTTCCATTTTTTAACACTTTGAACCAACGCATACAATTCCTTATCATAAGTTGGATATTTTCTTACTGCACTTGTAAAGGTTTTAGAATGATAACAAACTGGTTTCTTACCTTGCATTAAAATAGCTCCCATAACATACTCACTTGCATCTGTCTCAATCTCAAATGGTTGTTGTATATCAGGAAGTGCCAAGACCGGAGTAGTACTTATCTTTTATTTCAAAGTATCAAAGGCTTTTTCGTGTTTGCCTCCCTACTGAAAGACCTGTTTCACACTTGTCAAAGAATGCAAAGGTGATGCAATATATGAAAATTAGAAATAAAATTCCTCCAAAACTATACTGCACCAAGAAAACTCCTAACCTCAGTCGTGTTAGTGGGTGTAGGCCAATTAACAATAATTGCCACTTTTGCAGGATCAATATTCAATTTACCATGTCCTACAATGTAACCCAAGTATATCAAAGAGGTCTTGCCAAATTCACATTTTGACATTTTCAGATAAATTTTTTCCCTTCATAATGCATCCATGACTTTCTTAATGTGGATCACATGCTCTTCCCATGACTTGCTGAAAATCAATATATCATCTAAGTAAACTATAACAAAATCATCAAGGAATTGTCTAAAAATATCATTCATCAATCTCATGAATGTAGCCGGGGCATTACATAACCCGAAAGGCATAACAAGCCATTCAAACAATCCATGTTTTGTCTTAAACGCATTTTTCCATACATCACCTTCATTAATTCTTACTTGATGATATCCACTTGTCAAATCCAGCTTAGTGAAATAAATAGCATGTTTTAATTGATCCAACAAATCATCTATATGAGGAAGAGGGTAATGATTCTTAATAGTAACTGTGTTTAAAGCACAAAAATCAACACACATTCGCCAAGTGCCATCTTTCTTTGGCACCAAAATAATTGGTGAACCAACAGGAGATGAACTTGGATGAATAACACCCCCATCCAATAGATCTATTACTTGTTTCTTGATTTCCTCATTTTCCACCACTAATAACCTGTACATGCCAATGTTAGGGAGAGGAAAATCCTACAATAGCTGAATTTCATGTTGAAATCCCCTTTTGGGAGGTAAGCCTTTAGGATCCTAAAATACATCATCATAAGTATAAATGATTTCAACCAATTCATTCTTGTGTCTAGGATCACACTTTTCCAAATCTTGAGAATATTTTTTTTCCTTAGACTTAATCAACATGAGACAAAAAGTCTTGCTTGAATTAACTAGTCTTTTCATCTGCCCTGCTATAACCAAGCAAAGACTTGTTCTAATGTGATGTGCTCTAACTATATATTCAATTCCATCCTTAATAAGTAAGTACTTATTCTCCTCTCTATAGAAGATTGCTTATCTATCATAAAGATATGGGCTTCCCAAAACAATCCCACATATGTCCAATGGAACAACATCCAACTTAACCTCATATATGAACTTGGATGTGATGGCAAACCTTAGCCTACAAGTTTGTGAGACTTGTAGCTTCGTATTGTCACACACCCAACCTAGTGGATAAGGCTTTGGATGGGGATTGGTTTATAAGCCTAGCTTCCTAACAACCTCTTCAGAAACTAAATTTGCTTATGAACCACTATCAAATAGAGTGTCAATCTTAGTATGCTTTGAAACAACTCTAATGTGGAATAATTTATTTCTTTTCTTATCAACATGCATAGAATTTTGTCTAGAATAAGATGCATCATTTGATGACTTAGTGCTAGAAACTAAAAGAGAAAAATTATTATGTAAACCCATAGCTGTGATCTTAGTTTCATCACTTGAATCTGATCCTAAGTCCTGAACCATAGCATTAGCCTTATTTTCTTTCTTTTGATACTTCTTAGGCCTTAACTTAGGATGTCATTTCCAACACTTAGACTCATGATTTTTCTTGCAATGATTACAAAATGGTTTTCCTTCTTCTTGTTTTTTAATAGTATAGGTGGATTTCTATTTACCCTTTCCTGATGAACTTTCCACTTTGGAATGCTTAACATTAGATTGCTTACTTTTTACTTTAGGAAAAGATTCTTTTGATTGTTTTCCTCTAGCCTCTAAATGAGTGGCTTGAACACATACTGCATCTAAATTAGTGGGATTGAACATAACAATCATATGTCTTAAGTAACTATGCAACCCACCTATATATTTTAGCAGTGTTTCTCGTGTGTATAGAGGAACATTCAAAAGTAAAGCTTTTTTTCTAAAATCTTGTGTATAATCTTGAACACTTTGGCCTTTTCCTTGTCTGAAACTTTTCCAATCCATCATGGCTTGTTGCATATATCCTAAAAGATAGAATTGCAATCTGATTTCTTCAATAAATTCATTTCAAGTAAAAATTGAGTTACCTTTTTGAACCTCAACTTCCTTCAACTTCTTCTCCAACCAGATGAGAGCTATACCTCCCATACGAAGAGTAGCCAAATGAATTTTTGACTCATTCCCTACAATCTTTTGGACCCTACAATAAACTTCAATCTGCTTGACCCAATTATCCAACTTTTCAGCATTAACTTCGCCATTAAACATTGATAATTCAAACTTAATATCCAATTTTAGTGAAGGGAGAGATGCCACAATTTTTTATTGTCATCTAATGGAGAAGGATTTTTGGTTTCTTTACCTTTTGATTCTCATGAATCACCTTATTTTTCATTCTTGGATTTCCTTTGTTTGTCACGGTATAGTTCCTCAACCATGCTTCTCATGCCCATGAAAGCTCGATGGAAAGCTTGTTCAGATTCCATCTCTTCTTCGGCCATCCTTAAATCACACCTTAAACCAATATCTAGATTATACTCAATGAGTTTTCCTTCACCCTTTTGGGATTTAGACCTTGTCAACATACACTAGCAATCACTATTAAATAACAACCACTCTGATACCAAAAATCTGATCTGTAAACTGAAAAATACAAGTGTATTACATTCAAAAATCACTTGTTCATGTTTATGAGATCCTACAAATTTTCACTTTCTTGTCTTTAATTTGCATAAATAAAGTAAAATCAGAATTAAAATGAAGATTAAAATGCAATAATAATCATATAAAATCAAAGATAACACCAGCAAGTTGATAACGGAGTTTGGCTTCAATAGCCTACATCTCTGGGACCATTCCAAGTGAGGACCATTTTATTAAAATGCTGCAATAAATGGCTTCAAAACCTTTACAAATCTTCAATTTCACCTTCTCTAATCTTTATGTGCTTGCAAATATTTCTCTTAGACCTGAAAACAAAATCCCAATGCCGTACAAGGCAAAAACAAGGCTCTAATCCTCTTAATTCTCTTTACACAGTCAAAAATCCATGTCAAAACAAGTAAAAATAACTTCCTTTTATAACATTTCAGCCACTCTGGCTGAAGCAATCAAGACCTTATCCTTTTAGGTGCCAGGGCTCAGGTTCAAAACTCCCTCCTCCTTTCTAGGTGCCTAGGGAAGTGGGCGAGGGCATCCTTCCTCCATGGGTGCGCTTTGACCAAGGTTTTTTGTCCCACATTTGCTAGGCATGGTTGTTTTCTTGATTTAAATAGAATTTTTGCTAAAGTTTTCAAATGAGAAGATTTGGGCGCCAATTTTGGATGCCACCTAGCCTAGTCAAATGCCTATATGCTTGTTTAGTGGAGTATTTGGTGGGTGGTGTGGAGCTTTGGCGCCTTTAATACATTTGAATTTATCAAATACCATGTACATAAAAAACATCTAACCAATATTTTTTGCCCTCTAATTATTTTTCATGGGTCAAATGGAGATTGGTCCACTTGGCGTTCCTCAACTGTGCCACATCACTTTGACATCCCTGTTGCATGATTTCTTTAACTGGCTATATCTTGAGCATTCAGACTCCATTTTTCGAATTGCAAAAAGTGTTGGAAAGCTCTCGATGAGTACTACAATGTGAAAATGATTTGAACTAATTTTGAAGACTTTGAAAAATATAACAATACATGGATCCACTTGAATCAGCATGGAATAGAAATTTGGAACTCAATCAAAATATTATGAATCTAAGTAGCCTCAATAGAAGCATTAATAACCCCGTGATACTCAGCTTCAGTTGAAAATAGAGAAATAACATGTTTCTTCTTCATCTTCTAGCTAATGGGGCCAAAACCAAGGTGAAAGCTATAACTAAATGTAGACTTATGATCCTAAGAATCTCCATCCCAATTAGAATATGTATATTCAATCAAGTAAAGACTAATCCCTGCTTTATAGTGTATCCCATGTCGAAGTGTGTCATTGACATAATGTAGGATGTGTTTGTTGCTTTCCAATGATGTTCATGTGCATCTTATATAGAGCGAGAGACTATGACAATTGAAAAATAAATGTCAGGTTGAGTGTGTGTCAAATATATGAGACTTATAATAAGTTGATGGTACAAAGTGGCATAAACTAGTGGAGTGGATCACTTCACCTAAATATTAACGTTAGGTAAGAAGTGAGTCAATGTAGACTTACAATAAGCCATATTAAATTGAGCAAGTAGATCAAGAGCATACTTGGTCTTCTTAAGAGTGATCCCATAAGAATATCGATTGATCTCAATCCTGATAAATTAGTGCAAAAGGCCTAAATTAGTCATAGAAAAGTGCTCATGGATAGAATATTTAACTTTATCAATGATGGATGAAGAATTCTCAGTAAGAACTAAGTCATCAATGTAGAGTACCAATAGTAAATGGGAGTAATTATATATTAGGAATGTATGTAATGGGATCTAAGTGACAATGTGAGAACCTTGTTGATAGATTAAATGAGTCCATCTTGGAATACCAAGCCCAAACGGCCTATTTGAGGCCATAGAGAGACTTTCAAAAGTGATAGACAAAAGAAAAACCCTAAACCAAACCTTGCAGTTACACTCCATTTAGATTTTTTCTTAAAGATCCCCATCAATAAATTCAATCTTCACATCAATCTGATGTACAACTAAACCATGAGTTGTAACAATATAAAGAGGTAAATGAATGGGGTTTATCTTAGAAATAGGAGCAAAGGTCTCAATGTATTCAACACTAAGAAACTTTGAGAAATATTTTTCAATAAGGCACACTTCAAATTTATAAATTCTTCCATCTACTACATATTTGGTTTGATAGATCCACTTACAATCAAACATTTTCCTTACATTTGGAAGGGGGACTAAATCCCATGTGTTTTTCCTTAGTAAGGAACTATACTCTTCCTCCATTGTTGAGTCTCACTTTGTATGAAAAAGATGCTTCACAAAAATATTGTGGATTAGAAGCAAGTACAATATATACATTTGAAAGATAGTGATATTGTGAGCAAGTGCTCCAAGGGTTTTAAGAATCCAAAACAAAGGTTCTTGTTGACTGATGAGCCTATCAAACCCATCAAGGTGATGATAAAAATGGGGTTACATTAGCTACTAAATATGGCCCTAGTGGAGTTAAAGATGCATCATTTTAGTCACTATCATATGATTCCACTGTGGATGGAGGAGATGTAGTAGAAGCCAAGGGAGAAACTATATCCTCAAACATAACACTCTAGAAATGAAAATTTAGTTTGCTTATGGATCCAAAAGCTGATATCCCTTGATACCATTAGGATAACCAATAAAAAGGAAATGTAGACATGTTTTTTTAGATATTTGAATTTATCTAAAGGAATGTATGTCAATCCAAGGGAGATAGTGAATTGAAAATGTCCTACAATATGTTTCTAACAACACCAAGATTCAAAAGGAGTCACACCTTTCAAGGCTTTATGAGAAATTTAGTTCTGAATATGAGTGGCTCAATTAATAGCTTTAGTACTAAATTATAGACTACGAGAGTGAACATGTATCATGCAAGTTTCCATTTCCTTCATGGTATGATTATTTCATTTGACAACATAATTATCCTAGGGTGTGTAGGCAATGGAATGTTGAATGTTGATCACTTAAAAATTTCATAAATTATCAAGGTGATGATTCATATATTCTTGGCCATTATCTGTGTGGATGATTTTGAGAGATTTTTTAAATTATTTTTCAAAAAGAGCCTGAAGTCTAGAACCTAGTTGAAGACTTCACTCTTCAAATGAAATAAGTATAACCAAGTGAATCATGACTAGTAATCAATTAAGGTTAGGATTAAATGGGTTTTAGTAAAAGATAATGTAGGAAACATACCCATAAGGTCACTTTGAACCAATTCAATGTTTTGTGAAGCCCTCTAAGATAACCCTTTGTTGAAATTACCTTATGGATAGTTACTGATTATACACCCTAAAAATACACCATTAGAAAACCAAATGGGAAGGAGTATTTGTGACATATCCTTTGAGTTGAGCTATTGTAGGTAACATAGTTAAGATGGTGAAAACATTCATTCAATTGTTTACTCACTCAATCTCTATGAGTGACTAAACAAGTAGAAGGGAAATGAGGTACAAAATGGGAAAACAAATATATCCAAGGCTCATGATCATATTTTACTATTAGAAATAACGAACCATCCTTGAGATCCTGAATTTATACTAAATTGGAGAAACTCAACTTTCTTTCCATCTTAAGGTGTGTGATTTGGTAGATTGAGAGAAGGTTTGGACATAAATAAAGAATAGAAAGTACATCCAAAAATGTGTCTTCTTGCATTAAAACTTACATTTTTCTAGTAACTTCCACTGTTTTATCACCTCCTATGAGAATGTGAGGCAATGAACAAGGTTCCAATAAAGAAAACTATTCTTGATTAAAACCCATATGATATGTGGCCCTAGAATCAAGTATCCATTATCGATAAGACTTATCTATTGTAACAAGTTCTTGTCATTTCCCTTTCATTGATTTTGAATTAGTATAAGGAGAGGACTCCTTTATATTAGATGACTAAAAATTGATGTTCTTCTTCTTGAACAAATGTATCATTTCATCAAGTTGTTTATCATGACACTAATGCTCATCATGACCATTTTTATTTTAGTATTATCAAGTTTTTAATCCCTTATTATAAAAAACTTTGTTATTTTGTAGGATTTTGATGTTACTAGTGTAGGATGTGAAGACTTTGGATGTTCCTTCCTTGGCTTGTCTAGTTTTTATTTCTACTACTTAGGACCTCTTGAATATTGAAGAAATCATGCCACCAATACTTGTGACTTAGATGGATTTAGAAGACCCATAGTGATCCACTCAGTTTGCTTAAGCATTAGCATTTTAGTAATGGACTCAAATTTGGGCATAACATTGGCGTGGCCCATTATCATCTGATGAGTATGAAATATAGATACAAATGTAATATATTTATTAAGAAGTTTTCTAAACGCATTAAAAATTATTTGAACATCCTTTTTATCAAGTCCATATTCTTTAAGTTGTGCATGGAGTTCATTTACCTTAGTGACATAATCCTAAAAGTTTTCAAAACAAAATGGATCAATATTATAGAGTTTATTATCATTTTGATACCCCCTAATGCCATCCACTTTATCAAATAATTTCTTAAGGATGTCGTATTCCTGCTTAAGAGTTTTAATCTGATCAATGTGAAATAGTATATCTAGTTAAATTAATGTACACAAATATCCAAGTGTTTTGGTGTGTTCAATCAACCATTCATTATTTTCTTTAGGATCAGTGTGTTCTATAAATGATTCCTCTATATAGTGGGTGTATCCTTTTCCCATCAGTGCACTCCATCCATGTGATTTCCAAGTGTTGTAATCATTTGGGGTTAACAAAGGAAAATTTGGATTACCCATGGTAAAGAAATACAAACACACAAAAAATGTGAAGACAAGTACACCATCACAACCGCCCCCCCCCAAATCCGTTAAATGAAGAAATTTCCCTGACTAAATTTTTTTTAGCACTTTATAAGTAGTACAGTTATAAATTCCACTTGCAACAATGGCAAAGTGGTATTGAGTATAATTATTACAATTTACCAAAAGAGATAATGTTGTGTAAGTTATAATTTTCTAAATCATTGATACAAAATGATATTGTTACTATGAAGTACATTAAAAAAATTTCAAATTAAAAATAAATTGCACCAAAAATAGTTTCCATATGAGCCCAAATAGAGTCCCAAAAGGTCCTAAATGGATGAAATAATTGTAAAGATTATGATAAATTTTAAAATGATAAAAAAACACTGATCAAATGCAAAAATAGTCTACACCATCATGATGAGGACATTAAAAATTAAAAATTAAAAAAACTACTTGTCATTTGGAGGTCTATAGCTCAATATATTTGTCGATGAAGTTAGGTCACCAAATCACTATGCACATTAGAAAGGGGGTTATCTAAAAAGTCACCAAATTTGGAAATATTACTACAAAATATATAAATCCACCAAGTTTATCAAAACTAATGCCAAAATAGATGAAGTCACTAAATTTAGAAATATGCCAAATTTAGTAGAATGTTGATGATTTTAGGTGAGCAACCAAATTTGACCAAAAAGTCAATTTTTTTGCATTTTGCATGTATGGGATAAAACAATAATTTAAAAAAATCAAACCCAAATTTGACCAACAACCCATATAGACTAATTGGGCATGGAAAATTTGTTTTTCTTAAAACTCCCAAATTGGAAAAATCTATCAATTTTGATAGTTCTTATTTTTTACTCATGAAAAATAATCATAAATAAACAAGTTTTGCATTTTTTTATTGAGAAAAATAAAAATAATAGAGGCCAATGTCATGGTAGAGGCTCAACTTCTCATAAAGGCCATGAGCCTTGTTGGTGGAATAAAGCCCTACCAAAAGTCTATGAGGCCTTTGTGTTGGGGCATAGTCACAACCAAGGTTATGACCTAGCTAACTAGACCATAGTCTATCCATAGGCAATGATCCCATTAGAGGCTTAGCCTTGGTAGGCCATGCGAACAAAGGCCTCCTCCATTTTTTTTTTTTTGGTTTTTTAAAATAAATTCATTTTTTTAGGTTTATATATTTTTTGATATAAAAAACTCTTTTATTTTATAATATTTATCTTTTTTATTATTTTTTTGTATACAAAAAGAAAATCTATTTTTTTGAATAATAAAAAACTAATTTTTTTATTTAATTTTTAGTTTTGTTTTTTTACAATAACTTGGTTTTTTATTTTTTTGTCAGAAAAAAACTAAAAATGAGAAAAAGTTACAATAATATGGGAAAACCAAAATTTTGAGAAGGTATTTTTTGAGGATGATTTATGAAATAAACTTCAATTTGAAGGAAAAAACATATATTTTTGAGAAAAACCTTCAATCCACTCAATGTTCTCTAGGTAAACATAAAGCCTTTGCAAAATCACTTTCAAATATGAAGCCTCCAATATTCAATTGGAATGAAATAGGATGATAAATTTTTTTCTTGAACATTTTTGATGAGAATGAGAACTAGTTTTTGCTAAAAAAAATCTCGAAGACTAGCTTGCAATTTAACACTCAGTGGAAACACACTGCAAAATCTGTTTATTCCTCTCATAGCTTTATGATTCTCAATACCATCTTATAGATTCAAGAGAAGATAATAATTTATAGTAATTTAAATTAATATATTAAGAACCTACTAGGCTACCCTATGTACCTTAACTAGTTCTAGTACCATATCTGACTAGATAAGAATCTAACTGTCCTATGGGAAGCACATCAGATAGGGAATAAGAATGATAAAAATACACTTTATTCTTATCTTAATGCTAAAATCATATCCAAATAAAATGCATGAATTTATTCATTCACTTGATTCTACAAAATAAGCTTATATACATGATATTTATATTAAATACCTCTCACCTACCATTCATAAGATTGTCACAAGTGTCAAAATATTGTTAGGTGAGATAAACATTTAAAACACCTTAGTAAACTTAACTGAATAAAGTGTGTATGAAACCAAATATTGAAACTAGCGAGGAAGATAACCCTGTTCACACCTGATAGTGGAGCTAGATAGGAAATAACCCTATTCACCCCAACAAATATTTTTAAAATAATCCACTCCTGTTCAATAATGCCTTCAAATTTATAGACTACCAATCCATCAAATTCTGCATTTTCCATATAATATTTACATACTTATTTTGATCAAAAAATTTGTGAAATAATTTATTATTGCCATATCCCTTGGTTAATGAATTGGTCCTATTTTTCATCCTCCAATAAGATTCCTTGTCCACCAGGATTTTTATTCTCATCTGCTATAGCCTCCTAACATATTTTTTTAAATCCACATCTAGAAAACCCACCTATTATCTATTTGACATTTCCTCCAATCGAAATTCCTCATCCTCAAGCATTTGAGCATCATTTATTCTTTTCTGGAGTGCCTAATCAGTACATAATTGTTTAATATGCTTAATATTTCTCAAAAAATGTAAGGTTGTATATTCTTTGAAAGAGTCTTCTAATTTTTTCAATGACTCATTAATCATCATTACATAGTCAACCATCTCAATCCAATTTTAATTTGATGTGAATGGGTTTGAAGGTTATTTACTAATTGTTACAACTCCCCAAAAAACAAATGTGTTTTGGGATTGATCAGTTTATCTGATCCACTATCTAATTCTAATTGAATCCTCTCTAAAGCATCACTAAATAGGAAATGATAATTATGTTTAGCTTTTCTTCCAACACCTTTTCATATGTTTATCCAAGTAGGATTCAAATTCTTTGGTTCAATGTCATAGGACATAATTCATTGAATTTACTAATAAAATAATATAAATAATATCAATATTTTTAATTGTACCCCATATTTATGCTCTCGAAGAGAAATTCATATCAACTCCAACAATTAGGAACCTTTTTATTTTAAAAATCTTGGCAAAAATATTATCGCTATGGGCAAAAATTTCTTTCTGTGATATATCTTGTGCCCTAGTACCCATACTAAAATTTTAATAAACAATTAATACATTCTAACCCAACAAAAATTCAACTTCCTAATCAATCATCTTGATCCTAGTTGGTCTTGGCCTAAGACATTACCTTTGGGATCTAACTAAACCTCCTCCATCGTCCTTTGAGTTGTATGGAGTATGAATCATACTATTGAAATATACGTTACTTAAAACTCTAATTACCCTTGGATATGTTATCATAGGTTGCATAAGAAACATCCACTTTAATAATATTTACATCCATAGATTTCAAAAAAAACATGGCCTATCTCATTTCTATATTAATCAAATTTTCAGGAATAAAAAAATGTGTATCACAAATAATTTTTTATGGTGTAGACGACATGTGTTGAGTAACAAATCATCCTTTCAAACTTCCAAAATATTCTCTTAACTTTGTGTTGGAGTAGTAGTATAAGACCTCTGCTTAACAATTTATTCTTGAGTTATTGCAACCATCTTTAGCACCTCCTCTAGTTAATTTATTTGTAATACCTTATCCACTTGATCTAAACCATCAAACATTCCCTCCTTACTACATTTTTAACCTACCTCCTCTCCAAAGAATTACTCACCATTATACACGCATTTATTATTAAGATGGATAATTACTGCACATAACACATGGCAATAAGAGAGTGTAAATTCTTTTTTAATCTTAATTTGGATAATAATTTCACATAACACAAGGTAATAAAAGAGTGTAAGGGTTTTTTAATATTATTTTAGCAAATCGTTAAATTGTATGCCTGAAATGTCTTTGCTTAAAAAAATTACCATGTGTGGTGTGGGATGACGGATGTGGTAATATTTAATCTATATAACTTAAGTATCCCAAATATTTTGTACCTCTCTTATAAACTAGCATTTACTCTAAAGGTGTAAGTTACATCAGAAGCGATGTAATTTTTTGTTCTCATAAAGTGGGGATTTTTAAAGAGGAGTGTAAATCAGTAGTTCTACCTCACTCAAAACCCATGATATTTGAGCCCATGTCACCTTTTTTTAATTAATTATTAAGCAATAAAAATATTATATTAAGGAACAGACGTTTAATTTCATGGTGCATTTGAGAAATGACCAAGTGAATAGGAAAGGAAAAGCTATAAATAACATGCAAGTGGTGAAAGATTTTAAGGTGAGTTGAATGATGATGGTGAGAGGAAATTATTAGTGTAGGTTTTTATTTTTCCCTATTTATTAATTAGGGAATATTATATATTTGTGCATACATGGAGTTTTCTTACACTCGTGGGATAGGCTAGCTTATGTGGAGATTGTGTGTCATATTTGTGTCATAAGGTGTCATAAGAATGTCATAAGTGACTCCTTTGACCGGCTATTCTAGGTATGGGAGTTATTTCTCTATTCTTAGCACCTTGTCACCACCTTTTTTGGAGGAGTCTATTCTTGGGGTGCTTTGACCACCATTTGTAGAGGACTTACTTACAAGCTCTCCTATATGTATTCTTCATTTTGGCCATTTCATGTTAATCATATTTTGTTTTTCTCCATTTTGTCTTGTGAAATTTCTCTTATTTTTTTCAAATTGGTTTAGCATCTATGTGTTGTGCACTTGCTCATCTTGTGTGATCACGCCTTCATTGCACTCACGTTATCTAGATTCTGGAAACAACTCTGATAGAAATGATAGTCATTTTATGGTATTATAATAGTATAAGTAGGGCAAACATCTAAAATTTAAAAAGAAACTCTTATTATTTTAAGAAAATATAGTAGATATCCAACCATGCCGCCACTTACACTACTAAATGGGAGCCATTTTGAGACAAAAACTAGATAAAAATTATATTTTCCTCTCTAATCTCCAATCCCTTTATAATTATATATTTTAATATGATATTTTTTAGGAAATAATAGGATAGAAGGGTAAAGTATTACCCTATTTATTTCATTTCAATGCAACTACATTACTAGAGCAAAAGATTTTGAGGGCTAAAGCGGAAAAGAAACTCAAGAGTTAGATATGTGGATCTAATTATTATTAGTTTCTAAAAATACAAATGGGAAGGGGAATACAACCAGTCTTACTAGGTTGTGAGTGTTGTGCTAGTGTGACTCGTATCATACCTTGTCAATCTTGACATATTTGCATAATATGACAGAAAAAATAGGTCACAAAGGTGGCCTAGGTAAAGGAAAAAAGTAATCAATATCCATGAGATTTTTTTGCAAGGCATCCTGAAGTATTTGTTTTAGTTGATGGTAATGGAGAATGGGTTTTTGGCATGGGACACTAAATCCCCTATTTTTTATTACTATAGAATGTATTTACATACCCTTTATAAATTATTATAGGGTTTTAGATAAAATATGTAGTGGGTTTGTAGATGGCATATCCATAGATCAATACTAGTTTGTGTATGATGAGGGGCAAAGGATACATTGCATGAAGCTAGGTTTAGTATGTCATGTAGATGGATTTTGACCTGTGTATTGAATTTTTTTAATTAGTGATATTTTTATAGATTATGTTAGGTTTTTAAAACTATTTACCTATGAATCTCAAATTTTTAATTAAACACTACATCCTAGAGACCCAAATCAAATGGCCTTCAAGATAATGTAATAAGAAAACAATGTCTATGAAAATGAACTCAACTTAGGGAATTATAATAATTATTTTCCACATCAAATATTATAATGTTAAAAGGGTCATCATCAATATTTTTTAACCCTTTAAATGGGTATCATGAATTTATGAATCATTTTATTCTCTAAACTATAATTTTTGGTTAGAAAACAAATACAAATTCTAGATTTACTTCTGAAAAGTAAAGTCAAACACAAATATTATCTTATACACAACCTCCTTGTGTGTGTTAGTTATTAGAGACAAGAAACTATAACATAAATTTTTTTGAGGGTAGGAACCCAATCCTCCAAATTATCTGAGGTAAATTTCCCCATAGCATTACTATTCTTTACACTATTATACACTTTTGTTTTATAATCTGAAGTGAGTATTATTCATTTCTCGACTTATATTTCAATATAATGGTATTTCCTATGTGAAAAATTAAGACCAAAAATTGCATGATTTATGATGGTTATTTTCATTATTTGTATTCTTTTTATGGGTTTATAAAACCAATTTATTTATATGATAATTATAAGTTTCGAAATTGAACAGGGAAATTGTTATAAATCACTCCCACCCTTATTTATGTGGCCATGTATGTACATGTAGGTGTTTTGAAGGGAAAATTTTAGTTAGAAAAAGAAATTACTTAGAAGGATGGGGTATGTGCACGTATCAGTGTAAACATTAGAGGAAGAAGTAAGAGTAGCACTTGGTTAACCCCCCAAGATATGTTATTAACATTACTGAAATCCTAAAAGTACAAGAAGACCCTTTAAATTTATAGATAATTAGAGGAAGAGAACACTTTAAAAAAAGGAAAATTGATGAGGCCTGACAAATACTCAAATAAGGATCTAGTAAAAAAATTGATTGCTATTATGTGTATGTGAGGTCTGACAAAATTAACACTTTTAAAACATCTAGATAAGGATGATATTTTCATATTTAAAACACATTTATGCTAGATGGTTTATAGAATTGATAAAAATGAGCCATCAACTTGGATTATAGGTCAATTGATTCTATAAAAAGGCTATCATGAATGTACATATGGTGAATTCATTAATTTCTTCCACTTCTCTCAAATCCCAAGAATTCTTTGCCATGATACACTCCAAACTACATGAATCCTCCTAGTGTATACATAAATAGGGAGGTCCATTTTTTGACTAATAATACTATATGCATAATGTCATTTGGGAAAAATTGCAATGAAATGGAGTTGGGTGGAAGAATATTCAAAGATATTTTGTATGAACTACTTAATTTATCTACTCAAATTAATTAAGGGAATTCTATTCTTCTCTAATT
>JARHVA010008177.1:342500-375000 GCA_037957365.1 Torreya grandis | reverse complement strand
GTTGAATGTAGTGACTGATTCTTGATAAAACTATGTGAGTGCATTTGGATCTCACATAATTATCTCTAAAATCACTCACTATACAATATATGTTATAAGAGTTCAATGATAGTAAGTCTATGGTAAATATCCAAATTAGAAAGGAATAAAGATTGTAATTTTATCATCCCTAGGAATATGGTTGAGGTTTTTATCTCCTAATATAAATTACATTGTCATAATAAACTACATATAAACTAAAAACAAATGTTCTAGGATAGGGTATGAATGACCATTAATGATTAATGTAAATTGAATCTTTGTTTCATGTTGTGGTTGAATGTGTTATGATAGACACTAAATATAAAATCATAAACAATGCATATGAACTATTTTACAAATTGATTTATAAAGATGTCTCATTGAACTTTGTAACTATATGATTTGCATAGAATAATTTTATTTAGGAGGCTTTGAGGACCATATACTTTATTTTAGTTGTTTCATTTGTAGAAAGTTCAAACATAATATCTTATACATCAACTTGAGTATATAGATCCTGGTCATGTTATGGATGTCATGGGTCCTTAAGGATTAAAAAAAAATCACTCTTATCGTAATCATACAAAATGTTAAAATCAATAATTTGAGTGTGGTTTGGGATTCCCCATCCATAGGTCCTTTTTTCATGCTCGTGGTACCCTTCTAAACACATTTTTTCTCATTGGCAGTCATCTAGAACCTTTTTAATGATCATTCCATCTTAGTCAGATAGTATTCCCCATGAAAATCCTATTCCCATAGGTCCCAAGCCTATAGAATATGAGAAACCCATTTGGACTATAGAACCCCATAGAGAAGAGTCTCATTTTTAGTGGTCCTATCCATTCACACTTTGAGCCCCAAAATTCATTTTCATCCTGTCCTTATACTTAATTAGGTTAGCATAGTATAAATACATCTAACCCATGGTCAATTGTTCCCTATAAAAGCCCACTCAAAACTGATTTGTAAAGGAGGTGAAAAAAATTACAAAGAAACAAAGAATAAAAATAAAGAACTAAGTCAAATTTCCTTATTATTTTCACATAGTCACCCAACATAGCTGTAAACCTACTCAAATCCTCATACTAGTCCTTAGCCACATAAAACACTATAAATTTGGCATTTGAATCCACATCACACCATTGCATAAAGCACAGTAGGTGAGAGAAATACATATGGTTTGATCCCTCTTTAGAGTATTGGTATGTAGGCAATGTGCCCACACAAGAGGTGTGGATTGCATGTTCAGTACATCTTTCACACTAACCCCCTTTCTAAAGTGACTCAAATGTTGTTTTATTAAGTATGATGGAGGGTTAGGGTTTGAAGACAAAATCAGCTCCACAATGAGTTCCACTCACAACCAACTCTTGATTTTTCATTGTCACACTCACACAAGCACATTCCAAATAAATAAAAAAATTTAGGTCTCTGTGATCAGTTTGGACAAAAACAACAGGAATGGATAACAACATCAAACACCAAAGCATCCACTTTTTAGTGCTCCTATCCTTTCACCCAATGAAATCCAAATTCAAGTTCATAACATCTTCCCATTTTTTCATATCCATTTTCAACCTTTGTATCAACTACCTCAGTATATTTTCCAACTAAGTTATATTTCTTCTTACTTGTTATTTTTAGAAAGGTGAAAAGCATAAACAATTGTAAAAATCAAGACTATATTTATTGATAGATTTTTTAATGATTTATTAATCTAGACCCTTAACTAAAATTGGAATAAAAATACATTATTCCCAAATAAGATAAATCATTTGGTGAACCTGACTTATTTCATTTGTGTAAAAGAAACCCTAGAAACCCTAGGGAAAATTCTTTTCTGATGTTAGTAATATTCTTCTGATTTCAAAATTCTTTGTTGATTTTTAGAATTTTAAAAATCATTTAATTTCAAACCCTTATTGTATATACTAGGTCCCTTTGCTTCTTGAGGTATCACCTTATATCTAAATCAATTTCATCCTTATTTTATCACAATAATTCACAAGTGCTCCTTTCAAAGACCTAAGATGTCTCTACTAGGTCCAATGATGTACATGAATGCAAAAGTCTTTTATTCCTTACTGAAATGTTTTATTATATGACTTGTATAACTAATTCACTTCCTTCATAAGTGGGAGCACATGCATGTTGTTATTTTTATTGATAAACTTTACACGTATTTTTTACACCTCTTACCTCATGTCCCTTGGAGACTCTATCCCATGCTAAGCTATGTTGCATTGTCCATTTTGGTCTTCCCCAAGTCACTACCCATTTTCAGGGAGCCCAAGTAACACCCTTTGTCCCTCCAACACCTCAACATGTCAATTATCTTCACTCTGCTCATATAACTACTACTAGCCTTATATGACTAGTATATAATGTAATTAAAGTTATTACTTGACATGCCACGATACCTCCTACCCCTAGTAAAGAACCCCCAAAACCTCTTATTCCCTCCCATCCTAAGCCCAACCCACCTACACAAGCAAATCCACATAGGGCATATGATATTTTGAATCAATTGAGAAACATAGCAGTTAAGATTTCCATGTTAAAACTACTTTAGAAAGCAATTGTGTTCAATTACATTCTTTATCAAGCACTCATTTAGACTTCTATGCCCATTTATTCAGATCCTTCTTATTTTGTATCAGTGGTCAACACATTAAAAATAATAGATGTTATTTATTTTGATTGTGAGAACATACCTTCTCAAAAAATTATTGATTAGAATTTACCACTATTCATACAAGCTCAAGTAAAAACCAATGCAAATAAGAGAGTTTTAGTTAATAGTAGTTCCAGCCTTATTATATGTAATATTACATTTTTATAGACCATGAATTTAGACATGGCTTCCATGCAGAAGTCATATAAGAAAATTATAAGGTTTGATGATATACCATGACAAAAATTAGGCACCATTACTTTGGATATCATGGTAGGGCCCAAAACCCTCTCTACACAGTTCTAGGTCATGCTAGGTCTTCTTCATTATAACCTTTTACTTAAATGACCTTGGATACATTCTATAGGGGTAGTTCATTCCACTCTTCACTGATTTTTTATGTTCCTCCATAAAGGATACCTAACACATGCCCAATAGATAACCAACCATTCAAATATTGTAAAATTCTAGAGTCATGTTTGACTATTTCTCTAGCTGGGATACCTCATATCATAGTCCAGTCACAAACTCATCACATTTTTCTTGACCAAACACATACATATGAGGTAGGAAAGACTATCACATATCACATTCTTTCACTTATAGTTGTTTCCTCAACTCCAAATACTCAGCCAGTTATAAAAGCTTCAGTCATTCTAACTAATCCATCAGTCACAATTCCTACACCTATTACAATTATGCAATCCTCAATAGTAGTTCCATTAGTCTTAGTTGATTCTATAGATACAGCTCTTTAGACAGCCATAGTCACTTCACTAGTTATAAATACTCTCACAGCATTGCCATCTTCTCCTAATATAGTTGAGGATACTCCCATATTATAGTTAGCCCTTGTGGTAAATTCTGAGTTACCATATGTGCATGATGTTTATATAGATTCCAAAGCTACTTCAAATGATCATATGACACCCACACTCATAGATGACTATTTGTGTGGACTGAGCTTTACACTAGTTGGTCTAAGAGAGTACTAAAATGACTATAGAGCCCTCATCACACATCCTACATCACTCTTAGCATCTCACACTACACTCTCAAGATACAATCCACATTCATAGTCACAGACAAATCACTAAGCACATACAGTTCACATGGTTACCTCTATGGATATAGATCTAGTCAATCAAATTCAGGTGGGCAACACACAACATCATCAAAAGATTATGTTACAAATGTTACTTGATCATGGATTAATCATACTACCTACATTATGACACAGATCTATTAGCAAGTTATCATGATAGGATGGTTAACCTTTTTATATCTTTCACAAAATCATAGCCCATGACATAGACTCATGTACAAATTTATAGTAGAGATTGGATAAACTATAGGTTTAGGTTACTATTCATATTATATCACCACTATACCAGCTCCACCACTTCCACTAAGGCCACTTCCTACCATATATAAATAACCCAAAGGAGAACCAGCATCTTCACCACCAATGTAACCCTATGTTCACCTTTGGAAGTATAACACCACTATGAGTGATAGATCTTTGACTACACAAAGATCACAAATCTTACTGACACCTAAGGAGATAAGCACCATGTATATAGAGACAATGGCATATGATGATACTTATGATGATGATCTTGAGTCATCTAAATATGGACGTGATCCCTTCCTCCATCTTCATTCCCAATAAGTCCCATATTTGAACCCTTTACCCCTCCATCTTAGTCTGTTATGTCATTGTGTACATATTGCTTTAATTAGATTATTGTACATAGTTTCTTTCTACTCACTTGTACATAATGTCTAAGGTTACTTGTACAAATTTTATTTATGATTATGTATACATGATGTATTTTAAAATACCCAAAAAAAAACTATACAATATTACAAAATACCAAAAATAATATAACATATTAAAATACGTAAACATTTAAATAACTCAAAACACCAAAAAACTTTTAAATTATATGCATTATCCATGATATACATTTCTAATACCATGAAAGACTTATATTTTCTGGTTTTTTTTTTTTTTGGTCTATTTATCTACATTAACATGCTTCATTTGATCTTCTTTGAATGTGTGCAGTGACACCCAGATACTGGATTTCTTTACTCTACTTATTGAGGGGGCATTCTACTTTCACATTTGAGACATGAATTGATATATCTACACATCGGGGGCATCTTCTACATGACTACACCATCCAAGTTATGTCATTCCTACACCACATACTCTAGTTATCATGTTCATGTACATTACTTACTAGCCTACAAATATTATTCTATCAACACTCACTAGTATATAGCATTTATGTATTTCTTAGCATCTACCTAGTCTTATACTACATGTTTTATATACTTTCACTTATTTATTTCATTAGTTAGATGCGATAGTATTTCTATCATTTACATGATTTCCTTTCTTTCTTTGAGTAGCTAGATGTGATTGCATTTCTTATTTCCTATTTTGTTACTTGTGTGTGCCTTAAAACATTTGCCAATGTCCTTTACTTATACTCTTGTATGTGCTTATGGCCATTATGCCAATGTTATTTATTTGAAATTATATGTATATGTGGGTATTTTAACATGCCATATAATCTTGTTTTCCTAGTTTGAGTGACATATACCCATGTCCTTTGTTTACTTGGCCCCTTCACCTCTTTTGTATACTTCTTACCTTACATCCTTCTTTGCTTGTTTACTTATCATTTGTTTTCAATGTCATGCTCCACATCATTCATTATTTTGCCTTCTTGGATGCCATGATGGACATCACGCTCTATCCTGCCTTGATAACTAACAATATTTTCATTTTTAGTTCAGTAAATTGCACATGTTATTACATTATTACATCTATCTAGGCATACCCTTGTTGATCTAACAATATCCAATACAAACTAGGTTATATCTTGAGACATATTTTAGATTATCATTGTTATATCATGTATTCTACATCATAACACACTTATAGGGCTCTTTCTTATAAGTTTTATAATTACAGTGTCTTCATTCCTACCTTTAGAATAGGGGGCAATGAATAGGGGTTTTGTCATAGAAATCAGAGCCCTCTACTGATCAAAATCAGTTTTCATAACACTCAAAATAATAATCAGAATTCAAAACATGTACAATAGACAATAAAAATAGTGACAAACTTAAAAGAATCATCATAAATAGTATAGGATAAGAGAACCCCATTCAAGGTAAATCACCCTACAACAAAGTGTCCACTTTTCGGTGCCTTTGTCCAAACAACCAAAAACCTAAAAAATAATAAAGAGGAAAAAAGGTAACATTAATAAAAATGTTGTTAGCTATAGTCCATTTCAAATTTGGTAGTTTTAGTATAATTTCACTTAGAATATCTATATATAGGGGGCATCATGCATGATATGATGGATCTTGCTTCTAGTTTTAGACTGGGTAGCTAGTACAAATTCTAGATCAAAATCCATGATTAAGACACCAGTGATTAGAGGCAATGTGCATGTCACATTTTCCTTCTTTTATTTCTAGTTCATTGTATTACCCAAGTATTTTCAATAGTTTCATGCCTTATTCCATCTACAAGTGGTTGTCATCATTTTAGAGTGGATTTCATGTAATCCTAGTTCTCAGTTTTGAAGTGGCTTTCATACAAGCCTAAACTCCACCTTTTGGAGTGGATAATATTGGATTAGTTTTTAGTACACATTCATATATCCATGCCATATTTTCATATTATAGAGCATTCATGGCCTTTATGATCCATCTCAAATGACACACATTCATATGAATATTATTTCATAGTTCACACTTAGTGGGAAATGATGGAACCAAAGGACTAGCTAGACTTTTTATTCTTGAGCCACCTACTCAAAGGGATTGGACACATAGTTCAAACATCAATTAACACATGCATGATCATATAGCTTTATTACATACTGGGCGATGATAGAGCCAAAGGGATATCTTTTGTATTCTTGATCCATCCTTCATAAATTGAGCACTCAGATCCGTTCATGATATTACTCTTGGTACAACACATACCTAGCATCACTCAACATCATAGCAAGTTTTGTATTGATTTGCGTACCTAGTGAGGTGTATCCATTCCTTTCCCTTCCTATCTCTTTTACCCAACCTTTGTACATTCTTATTTTATTCATAACATGTCTATTTATAACTGATCTACTCCATATTTTCTCTTGCAAATTTATGCTTCATATTCTGCTCTCTCTACACATACTCAGCATCACACATCTTCATAGGCTTCACCCTTGTAGGTATGTATAGGTACATTATCTATTTTTCCTTTATCCTAGTATTTCACTTTGCTACATCACTAGAATAAAGGGGGTGTAAATGTAATCATATAAAATTTACAAATAGGTTGTTTGAGTGTGGCTTGCAACACTGCATCCATAGGTCCTTTTCACATCCTCTTGAGACCATTCTAGACACCTTTTTGCTCATTGACAGTCATTTGGAACCTTTTAAATGGTCATCCCACCTCATCCAGATAGTATTCCCCATTTCAATCCTATTCCCCCAAATCCTAATCTTGTAGGATAAGAGTGCCCCATTTAAACTATAGTGCCTCATAGAAAAGTGTCCCATGTTTAGTGGTCTTATCCATTTGCACTTTGAGCCCCAATAATGATTTTCATCCAGTCCTTATCTTTAATTAGGTCAGCTTAACAAAAAACATCTGACCCATGATTAATTATTCCCTATAGAATCTTAATCAAATCAAATTTACAAAGGAGGTGACAAAACATACAAATAAACCAAGAATACAAACAAATAACTAAGGCAAACTTTCTTATTCTTTGCACATAGTCAACCAACATAGCTGCAAACCTACTCAAATCCTTATACCAGTCCCTATCCATCTCAAATACTATCAATATAATATTTAAATCCTCATCACAATATTACACAAAGCACACTAAGTGGGAGTACTACATATGGCTTGATCCCTCTTTAGAGTATTGGTATGTAGGTAGCGTGCCTCCACAAGGAGTGTGGATTGCACATTTAGTACATCTTTCACACTAACCCTCCTTTCTTAGGTGACTCAAATATTTTTATATCAAGTATGATGGAGGGTTAGGGTTTGATGACAAAATAAGTTCCACAATGAGTTCCATCGACAACCAGTTCTCAATTTTTCAAAGTCATGCTCACATAGGCACAATGCAACTATTGAGAATGTTTTAGGTATGTATGATTATTCTGGACAATAGCAGTAGGAAAAAATAATAGTGCTAGACATCAAATGAACCAATTTTTAATGCTCTTATATTTTCACCCAACAAAATCCAAATTTAGGTTTAATATACCTTCCCAATCTTGTACATCCATTTTCAACCTATGTATCATCCTTCTCAGTCTATTTTTAGCTAATTTATATTTCTTCTTATTTATTGCTATTTTATAAGGGTGAAAAAGACAAACAATTAAACAAATTAGGACTATATTTATTTCTATATTTTGTATTGATTTATTAATCTAGACCTTTAACTAAAATATGAATAAAAGTCCATTATTCCTAACTAATTTAAATCACTTATCGATTCATTAGCAGGTTGACACGATTAAGTATATAAAGAAAAAATAAGTACCCTAAAATGTAATTTGTGTTTTTTAATTTCTTATTGATGATAATATTGAGTAGATTATTATTGTTACAATATTTATTTAGGGTTTTCAAAATAATTTTATGTATTATATATATTATTGAGTCATGACTTCTTATTAAAGTTTATATCCACATCTTATCATGTTACGTACTTTTGTAAACAAATTATCAAAACTTAAAGAGAAATTAAAGGAATATGCCACATTGATAATGGATGAGCTTGACCCTAAAAATATAGGATATATTGAGGTAATTATTTCCATAAAACCACATCATTTACAATATCAAGAAATCTTATATTTTCTATCACACTAGTGAATGAATCATAATTTTGTCCTACAACTATGATAATTACAAACCTTAGTATTACAAAGAGACACTTATATGAATTATTCCCAAGCTATGATGGATATCAAAAGAGGAGATATTTACTCATACCTCTAGACCTACAATTGGTTTTGGTTTCAATATCCATTGTTTGGTAACTAAAATAATGTTTATGTATGCATAAACTTGTTTTTTTTACCTCTTTTTTATTAAATTTTTATATATGCCTCCACCACTATTGTGTTTTTGGCACAAAAATGTGATTTGGTTGGTAATAATTTTTATTAGTCTATAATTATATGATTTATGTGCCTTATAATTTTTTTATAGTAGGATTGTGCATCATTTTAGAGGTGGGAAAATGATGAAGTTACAAAATAAGTTAGAAGTGCATATGGTTCCTAAGTGGAGAAACACTTAAGTGAATTAAAATAAACTAGATAGAGATGTCAAATAAATTAGACAACAAATTACAGTCAAAGAACACCATCCTCTCACCAATTTAATTATAGTACCCACATTCTATAAACATTCTCCTTATTCATCCATGGCAAGAAAAAACTTTATGTGTCAATTCATACACATCATAATAGTAGTGTTGATAAGACTTACATATGAAAGTAGTTATACATAGTTATGTCTAGCACATGATATAAATCTTATACCATTTCAACTCTTAAAAAAATTATTGGGACATTGTCATGGATTGAGGTGTACTTCAATGAATGTCTGCAAACCATTGGCTTATAGATAAACTTATCATGAAGAAAAATAATACCTATTTCATTTAAATGGTAATTTTTATGAAATATTCATCTTTATTATTTATAAATACCTATGACATAGTTAAACCTGAATGTCACTAACCCTGCTCTTTAATTAATTGTTATAAGTCAAAACGAATGGCTATAACATAATAGAATCATGAATGTCAATAAAATTGGCCCTTGACCAATGATTAATCATGATATCTATGAGTGAAACTATTTGTGCAAATAATAAAAATCTAGTTCAGATAACAACCAAAACTTAATATATTGAAGAATAAGAATACATATTTCATTTAAATGATGATTTTTATATACTAATCTTTATTCTTTATAAATACATATGACATAAATAAACCTAAATGGGATTAACTGTGGCCTTTAACTAATGGTTATATGTCAAAATGAATGGCTATGACATAAAAGAATCATGAATGTCATTGACATTAGCCCTTAAATAATGATTAATCATGATATCTATGAGTAAAAATATTTTTGCAAAGAATAAAAAGCTAGTTCAGATAGCAACCACTATGGTTGGTATTTTAATCCATGAGAATTGGCAAATGGAATGGGTTATCTTCTTATGGGTGTACAAATTTATGTTTGGCACTTTATATAAATCTTCTACCATTTAAAGTCTCTATCCATTTTATTAGGACATTATCATGGATTTGGGGTCTAATTCAATGAATGTCTATAAACCCTTGGCTTATAGATAAACTTGTCTTGAAGAAAAAGAATACCTATTTCTCTTAAATGGTTATTTTTATGAAAAACTCATCTATATTATTTATAAATACCTATGACATAAATAAACCTAAATTTCATTAACCCTGGTCTTTAACTAATGGTTATAAGTCAAAATTAATGGCTATAACATAAAAGAATCATGAATGTCATTAACATTGGCCCTTGACCATTGATTAATCCTGATATCAGCGAGTCAAAATATTTGTGCAAATAATAAAAAGATATTTCAGATCACAACCAATAAAAGTAGTTGTACAAAGTTATGTCTGGCACTATATATAAATCTTCTACCATTTCAACTGTCTATCAATTTTATTGGGACATTATCATGGATTGGGGTCTAATTCAATGAATTTATATAAACCCTTAGATTATAGTAAACTTATCTTTAATAATAATAATACATATTTAATTTAAATGGTTATTTCTATGAAAGAAACATCTTTATTCTTTATAAATACCTATGACATAAATAAACATGAATTTCTTTAACCTTAGTCTTTAATTAATGGTTATAAGTCAAAATGAATGGCTATGACATAAAATAATTGTTAATGTCATTAAAACTGGACCTTAACAAATGATTAATTATGTTATCTATGAGTCAAAATATTTGTTCAAAGAATAAAAATCTAGCTCAGATAATAACCACTATGGTTGGTATTTTCATTGATGAGAATTGACAAAGGGAATGGATTATCTTCTTGTGGGTATCTACAATAATAACACTTTCCATTTAAAAATTATTCCTATATAAAGATGATAAAATATATCAGGTTGTGGGATATTGATTACTCACTACAAAAGGTGTTATAGATATTTTAGAACTCAACATGTCACTCATACTACTTCCTTTGTATAAAAATATCGTCACTTACCCCAGGTCCACTATGATTGGAATCTTCATTCCATTTGATGAAAACATAAATTTCATAAATTAATTGAACAATTAAGTCTAATTTTTAATATTTTTGACTCAATAAGATGAAAATTAGTGATCATGATATTGTCCTACATTATGAGCTCATACTTGGGTAATCAATTGATCGGTTGCAGACAATTGTAGAAATAATTGTTACAAGTGTATTTCTACATGTTGGAAACCACTTAGCTTATGATTTACCTCATTTTAATGCTCCCAAACCAAAATTATCTATACTAGATAAATATTTGTAATATAAATAGCCCACATATGGTGATCTTATCAAAGAACTTGTCACGTCCTTATTTCCTCACTAAACTTGATTTGCTTAATAAACATATATTAATGGGGTTAGTTTTGTTTAGTTGTTGTTTTAATAAATTATTTTAATTATAATTATGTATGGATAGCCATATAATTATTATTTTTTGACTTATTCATTGATTTATTAGTTATACATGAGTTTCATATGCACGTGGATTATGCTCTTTCAGTATTATTGTGCTTTACTAGCATTTGTATTGACTATCATGGCTACAAGCTAAATACCATTTATATTTTTGAGGTAGATGTAGGATAAAATCCACTCTCTAGATATATATGGAAGAAGAGTATCATCATGGTAGGTGTTATATATGAATATGTTGTAGACGTAGAGTTTCAACAAATAACCTAGACACACACCACATAGTAAAATAAATGCATGATGACTTTAGTTTTGGTTATTTTTAATTAGTTCTTGATTGTTCTTGTTGATATGATTTATATCCTTACTTAGACATTATTCATTCTTAATTACAATTGCTACTATTTTCTACGATTATGACATGCTATCATTATATAATGTTTTAGTTTTATAGATTATTCATATAAATTTACTTGTAGTTAAATGTATAACCCTTACAGGAGTGTACCTATAGGAATTAAATATAAAAGTATCATTATCACATACACATATATACATGGCAAAGAAATAAATTTCATTGTTGGTCATATAACAAAATGGTTTTAATAAATTTTATCTAACCTACACCTATGTGGAAGTAACTAAGGTGGTACCTAAGGTGTCATTGTTCTAAATACCTAATGGTTAACTAGGTATGAAGATTTGATTTGTTAATGTTTAAAGTGAATATGCATTAAAAATTTTATTAAAACATAAATTTTATGTTTATTTGACATAATATGATGTCAACCCTAATCTTGGAAGTCATCATTTAGTTTAAAAAATTTATTTATTTGAACCATACAAAACTTGAGATGGCTATAGTTTGATTACAAGTTGGATTCAATATTGGGATGACTATGTTGCTTGTAGGTGATGCTCTAAGTTCTTGGAAGCATGCCAGTAATTTTTCTTTTGATGGAAAGTCATTCTTGGATAAATAATGAGGTAGAAGGGTTCACCATGAAATTAGGGGTTATGGAATGGCATGCAAATGATGTAGAAAACATAAAATGAAGAATGGAGTTTTTGGAAAAGGAGAGAGAGGCCAGGGATCATGAAGGAGAATGAAATAAAATACTGGCATACTAAGAGAAAGACTACTTTAGGAAAATTAAGAGGTAGATTTTTGTTCTGTGTTCACTCTAAAAAAAATTATTCCTATTATGCACTATATTGACGAATTTGTTTTGTGGTTTTTAAACAAAAATTGTTGTTTATGAAATAACCCCCCAATTTTGTTTTTTAAAGGATTACTTATCAAAGTGAAAAATAGAACTGCATCTACGTCTCCATACATAAATCCATGATCTAAGACACATCTCTTTTATATCTACAGCATTAAAGTGTATACAAGCAATAACTAAATTGATAGTTCAAAATGCTAAACTAAATCTTTCTAATTTAAGGTGTTAGTAATAATATGAATGGTATCCCAATTTATCCAAGAAGATAATGTTAATACCATAAGGATATAATTAAGCATATCAGATATTATCTCATTGGCCATTGTTAAGCATGAAATACGATACTAGATAAGTGCAACAATAAGCATGAAGGGTCTGAAATGACTAAATAGAAGAATCATCATACTATGCTTTGCTTAGGTAATTTTTTCAATATTTTAAGATCTACAGGTAGATCTCACTGATCCATTACCAAGATAATGTGACATAAGTCCTTAAAACAGTATAATCTTTTGAAATGTACAAATGTAAACATTGGTTCTGGTACTATCCGCATTAGATCATTATACCATGATCCATAGTCCTTAGGGGTCATTACACCACTATTCCTTCAATTGGAGAATGCCACAATATAAGATATAACTCCATGATAAAATAATAATTTATCAATGTATGGGATAGCCTAAAATGGTTCTTTCCAAGTGTGTATGAAATCAGCTATGTGAGCATCTCATTAAATATTCATCCAGTTTACATGAGATAACCAAATAATATAAGATGTGCATAAGCCATCCTATAGATCAGCAAATAGAGATATAGTCCCTATACCACTAAGTAATTTTCATATGATTATTAAGTTGTGCAAGTGTTAAGAATATAGACGTATAAGTTAACACAACAAGAAGGGTAGTGTTTCAACATCAATGTCTATTCCTTACATTGGCTCACTTTTATAAATATAATGGGATTTCATGGTCTTAGCTAGGTTTCCTAGAGAGGTAAATGACCCAAATTAAATGAACCCAAAACTTACGAATTTTCAATATACTTATGAGCTACCAACTACAAATATTTTCATACATTATTATATGTCACAAGGTGCATGAAATCAATGATATTATGTTATCATAAGCTACTTTTAGTATTCATATTCAACTCCATGATAAAGGAAGAAATAGCACAAGACTCTAAACAAAGATACCACAATAGAGAATGAACTCCATACACCATGTATCCAATTACATTAAGCTCAACTGGTAATAATGTAGTTATAATAGTATGAGATTTGGAACAAAACTTAGTTCCAACCATCTCACTCAATGTGCAAGAGTGCTATTAATCCTTTGTCACTAAGCATATTTATTGAGAAACAAAATCACCATTGTAACTGCCATAAGCAATTAATAATCACATAATCTTTATCCTATCATTACCATTTAGTTAACCACTTCGTTGCACATCAATCCTCAACTAGAAAAACAACATTACATTTAATCATCATTTTTTCTACCACCAAAGATCCCAATATAAATTCAGTCATTTGATTTTACTATGCATATACCAATTTTCCGATATACATGTGAAGGAAAAACAACTTTGAAAATATTACGAATTCACATTAAGTTAAGTAGCATGGTTTATAATTTGCACCTTTAAGTAATCCTCATTCATTGCGTATAATGATTTTAAACATCCTAAATTTAGAAAGAAACAACTTATTAATCCCATTTAGTTCATAGGTTCATTCCATATTAATTTAGAAGTAACTACAATAGAAAAAGGCTATAGACTAGCAAATGCTTATAAGGTTTGTTCCACGTGGAAAATGCACATACCAAGCTAAGAGTACACCTGAATAATACAAAATGTCCCACGAAAGGACTTGCCACATAACTAGTTTTAGAAACACTATTTATTCTATGAAATCATCACATGAATATTCCTCAGATGTGCCAAACGACTAGCTTTCAATAGATTTCTTAAGAGATATAAAGCATGGGATTATGATTTACGTTAGTATATACTACGACAATGCGCTATCTGAAGCACATCAACATTGAAAATCAACATGGAACCTATTAAATAAATGCATAAAACTAGTTAAGAAAAAGCATAACTCAAAGTACTTCTCTAGAAACAACCTATCTAAAAGTGAACACTAGAAATAGAATTCATGATCTAATCATATTAACTTTTACAGATTCCCAGGAATCACCATACAACATAAGCTTGTAAAGAATCATTGATTAGGACTCAACACTAATAAAATCAACTTCCAAAGCACATATGAACACGAAGGTATCCGTAAGTTGAACAGAGAACGTGACACCAACTCGAACCAAGTAGTGAAAGAGCATACCATAGCAAGACAAAGCCGTCCAACAAATCTTATGAGCCCAGCCATATGGCATCCCTAACATCCCCAACCATCAATTGAATGGTGCAGTTAGGCAGCCAGGTTTTAGAAAAGGTTGATTGAGCTTATAGGAGAGAGATTTATGACGCTCACAACTTACAATAACAGGCAACAAAGCGGGGGACCCACACCAACACCAAAAAGGGGCAATGGCCATAACACAACATCAATCCACATATTACACAAGCATTCCTCTCGCATGCGAGTCCCAACGATGCATGGCCATTTGCTTCGAACACATGGGAACCGAATTAATATTAAAGTGGAGCCCGTGAGTTCTACAACATAACACTTAATAAATCACTAGTGTTTTCATTCAATCCCATGGATCCTCATGCAACGAAGATATGCTTATAAGGCAAGAAGTGCATTCAATTTAAAACATTAAGTAATGTTGTTAAATTCACCCATTTCCTATATGTTTTCCCTTAAGAATAGAATATCCCAAGCATATTAAGGGCCGAGTATAGTTAACAAAACTTAGTAATAAAAAAGAACACAGTTGGGAAACTTCCCAACAAGACATCCAATCATAAATACATATGCTATTGTGCACAAAGAAGCAAACAACCCAATCCTTGAAAACAAACAATGGAGAATTCCAAAGACAGTCTTAGGTATATACACAGCTGTACACCAAGGACAAGATGATGCACATCATCTAGAATTTGCACTCATCATTAAAGGAAAGAAAACAGTAAGATTCTAAGTCGACATAGCTGAGTCGATTAGAGCCTACTGCCTTCACCATATTCCAAGAAATTTGCCATTGTTAAGGATTTTAACACAATAAAAACAACGAAAGATTTTTATTGATTTAAATAAAACATAAAACATCAGAATTAAACTTACGGTAATTTCCTTCATCCTCATAGTTTAAAATACTTTCAACATTCGTTGAACGAAATCCACAAGGAGAAAAGGGAATCGATATCTTGCATTGGAGGTCTGACATGAAGTCTTCAGAGTTCATAGTGAACCCTCAATGTCCATTTTGAAATTCCCCAGGGGTTTAAAATTCGCAAAAACTGAGAATAGTCAAATTCAATAAAATTCCAAAGGATTACGTTATTTTTTTAAGGCTGCCATGGTTAGTAGGACTGGTTCTGGTCCTTTCCTCTCCACATGCATGCCTGCTCCTCGACCCTCATGGCCTTAGCCAGTAGAGCCACCAGTTTTCTTACTCTGTCAAAACCCGTCCCCCCAATAGCAGTAGCGCCTCTCTTCACCTATTAGCACTGGCGTCGTAGAAGGATTGGCACCAAGAATCTTTCTGGGTATTCCCGAGCGCACTTCAGATGTGACAATCCCGCAACACAGACCCTATCATTCACTCAGTGGCCTCAAAACTACCCCGTTCTAGGAACTGGTAGTTATAATCTGCCTCATTCACTGAAAAATATCGAGCAATGGCACCACAAGGCCATAAAAGCACTTGAGATCAACATAACTATCATTACTAATGTAGTGATACCAAAACATCGGGAAAATATTTAAAATTCCCTTGGTGATGGTGTAATTAGCAAAATATTTAACACTGGAGCCAATGTCCAACAGAACCATTGTCAATCCTCAGGGTATGTGTTCTTTCTTATAGTGTCCAATGTTGTACCAAGATGGATCTGCGCACAGGACTTCGCTCTCTTCCCCCACACCTTTTCTCCATCATCTCCTTTCTCCCTCCCGTCTATTTTTCCCTCGACTTCCTTTTTCCTTTATGCATTGCACGCTATCACTCACTCCGCTAATGTCCTGCTCCTTCACTGCCTGCATCATCCTGCATCGGCCTTCCGAAATTCCCCCTTCTTTTCCTAACGTCCTCCCTAGAGCCTAGTCACACTCGGGACCAGAAACGGTGGCACCTGCGTGACTGACTTGTGTGGCTCTGCTACTCTCCTCCATGCTGTCAAGTCGTCACCCTTCCCTGTTCCCCCCACGTCGACTCTTCTCCTCCTCCACTCGTAGTCCTCCTTCCTTCCTGCTAACTTTGCTTCCATACAAAACCGTTGACCACCCTCCTCCATGCTATGTCGATTTCCTTTCCTCCCATACACGATCAGGCCATGTGCCGTCACCTTCCCCCACCCAAAAAAATTCTTATGGTGAGAAACAATAAAATAATCCAACCCCAGGATTTGCATTAACACATGCAAGGGATCCAACAAGACAATGCGCCAAACTTTAAGAAACATTCGATGGACTTTTGAAAGGGAGCCAAAATTATAAAAAAAGGTCCACCAAAAAATAAATGCCAACCAAGATAATTATGGTCGGTCCACACAAAGCCTATGTGGTAATCAAAATACCACCTTATACATGGTCACTTTGCCAAGTCAGCATCCCACATAGGTAGGGGTCCAAACAAGTTTGACAACCACCACGCTAACCACTATGGGGTCAGATATGAAGCAGAGAAATAAAAGATCAGGGGAGTAAAAGACAGGTTAAATATAGAATGGTCCCACACACAACAAAAGTAAGACAAACACAAGACAAAGACGACAAAGATCATGTACATGCAAAAATAGCCCCGCAAGCAAAATGACAACGCAAATAATAAAGTAGACTCAAATTCAATCACAACCGATAAAGATAACAGGTGGCTTTTTAAATCTCTCCAATAGCATTTATTACCTGTCGGGGTCGAACCTGGTGCTTGTTAACGTTTTGTTATTATCCCGACTGCCAAAATCCACCTCGAGCCTAGCTCATCGACCTGTTTCTGCAACCATGGAATAGAAAATCAATAGTATCCGCTCAAACATGAATAGGCAATATCAATAAAATTCTGACACAACAGATTATTAAATATAGCATTCATAATTTAAGCAAAATCATCACCTGCAGTGATAACCAAAACCATACCAGTTAATAATAATGATTAAATCATAGTAACTGAACTAGAACTGCATCTGTAATAATTAGTTGATTTGCTAACCATAATTGATTATCATGATGATATAATACAACATCTGCATAAATACGTGAAGTAGCAACAAGAATCTAGTACAATGTACTATAATAGTACTCGGGATGAACACGTGCAGTGTGGCCTAAAGTCAAATCATGACATCCTCCTCCTAAAGAGGAGTCATCTCGATGACTCATCAAATAGCCACGTAACACATTATCAAAAAGATGTTCTACTTACCGAGTAGCATTATTTCATAACATTTTCCAAATACTCGAAGGTGACAATGATTAGCCTTAACGTGCTGGTATTTCAATTATGGCCATTAGGACAGTAATGTATTTCTTTGCATCAGGCTAATAAGCAATGTTTTTCTTAATTTATGTGTCATTTGCAACATTAGGATGGGTAAAATAGGGTGCGGTATGCATCCCTTTCAATATTATATTCCACAAGTATCCCAATTTGTTTGTAAATTCCCTAATTATATGCCTTACAAGGCCATTGGTTACAACCAAAAAAATATTAAAATCAGTGATACATATATTTACCAGTCAAATGTGCTCTTACCTTAGCAGATTGCATTGGCAAAAGTTGTTAATTTCAGTTCAGAGACTTCTAAATTTAACCATTTGCATCCACTTGCGTGGTTGTGCAATTAAAATACTCTAGAAATACAATCTTCTAAGCCATTGTAACTTAACTTATCATAACATACTTTCCAGCAATAGTGCTACCTGAACTTCCTAGCAAAGATTACAACCATTAAGTCATCAAGTTAGGTATTTATTGCTTAATTCAGATTAGCAATTTGAATATAATAACCTTTTTAGGGTCATTGTTCACTTTTATGTCATCACACATAGACCTACAACTTAAAGTTAGCAGTTGCAATAGTTCAATCCAACTAGATTGCAACCATAATTCTTGGTTAAAAATGGAAACCTCCAGTATGAGCATTATGTCTCACACATAACCTTGATGACATAAGTCATTGCATGCCATTCAAGAAACATAAATCCATATTGTTATACTTACTTATGTTTCAACCTTTCTCATCCATGGGTTACTATAACATCTCGTACTAACCACACTAAACATCAAAGAAGACATTTCATGCATTACATGCAAACTCAAGGCTTACAACGTGTTCTCCATTACTTATGTGTCCAAACGATGGTGCAATGATCCCAATTCTACCATCCTTTCATTAGCCATCTAAGGACATTCATCTAAATTTTTATTGTTCCTTTTCAGAGTTAAGTGGGTAACCAAGATTTAAAAAACCCCCTGATTAGGAATTTTAAGTGTTTTTTCTAATCATAACATCAGCTAATATTTCAACCATTCTTTTAAACAATTAGAAATATTCATTACATAATATCCTTTTTTGATATATATAAAATGATATATTTTTCTCAACATGCTCATACTTACAAGGCAACATATGCTCTAGTTTCATCAAGTATAACCTTGTTAATTTTGCACCAAGTTCTAGCTCATAGGATCAATCAGTGCTTCATAAGCACTTATTTTAATCATATTACATCATGACTACAAATTAGCCAACCAACTATCATATGCAACCAACAAGCATAAACAGATACTCACATACCATAGCCCACTTCATGAGCAACATATACAAGCTAAGATATTTTACTCAGGAAATCACTACTCACCATAAGAGTGTCATATCGACTCAAATTTATTGTGTTTGAGATTTTTTATCGAAGCCAGTTGTACCACAGTTTAGAATATTTAAATCATAATAATGAAATATCATTTCATTATTGAATTTACCATGCTTTTTTCATTCTAAAAATAGAATAAGTAAACACCAAAACAATGTTCGGATTGAACCAGGTTGGAAACATCAACCATGTCAGCATTTCCTTGCAAAACATTTTTGCCATCAAGCATGCCATCATAAGTGTTCCAACTGGAGTATGGTTTTTAGTGGTAAGAATATTTACACACATTCCAACATGGCTCCATACACCAATATTTAAGCACAATAGGTGTGAAAATAGAATAATAGCAAGTATTGTCAAACTTATCAACCTACCAACATGTTCTTTTTAGTTGTCATAAAACAATGACAAATTTACCAATACTCATCATACCCTGCTAAGGTATTATTAGATTTATGTTTATGCAAGACATTGAGAATGATATGATGGTTAATATAACCCATCATCTATTTCGACATGCTTAGCTCTAGGGGTTTCTCATGTGTAACCTTTCCCAAAAAAATATGTGTTCTAATAAATCCCATTTTTACATATACATGAGTCTAATAATGTTTCCAATAATTGTTTTTGTCTTATGGATTAGATGGCTTGATATACTCATTATAAAATGATATCCCGCAAGTTTTCTAACTGACCCAAATAATTCATTATTATTGACCCCACTAGGCCCTCTAGGATTGAGTCACACCCTTAGACCTCCCAAAGATATCATACCTCAGTTCCATATGATGGCTGACTCATACAATTCTTCAATAGACACCAAGACATGTTTTCGCTAATTCCAACAACAAACTTCTATCACTATTGTTCTCATTGACTTCTTTTTGATAATTCAATGATTGACTAGCAATACTTATTTAGGCACAAAGTAACTGCAGGAAGGGTGGAATTAGCCAAGGCTTAGGGTAACCATCAATTTTTTTTAACACATCTCTTTTTAAACAAAATTTAATTGCTTCCTACCCATTTAGAGTTATGGAACAACAAACTGATTTATTCAACCCATAAGAGGTGAAGGTTTTTAGTAGGCTCACCCCTTTATTTAGTTTAAGAGAAACATTCTTATTTTAATTTATTTCATAATAAATCACATTAGTCTTTATCAATAGGAACAATAATGGTAATCAGTAACTAGTCACATTTCAAATATAAATTATTAACTACCATCCCTCTTAGATCTTCAAAATAATTTGTTGCCCTCTTCATCTCAAAGAGGCTAAATGCTTATAATAGGATCAAACCTTGATACAACTAAAGATGTTCCTTCATGAGTAAAGATCCCAAGCTTCATTGATTTACCTAAGTAAATAAGATGTTCTCACCGTATTCAGCCCTCCAAGTTTAAACCAAACCCTTGGTCTTTCAAAGGTCATGATGTGCTAAGCATCTATTGATGACTTTCCCATACAAGTCAGCAATAGATACAAACCATTATTTCATCACTTTCAAGTATGAAGTTTTTATCACCAAACTCATATTAACTCACCCATAAAAGTCAATACTTAGTGACTCTTTCCCTAAAGTAACTTTATTTTGGAAGGGATCATCAGACCAAGGCTATACATAGATATCATAGTGTTACTAAAAAAATTTAGATTTTCTCACAAGCAGTAATTTAATGGATGTAAGAATATATAACACTTTAGTATTATAGAATGAACCATGTTCCCATGAAACTCAAGAGATGAGTGCCCTTGTAATATTATATCATGGTTTTACTTAATGAAATAGTTATTATTTTGATGCTAGAAGAAACTTTCATGTCCCAAAGTTCCATAGAGCATTAAAACTATTTTGATACTAGAAGAAACAACCCCCCCAAAATAAAAATAAAATTAATTATTGCTTATCAAAGTGAAAAACACAATTGTGTGTAGGGCTTGCTACAGAAATCCATGATGTAACACCCATCTCTTTCAAATCTACAACACTAAAGTGTAGACATCCAATAAGAAGATCGATAGTTCAAGCGACTAGAGTAATTCATTCTACATTAAGGTGTTAGTAATAATCTCACTAATATCCCAATTTATCTAACAAGATAATGTTAATAGCATAAGGATAGGATTAAGCATATCAGAGATTATCTCTTTGGCCATTTTTAAGCATGAAAAATGATACTAGAGAAGTGAAATAATAAGCATGAAGGGTCTCAATTATGGCCATTAGGACAAAAATGTATTTTTTGCTTTAGGCTAATAAGCAATGCCTTTCTTAATTTGTGTGTCATTTACAACATTAGGATGGGTAAACTTCGTTGTAGTATGCATCCCTTTCAGTATTATGTTCAACAAGTATACCAACTTGCTTCTATATTCCCTAACTTTATACCTCAGAAGGCATTTGGTTACAATAGAAAATTATTAAAACCAGTCAAACATATACATACTAGCTAAATATGATCTTACCTTATCAATTTGCATTAGCAATGTTGTGAATTTCAGTTTAACTGCTTCTGAATTTAACCGTTTCCAACCACTTGTGTGGTTGTGCAATTAAAATACTCTAGAAATACAATGTTCTAAGTTGTTGAATCTTAACTTAACATAACATACTTATTAGCAAGAGTGCTACCTGTACTTCCCAATAAAGCTTAAAACCATTAAGTCAACAAGTTATGTATTTATTTCTTAATTCAAGTTAGTAGTTTGAATATAATAACCTTTTTAAGGTCATTATTCACTTTTATGTCATCACACACAGACCTACAACTTAAATTCAATAATTGAAATAGTTCAATCCAACTATATTGCAACCATACTTTTGGGTCAAAAATGGAAACCTTTACTATGAGCATTATGTCTCACACATAACCTTGATAACATACATCACTAAATGCCATTAAATAAACATAAATCCATATTTTTATAATTACTTCTCTTTCAACCTTTCCCATTCATGGGTTAGTGTAGCATCTCACACTAACCACACTAAACATTAGAGAAGCCATTTCAGGTTTCACATGCAACCCCAAGGCTTACAAAATGTTCTCCATTACTTGTGTACACACATGATGGTCTAGGGATCCTAATCCCACCATCATTTTATTAACCATCTAAGGACACTCACCCAATTTTTTATTGTTCTTTTTGGGAGTTAAGTGGCTACCCTTGATTTTAACAACTGCCTAATCAAGACTTTAATTACTCTTTCTGAGCATAAAATCAACATATGTTCTAGTCATGCTTTTAAACAATCATAAATATTCATTACATAATATCCCTTTATGATATACATAAAATGATACATTTTTCTCAATATGCTCACACTAATAGGCCAACACATGCCCTATGTTTCATCAAGTACATCTTTGTTGATTTTGCACCAAATTCCATCTCATACGATCAGTCAATGCTTCATAAGCATTTATTTCAATCACATTACATCATGGCTACAAATCAATCAACCAACAAGCATAAACAACTACTCACATACCATATCCAACTTTTATTTCTCAAGATCTCACCCTTATGACATCTATGGGGAGGTTAGCCTTAGAAACAATCTCACCCATTCATGACCAACTTATATAGGCTGGAATATTTTGCTTAGCTAAGCACTACTCACCACAAGAGTCTCGTATCAGCTTAAAGTTATTATGTTGAGCCTTTTTATCAAATCCATTTGCACTATAGTTCATAATATCCAATTCATAATAATAAATTATCATTTTAAAATTACACTTATCACACTTTTGTTTTCATTCTTAAAAAAAATTAGTCAACACCACAACAGTGTTTTGATAGAACCAGGTTGGAAACATCAACCATGTCAACTTTTCTTTGCAAATTTTTTTTCCAGCAAGTATTCCATGATAAGTGTTCTAATTATAGCATGGTTTTCCATGGTAAGAACATTTATTTACATTCTAAGATGGTTACATGAACCAATTTTTAAGCACAGTAGGTGTGAAAATAGTGAAATAAAAGGTATTGCCAAACCTATCAACCTACCAACATGTTCCTTCTAGTTGTAATAAAATAACAACTTTACCAAATCTCAACATAACTTGCCTAGGTACTATTATATTTTTTCGTATGAAAGGCATTGAGAATGATATAATGTTTAACCAAACCCATCATCTATTTCAACATGCTTAGCTCTAGGAGTTTCTCATCTGTAACCTTTCCCAAGAAAAGTTATGTTCCAAGAAAGCCCATTGTTACATATATATTCATCTGATAAGGTTACCAACAACTATTTGTGTCTCATGGATTGGATGGCTTGTGATACTCATTATATAAAAAGATCCACCAAGTTTTTTGACTTTCCTAAACAAGTAATTATTATTCACCCTACTAGGCCCTCCAACCTTGAGTAACACCCTTGGACCTCCCAAAGATAGCATACCTCAATTCCATTTGATGGCTCACTCATACAAACCATAAATGGACACCAAGACATTTTTTCTCTAATTCCAATAACAAACTTCTATCACCATTATTCTCATTGACTTATTTTTTACAAGTCAATGATTGACTATCGATGCTTGTTCAAGCAAAACATAACTCTACTAAAAGGTGGAATTAGTGAAGTCTTAAGGTAATCATCAAAGTATTTTAACACAACATTTATTTTCAAAACAAAATTTAATTTCTTCTTGCCCCTTAATAATTATGGAACAACAAGCTGATATGTCTAACCCATAAGAGGTTGAAGGCTTTTAACAGGCTTGCACATGTATTTAGTTTAAGAGAAACATTATTATTTCAGTTAACTACATCATAAATCACATTTGTCTTTATGAATAGGATCAATAATGATAATCAACAACCATTCATATTTCAAGCAAAAATTATTAACTTCTAGCCCTCTCAGAGTGATAAAAGCACATGCTTACCTCTTCAACTCAAAGAGGTTAAATTCTTATAATAATATTGAACCCTTATTTATCTCAAGATGATCCTTCACAAGTAGAGATCCAAACATTCATTGATTTACCTGAATAAATCAAAAATTCTCACCCTATTTAGGTCTCCAGGTTTAAGCCAAAACTTTGGTCTTCCCAAGGTCATAATGTCCTAAGCATCTACTGATGACTTGCCAATACAAGTTAGTAATAGATACCAAATATTATTTCCTCAATTCTAAGGGTGAAGTGGTTATCGCTAGCCTCCTATTTACTTGTCCTTGCAACTCAACATTCAGCAGGTTGTGATTTTTACTAACTCAATTTGGGAAGGGCTATATGAACCAAGACTACATGTAGATAACATAGTGTTACTATAGAAATTTAAGATTTATCACAAGAATTAATTTAATAGATGAAGGAATTTATAGTACCTCAACAATATATAAAAAACCATGGTCCCATGAAGCTCAAGAGCTTAGTTCCCTTGTAATATTATAACATGGTTTCACTTAATGAAACAATTATTAGTTTCATGCTAGAAGAAACTATCATGCCCCAAAGTTCCCTATAGGATAAACACTTACTAAATAAAACAACCCCCACACCACCACCACAAAAAAATAATGATTGGTTATCATAGTGCTAAATATAACTGTGTTTTGGGCCTGTTACAAAAGTTCATGATGTAAGACACATATCTTTCAGATCTGCAACATTAAGTTGTATATAACCAATAACTAAATTGATAGTACAACAGACTAGAGTAATTGATTCTAATTTATGGTGTTATTAATAATCTGACCAGTATCCCAAATCATCTAAGAAGTAAATTTTAATAGAATAAGGATAGGATTAAGCATATAAACGATTATCTCATTGGCCATTGCTAAGCATGAAAAATGATACTATATAAGTTTAACAATAAACATGAAGGGTCTTAAATTATTAGACAAAAGAATCATCATACTAAGCTTTACTTAAGCAATCTGTTCAATATTTTAAGATCAATAAATAGCTATTACTGAGCCACTACCAAGACAATGCAACATAATCCCTTAACACATTATAATATTTTAAAATCTGCACATGTAAATGTTGGTTATAATACTATCACCATTATATAATTATACCATGATCCATAGTCCTTATGGGTCATTTCACCACTATTCCTTCACTTGGATAATCCCATAATGTAAGATATAACTCCATGATAGGAGAATAATTTATCACTTCATGGGATAGCCTAAAATAGTTCTTTCCAAGGGTGGATAACATAACACAAGTGATCATCTCATTAAATATTCATCTAGTTGGCATGAGATAACAAAATCATATAAGATATACATAAACCATCCCATAGGTCAGCAATTATAGATCTAGTCCTTATACCACTTCCTACTTATCATATGGTTATTAAGTCGTGTAATTATTAAGAATATAGACTTATACATCAGCTCAATAAGAAGTGTAATATTTCAAAATCAATGCCTATTCCATGCATTGGCTAACTTTTAAAAATATCATGTGATTTCATGGCCTTAGATAGGTTTCATAGAGAGGTAAATCACCCAAATTAACTGAATCCACAACTTACTAATTTTCTACATACTTATGAGCTACCAACCAAACACATTTTTATACATTCTTATATGCCACAAGGTGCATGACAACAACAATATTATTTCATCATAATCTACATTAAATATTAATATTGACTCCATTATAAAGGAATAAATAACACAAGTCTCTAGATAAATATACCACAATAGAGAACAAACTCCATACACCATGTATCCAATTACATTAAGCTCACATGGTAATAGTATATTTGGAATAGTATGATATTTGGAATAGAATTTAGTTCCAACCATATGACTAATGTGTAATATTTCCATTAATCCTTAGTCATTAATCATATTTATTGATAAATAACAGCACCATTGTAATTATGATAAGCAACAAATAATCACATAATCTTTATCCTATCATAACTGTTTAGTTAGCCAGTTTCTTGCACATCAAGCCTTAACTAGAAAAATAACATTACATTGAATCATCACTTTTTATACCCTGATATAACCTAATATAAATTTAGTCATTTGATTTTACTATGCATTTACTGATTCTCCCATATACATGTGAAGGAAAAACAACTTTTACAATATTAACAATTTGTATTATGACAAGTAACATGGTTCATAATTTGTACCTTCAGGTAATCCTCATTCATCGTAAAAATTTATTCTTCATCATCCTAAATTTAGTAAGAAATAACTTATTAATCCCCTTTAGTTCATAGGTTCATTCCATATTAATTTAGAGCTAACTACAATAAAAAAAGGGTTATGGACTAGAACATGCTCATAAGGTTTGTTCCACATGGAAAATTCACCCACCAAGATAAGAGTACACCTACGTAATACAATTTTTTTGAAGAAATGACTTGTAATATAACTAGTTTTAGAAATGTTACTTATTGTATGAACTCATCACACAAATATTCCTCAAGTATGATAACCAACTAACTTCCAATAGAATTCTTAAGAGATATAAAGCATGGGATCATGATTTACATTAGTATATAATATGTCAATGAGCTATCTGAAGTACATCAACATTGAAAATCAACATAACACCTATTATATAAATGCATAAAATGAGTTCAGACATAACATAGCTAAGACTAATCATATACAAACAAATTGTCTAGAAGAGCACCAAAAATAGTGTTCATGATTTAACCATTTTAAATTTTACACATTTCTAAGAATCACCATACAACATAAACATGTCAAGAATCATTGACTAGGACTCAACATTGAAAGAATCAATTTCCAAATCACATCTGAACATGAGGGTATCCAAAAGTAGAATAGAGAACATGATACCAACTTTGACCAAGTATTGAAAGAACTTTCCACAATGAGATAAAGTTGTGCAACCAATATTATGATCCCAATGATATGGCAGCCCTAACCACCCCAACCATCAGATGGACAGGCAAGTAAGGTATCCAAGTTTTTAAGATGGTTGAATGAGCTTACAAGAGAGATATTTAAGCCACTAACAACATATAATAACAAGCATCAAATGTAAGGACCCATAACACTTCAATACATAACACCAAAATACACCAAAAAGGAGTAATTACCATAACATAATAACAACCCACACATTACCAACACTAGCATTTCTTTCATCATATCAGTCACAAGGATGCATGGACATCAAAATAAAACATAGCTGGGAAGCTTCACAAGAAAATATCCAATCATAAATACATAAGCTATTGTGTATCAAGGATCAAATAGCCCAATCCTTTAAAAAAATAAGGGAGAGTCCCAAAGATTGTCTTAGGTATATACACAGTTGTATACCAAGGCGAAGAGGATGCACAACATCAAGAATTTTTAATCGTAAATAAAGGAAAGAAAATATTAGGATAATAAGTCTAAAGGGTTATTTTAAACTCTCGTGTCTCTAAGTCAACATAGCTAAGTCGATTAGAGCCTATAACCTTTATCATAACCCAATAAATTTGCCACTATTAAGGTTTTTAATAAAATAAAAATAACCAAATTGATATTTCTTGATTTAAACAAAACATAAAAATCCATAATTAAACCTATGATAATTTCCTTCATCCACATACTTTAAAATATAGTCAACATTAATTTAAAAAAATCCACAAGGAGAAAAGGGAATCAATATATTACATTGGAGGTTCACCACGAACTCTTCATAGTGGACCTTCAATGTCCATTTTAAAATTCCCCAAGGGTTCAAATTTTACAAAAACTAAGAATAATCAAATTTAATAAATTTTTTATAGGATTACTTTATGTTTTTTGGTTTTCCATGGTGAGGAGGAATAATTTTTGTCTTTTCTTTCTCCACAAGAGTACATGCTCCTCGACCCTCACATCCCTAGCTAGAAGAGCCACCATTTTTTTCCTCTATAAAAATGTGTCCCCACAGTAGCAGGAGGACCTCTCTCCCCTATTAGAACTTGCATTGTGGGATAATTGCCACTATGAATCTTTTTGGGTATTCCTAGATGCACTTGAGATTTGAATTAAAAATCCTACAACAGACACCGTATCATTTACTTGGTGGCCTCAAAACTACATTATTTTAGGAAATGGTATTTATAATCTACCTCATTCACTGAACAATATCTAACAATAGCACAACAAGGCCATTGAGGTACTTGAGATCAACATGAGGATAGTTACTCATGTAGTGATACCAAAACTTTAGGAAAATACGGTCGATGGTGTGAATAATTCCTTTGATGATGGCATAGTTAATGAAAGATTTAAAATTGGATATAAGATCTAATTGAATCATTATTAGTTATTAGGGTATTTATTCTTACTTATAATTTTTAATGTTTTACTCAGATGGATATTGAAATAAAACTCCACTCTCTTCACCGACACCTTTTCTCCATCAACTCTTTTATTCTTCCCATGTTTTTCCCCTTCACCCCCTTTTTCCTTTCTACACTACACGCTACCCCTCACTCCTCTAATCATCCTACTTCTTCATGGCCTACATCATCATCTATGCACCCTCATTAATTATACTTCCCTCATCCAAAATTCCCCCTTATTTTCCTTTCATTATCCTTATATCCAACCAATGTCACTATTAGAAATAGTGGAACCTACATGATTGGAAAGTGTGGCTCAACCACTCTCCTCCAAGCTACATTAGCTGCCATCAAGTATTCACTATAGAATTTCACCAGAATCTCTAGGTTAAAATAGGGATCAACAAATAATATTATTCACATTAATTGAATGAAAAGAAGTGTGTACATATAGACAAAAACTATTAGTGTTAGTGAAGTTTGATAAATGCATTAACTCCCATTTAACATCACCTACACTAAACCTAACTAGGCTTAATCATAGTGAAGTAGACTAGTTATCAATGCTTCCATGCTTGCATGTACAACTGAAGCATAATGACAACATTAACTAAGGTACCAGAAGTATTAACTAAAAGCTAACTAGTAAAATTCACTAACACCCCCCTCCCCCCCCCCCCCCCCCCCCCCCCACCTTAAGCATAACTTAGGTGGATAGAAAATAAAAGATGGGTTTGAGAAACAAGGCATGATGAGGTACCCATGTACAATGCAACTCTCAAAAGTGGAGTAAAAAGAGATAACCTAGTGGGAAAAAACTGTGCCCCACCTCCCCCCCCGCCCAAAAGAAAATAAGTTGGGACTAAAAATCCCACTCCAACACCCCCCTTAAGCATAGTTTAGGTGGCCTATAAAATTGGGTCTCAATAATGAGCCCTGATGAGGTACCCAATTACATAGTGATGATCCTAATATCCTAAAAAATATGAAAGATGTGTGCCTCCACAAAGAAGAGAGAGAATGTATGCACAAAATGTCACATGTTGAATGCTATAGTAGGTCCCTCTGCAACAAATATTGTCTCTTCCTTTCAAAAGAATGAAACTGTGAGCTGTCAATCTTTTGAATTCCCACTCAAGTGGAATGGGTGTAGGAATCATGATGTATATCTATAAAAAATGTTTAATGTCTCTCTGTTAATGCTTCAATGTGACAAAGTCTTATCAGGTATCACAAGACTAACTATAGAAGATGGCATTGAAGAAGTATACAATGAAGGAAAGATAATAGCTAGAGAATAAGATAGACATGGAACATTCACTAAAGGAATATCTATGTGAAGAGTGGAGTATGAATCACCATATGAAGCAAGAATGTACATAGGAAGAGATGAGTCATTGATGATCACAAAAGCTGTAATCATACTAAAATCAGAAAAGTCTTCAAAAATGCATGTCTGTGAAGGCTCTGAAAGAGCAACAATATGCACATAAATGGAAGTAGAATATGCAATAGGACAACTAAGGTCTAATAGGATCTCATCCTATAGTGGGGTCTCGACACAAGGAAAATAACTATCCATCATAGATGTATCGTCATAAGAAATAAAATCATGAGGAGAGAGTAGAATAGTCTCAGAAGAGACAATAGGAAGTAGAGGAGGAGGTGTCACACAAATCTCTGTAGGATCACTAAAAAGACTCTTTAGTATGCTCCAAATAGTGCGTGGACACTCTATATGTTCCACATGGAAATAAAGATCCATGGAAACATGAATTAAAAGAGTGTAAAAAACTTTGTCACAAGTATTATCCCACTTATTAAATTGAATAGGATAAGTTGGTGCAAAAATATGTCCATAGAGAAATGGAATATGATTCTTGTATGTGAGCAAATGTTCCATGTAAGCACACCAAGAAGCATATTTTTCCTTTCTAGGAAGGATAAATAGAAGTGAAACAACTCTCCTAATTTGTATTCTCTCAAATGAGGTTGAAATGATCGAAAAAAAACAACAAAAAAGTGCATAACTGCATAATATACTCTACAATAAACCTTTAAAGCATGCTCGTGAAAGGAACATCGAACACAACCAAGAATTATTTCAAGTGAGAAATATGTGCTAGAGTGGGTAAACAATGGTGAATTCTCTGTATATGGACTTTAGACTAAGCCAAAAATGAGTCCATATAGATGACAGCAATCAGTGCACAAAATACGCTGCAGAAAGTAGTATGGCCCATACCCCCATGAATATGACACTTTATAAATTGATTGAATTTTACAAAAATAATTAAACAAATGAAAATAGGATGAAAAAATATTCACTTTTGAAAAAAGTGGCACTCAATTTTGAGCTACCAATCAAAAGGTATAGAAAAATAGTTTTTCCATCATTAATGGCCTATTTAATAAAAACTGCACTAAAAGATTGAATGCTCAAGCCAAATAAATGAGAAATTGGCCTTCCAACCACTCGTTGGAACCAAATAAGAGAGCCTGAAATCCTTAAAACAACAAAAGACAAAAATATTCTTTCCCATACACTTTGACATTCATTTCTCTGGGAAACGCTTATAAAAATGTTTTAATTATTAAATAATAAAACTGTTTTAAATAAAATTAAAAAGGATTATAAATTTTATTATTTATATAAATTAAAAAAAACTATTATAAAATGGTAAAAAATATCATATTTTCTAAAAAGATTATACAACAAATTTTGGTCTTTTAGCTTAGAGATTATTGAGGCACCGCTTATGCATGCAAACAAAAATACCAACTGCATGTAAACAAATACACCAACACTACGATATGAATTTATGAACTATTTTTTTCATCCAAGTAAGAATCATTAGGTGGGTGACAAAATAGGAGAAGTGGTAGGTCTGTTGAGTGTTGACATGTAGGATTTTGGTGAACCAGATGAGATTTTGAGTGAAATTTATGCAGGGTATAAGGCTGCATGTAGGGATTTGGAAAATGGAGTGCTACACACAAACCAAATTCCACCATCTAATCCATAGAACACAATAATCAAACCAAATTCCACTGTCACCAGGCCAAATGTAGTGAAATAACACTGAGGAATTCAAGAATAGGTGGGGATGCCTGCAACAGGGCTTTTTGCAGTGCCAACTATCTATTTATGAACAACCAAACTAGGCACTTTATTTTCCCTCTCTCTAATATTTAAAGTATCATCTCCATGTCGATGTAGAATTATAAAAATACCAAACTTTTGGTTAACCCGGATCTGCTCTAAGACCATGTAGAATTTCACCAAAATCTCTAGGTTAAAATAGTGATCAACAAAGAATATTATTCACATCAATTGAATGAAAATAAGTGTGTACATATAGCTAAAAATAATTAGTGTTAGTGTATTTTGAAAAATTCATTAACTTCCACTTAACATCACCTACACTAAACCTAACTAGGCTTAATCATAGTGAAGTATATTAGTTACCAATGCTTGCATGTAC
>JARHVA010008177.1:325000-330000 GCA_037957365.1 Torreya grandis | reverse complement strand
TTCAAAAAAGAAGATTTTGAAGAGCACCCTATTCATTAAGAAGCTTTATAAAAGTCTCAGCATAAGCATATGAATGACAAACTACCACAAGACATGAGGGATCATGTAGATGTATAACTTGCCCAGAACATAAAGAAAGTAAATTATCCTAAGTTATATGGAACTATGTTTGGGTATGGTGCTAATTGATAAAAATGAAAAAATACTTTGAGATTCATAATTACTTAGAAGTCAGTAAGGTAGTTTAGGGAGTGTATTAGCTTGGTGGTGAACTAGCAACACGGTAGGAAAATAATAAGCTTGAGATAAATGTTGACTCCACTACCACCACATGGGATAAATTCATGGTTTTGTTCATATCATTCTGGTTTCCTTAATTGTATTTTTACCAAAAACTAATAATTTTTTAGAATCTCGAGTAGGGAGATATTTCAGTGAATGAATATTGAGAACAGTTCACTAATCTCTTAAAATATGTTCCTCAATATCAAGCAAATGAAATGCTTCACATTAGAAAGTTTGTTATAACACTAAAACCCCAAATTTGATGTGAGGTAAATGTGCATGGGGCATTTATGATGGATTAGGTCTTTCAGAAAATAGTTAAGGAGGAGTCAAAATTGAAGTCTCTTGCTCAGGTCAAATAGATGTTCAAGAATAAGTTTGGAGGTTTCAAACCAACTCTTAAGAATACTAAATTGAAAAGGAAAGGAAATTCCAAGAATCAGTTTAATAATCAAAATGTTAATTTCATTAACTTCTCAGGTAGCAAGGAAACAAAATGTGGATTCAAACCTAGTTTCAAGGGGAACCAATATGTATAAAGGAAAGGACCACCTGGTGGATGTTCTATATGTGGATGTGATCACTATACGAGGGAATAAACTCAAGAAAAGTTTGAAGGTAAATATAAGTATACTATGTAACAAGGAAACATTCAATAGAAAATCCATGTTTTTAACAATCATCAAGCTAATTTTCAAGTTTCATCTATTGAAGTTACAGGTGATCTTTTTGGTCAACCTATTTCCATTTTGATTGATACTCGAGCTAAAAAGTGTTTTATTTATCCACGATTAGTTTATAACTTGTCTAATAAAGTTATTTTAATGGCAAATGCATGATCAATGTAATATGGGAATGAATCCATAGTTAAACTTGATAGTTGTTTAATGAAAGTTGAGATTGAATTACTTGAATTCACTACAATAGTAAATCTTTTTGTAGCTCCACTAGTTTCATATGTTGTAATCCTAGGGGTGAATTGTCTTGCTAATCACAAAGCTCAGGTATATTGTTACCTTATGAAGGTACAATGTCATGATGAAGTTGGGAATCAGACTCAAATTTAGGGTGAGAAAAGGGAGTTAAAACTTAGGAAATTTTTTATAATTTAGCTTAAGAAGACTTAAATCAAAGGAAGTTAGACATTTAAAGCAATCATCCATTGAGGAATACCCTCTCATTAAAAATTTTCAGGATGTGTTTCCAGATGAATCACCAGGATTACCACCCAAGTGGGAAATTGATATCTCAATTGACATAATACCTAGATCAAAGTTGTAATATAAGGCACCTTATAGGATGATGACTATAGAGTTGGTTGAGTTGAAAGATTAAATACATGAATTATTATCTAAAGGGTTGATTTGATCAAGTGTATCGCTATGAGGTGCACCAATCATGTTCATCAATAATAAGGATGGTACTCTTCACCTGTGTGTAGATTATAGGATGTTGAAAAAAGTGACAATCAAGAAGAAGATATTCCTAAAACAACATTAAAAACTCAATATGGGCACTATGAATTTATAGTGTTGTATTTTAGATTAACAAATTCTCCATCAACATTTAGGAATATCATAAGCAATGTGTTTAGAGATTATTTGTGTCACTTTTTATTAGTTTTTATGGATGATATCCTAATTTATTATAAGAATGGGGAATAAAATCTCCAACATATAGAGTTGATATTGTAGTGGTTGTAGAAGTACAAACTTAATGGTTTATTATCCAAATGTGCATGAGGTAAGAAGTTTTATAGGACTAGTAGGGTATTTCCAAATTTATCAAAAATAGATAACCAAACTACCTCTATTCAGTGAAAAACTATTAGTTTTGTTTGATCGGATAAGTGCAAGAAAGCCTTTCAATAGTTAAAAAAGAGGCTTATGTCATAACTTGTCCTAAGAGTTCCCAATCTGAATGGTCAATTTTTAATAATTAATGATGCATTTGGGGACAGTCATGGAGGAGTTCTTATGCAAGATGGTTTAGTTTTATCATATGAGTCGAGTAAGCTTAAACCATATGAGGAAAAATATGCCCCACATAATCTATAATATTTGAAATAGTGCATGATTTATAATTTTAGAGGCATTATCTATTGGAAAAACTATTTGAGCTCAATCCTAATAACCTAAGGATCAAATATATATTTACCCAACTAAACCTAAATTCTTATCATAGACATTGGTTAGTGTTCTTATCCAATTATGATTTTGATATTAGCTACATCAAGGGCAAGGAAAATAGAGTTATTGATGCCTTAAGTTGTATAAGGTATGTAAAAACATTGGCTACTATCATAAGCACTTTTTATGATTAAGTTGTTAAATTATCTCCAAGAGATGAATTCTATGAGAAAGTTAAGAATTTTTTATCAAATAATGTTCAAAAACCTAATTTCAAAGGATTTAACTTAGAGAATGATAGTAATTTGAGGTATAATGACATAATGAATGTCCCTGATAGAGAGAATTTGTTGAGCATGGTGATAAGGTAATTGCATAATGCCCTTTATTCAAGTCACTTTAGATTGACTAAGTTCATGGCTAAGCTAAGACATCTTTATTTCTAGAAAGTAATTAAAATGGATGAAATGTATTTTTTGTCTAATTGTTTGGAGTATTTACATGTGAAATCTAAAGATGTGCATCTAGCAGGATTATTGTATCCTCGTGATATACTAAAACAGAAGTGGTAGGTAAATAGCATAGACTCTATCTAAGGTTTGTCACTATTATAGAATTGACATAACATGATCTTGGTAGTACCTAACAAACTGACCAAGGGAGCTCACTTCATACCATGTAATTTGACTAATGATACACCAATGCTTCTAAAAGGATTCGTAAAAGAGATGTACCCATTACATGGGTTTCTAGAGAAGATCATTTCTAATCAAGATCTGAGGATGACATCTAGGTTTTGGTTGATTCTAAATCTATCTTTGGGCACATGGTTGAAGTTTAGTACTGCGTATCATTCATAAAGAGATGGATAAATAAAGAGATTAATTCAAGTTCTATAATATCTACTTTGAATGTATTGCATAGACTAGAAATAAAAGTGGCAAGAGTATCTTCCATTGGTATATTTTACTTATAATAACTCTTACCAATCTGATTCTACGATGGCTCTATTTTAAGCATTATATGCAAGGATGTGTTTAACAATAATTAGTTGGAACAAGCTTGAAGATAGTGTAGTCTTTGGCCTTGAAATGCTTGTAGAAATGGATCAGGTCAAGTCAATCAGGAAAAGGTTGTTTGAAGCCAATGATAGATATAAAAGCTATGCTAATCTGGAAAGGACAACAAGACAATTTTTGTTGGTCATAAAGTATGTTTGAGAATTAAGCCTCAGAAGAGCTCAATTAAGTTTTATAAATTAGTGAACGTTTCATCAAAATATGTGGTACCCTTCAAGGTCTTAGAAGTGATAGATATTTTTGCATATAGGCTTGCCTTGCCATCATCTTTAGCTCTCTTAGATAATTTTTTCATGTATTTTATATTAAAAAATACGTAGCTAATCCTTCTCATATATTGGATTGGATTGCTTTACATATTCTAGATCCCAGGGTGTCATAGTAGAATTGGTTAGAATAATCAACACTCCCAACTTAGTTTATTTAGCATATAAGTATCACAATGCAAGGCTAGTGGAACCAATATTTTGAGGATAGTGCCACTTAGAGGACTATGATGATTGTTATAGGTTATTTTCACATTTATTTAATTAAAGCATTTAATATTTTTATTTACTACTACATGTTATTTGATTTTAAAACTTTGATTTGAAATAAGTGTAATTAGAATGATGACCAATTTTAAGGGGGAAGGATGTTACATCCCAATTTCCTCACTAAACTTAGTTTTTTTATTAAAACTATATTAATGTGATTAATGTTATTTAATTACTATTGTATCAAATTAATTTTATTTTGTTGCTGTATAGATGAACATATAATTATTATTTTATGTGATTCATTACATGATATAATAGTTGTACATGAGTTTAATATGCATGTGTATTATACTCATTTAGTATAATTGTACTTTAACAACATTTGTATAGACATTATCATGGTTATGAGATAACTATCATTTGTATTTATGAGGTGGATGAAGGAGAAAGTCCACTCTCCATATTAATATGGAGGTAAAGTATCATCAGGAAGGGTGCTACAAATGATTACATTGGAGATGTAGACATTAGACAAACAATCCAAAACACACACCACATAATATAATAAATGCATGATTAATTTAGTTTTGTTTGTGTTTAATTAATTCTTGATTGGTCATGTAGATATGTTTTATATCCATGCTTAGATGTTATTTAGTATTATTATTAGTTATTATTTTTGATTATTATGATGTGTTGTCATTATAGAATGTTTTGGTTGTATATGTTCTTTATATAAATTTAGTTTCAGTTTACTACATAATCCTTACATACATGTACCTATAGTCATTCAATAGAAAAGTATCATTAGAACATACATATTTATACATGGAAAAAAATAAATTGCATTGTTGATCATATATCAAAAGGATTTTACTAAACTATATCTAACCTAGACCTAAGTTGAAATAACTAACGTGGTTCCTAGGCTTGCATAGTTCAAATATGTAATAGTTAATTAGGTATGAATTTTTTATTGTTTAATGTTTAGCTTTGATTGTTTAACATTGAAGGTGGATAGGCTTTCA
>JARHVA010008177.1:312500-320000 GCA_037957365.1 Torreya grandis | reverse complement strand
AATCCTCCTATCATTAAAAAATATTTTTTGTAACACAAAGTCCTTCAAAAAACATTAAATCATAACCTACCCTATTATTGATGTAAGTGGTGAAATATTTAAATATGCACTTGGCGGTGATGGTGAGTGGCTATGATAAGGTACTTTAAAGTGCATTGGGAGGTGACAATGAGTGGCTTATATTGATGTCCACCCATTTAAGTTTTAGTGTTTATAGTATAAATTGAATTATGAGTTGTGTAGCTTATGTCATTTTTATAATCTTAATTAATAGATCTATCTTTACGTTTTTAGACTTGGCAGGATATTACAGTAGGGATGTCCTCTATCTCCACACTTATTTCTTATAATTGTTGAAGGATTAAGTAGAGACCTTATAGAGGCCAAAATCATTGCATCTTTTAAAGGAATTTTTATTGGTGGTTTTGTTTCCTTCTCACATACTTTATATGTTGATGGCATCCTTTTATTTTGTGATGTCACTAGAAGGGATTCCCTAAAGGTTAAAGAGGTTTTAGTCCATTTTTACAATACTACTAGAGTGGTGGTGAATGTAGAAAAATCCACAATTACTTTTTCATGTATTGTTAATGAAGAGATTAAATTTTTAATTTGGTTATTTCCTTTCTAGTGAATTGGTTTAGAGGTTGGGTTTAATATTTAGGTTTATTTCTGAAGCCAAATATGTATGGTAATAAGGATTAGAATTGGATTATCTCTAAAGTGGAAAAATGTCTAAATATGTTGTTTAATTGATGACTTTCATGAGGAGGTAAGTTAATTTTAGTCAAATATGTTATTGAGGCCACCCCAATATATCAGATTTCACTTCCTTATACTCTTAAGGGGGTGCTAGAAAAGATCAGAGAATTGAGTTTTTTATTCTTGTTGTTATGGATTAAGGAGGCAAAAGGTATAGCCTCTAGGTAAAATGGAAACATATTTCCATTAGAAAATACCAAAGAGGATAGGGTATTAAGAATATTCATTTTTTAAATAAGACATTGGCTAAAAAATGTGTTTAGAGATTGACTAATGATAAGTGAACTTAGTGTCAAGTCATGAACCAGAAGCATATATGCATTGATTCAGTGGAACTTTGGATTAGGAACCCAAATAAATCATGTCATAAGAATTCTATTACTGGAAAATAATAGTATTATATTTTTATTTAATAGGAACTTGGTAGAATTGGTATATAGGGAATGAGATGAGAGTGAGGATTGGTTTTAGCTCGTGCGAGGGTAGTGGTGATGGTTATAAAGTTCCTAAAGTTATGTTTACTAATCTCCATGGCAAAGGTATTTTATTTTTCAATCAAGTAACCCATCCTAGGTTATCTTCTACATAGAAGCAAGATTGGACGATGACAATGATGATTGGATTAGAAGTCAGAGATGTTTATTATTATGAGATATTTTCTTATTTTTTAAGGTCTAGCCATGTGAGAATTAAGGATGAGAGGATGAGCTCATCTAGATCAAAAATATTATGAAAGGGATTTAGACACCAAAACTAGTTATTGGTCATTAATTGTTGATATAGGGACAAAGGATCGGGTCTAGTGGTAGAAACACATATGAAATCACAAATTCCCATTTTATGTATTTTTCACTTTAAAATAATGTACCGACTTGGTATGTCTTACCAAAAAGAACCAATCACAGTCTTCAAGCGTGTATTCAATGCAAAGATCAGGAGGACTCTCTTTCTCATTTAATTTTGATTTGTCCTTTTATAGGTTAGGTTCAAAATTAATTTTAAGATTTTTTGGGTATAAGGTTGATATAGAGTGGCTATAATATTGAAGAAGGCTTGCAACTAGGGTATAATATGGCTATAAAAAAAAATCTACCTTTAATTATATCGTGGGGAGTGTAGCTAGTGCATAATGTATACATATTAGCAGATAGATATATACCCCATATTTGGTGTGTTGTAGAAAGTTTGTTCGTTCTTGAAGATTTTGATCAAATGGGTAAGATAAAACTACCAAAAAATATTAGAGTGAAACACATTGATAGAAGTGATGTGTGGGTATAAATCAATAGAGCATGTCAAGGGTATACATCAATATGTGGATTTGGTGTTGTTTTATTCTCATTTGATGAATATTGTTTTAGGTTCAAAGCTAGTTTGGGTGAAGGCATAAATAATCATGTTGAACTTATTGTGCTAAAATTGATTTTAATGATGTCGGCTGAAAAATAAGATTTAAATTTACCAATATTCGGTGATACCCTTATTTTGGTTAGTTGGATGAATGGTATATATTTTGTGGAAAATTTAAATCTGCATCCTGTTTTTGTGGAGGTTCAACCTGCTAGATCAATTTTTCACAATGTCTCTTATCATCATGTATTCATATAATTAAATGTAGAAATGGATGGGCTCTCAAAAGAGGAATTATAATTGCATGCTAGAATTTGGCACATACAAGAGAGGGTGGATGGTCATTCTTTGGAGTACTATCTCCCCCATTTTTATGACCAATCATGTGTAATGATCTACCTTAAGTAGGTTTATTTTGTTTGGAAACTCTATTTGTTGTGATGGTGGGCTTATGTCATTTATTTTTTGTTTTATTGTGTTGGGACCTTTGTTGTAAAACATATGGGTTTGGGATTTATTTGTTTGTTTTTATTGCTTCTTATGTTTTTCCCTTATAAATCTTGTTTCTGTGCATTTACGCATATTTGAAATGTAATTTGTTATAATATAATAAATTACAATTTTTTCAAATTTTTAATTAATTAATGAACACAAATATTAAATTATAAATTTTTATTATCATATTAATATATTTAAGTAAAGAAAATTTATAAAATATAGTATTACTAATAGTATATTCTATTATTCTAATATTTTTTAATAATATATTACATTATTATAGTATTATTTTCATAATATATTATATTACTAGTAATTACTAATATATTTATTTCATAAATTATTGCATAATATATTGCTCTATTTTAACTATAAATCTATATTAATATAACAATGAATACTATTATTAAAGTATAATAAAAAATAATATCTATATAATTATAATGTATTAATATTATAATGAAAATAATAATATTAGTAAATATCTTACTACATTTGTTATTAATAATCTATTATATAATATATATTATTACTATTATGAAAAAGTGCTATGTAGGTCAACACTCTGTTGCCAAAAACGCAGTGAATGCCTTTGGTTTCCCGTTAAAACTTTAAAACCCGCAGCCACAACACGAACCTGCATTTCTATGACTCTCATGGATTTTAGAATGGGTAGGAAATGTTTCTTCTATGTGCGCAATGTTTCTTCTTGAATATTATATTATATTATATTAATATTTGTTGAGTGTTCTTTTATGTTTAAAAAATTTAAATTATATGTATTTTTATTATTATAAATATTGGTGTTGTATATTTTTATAAAATTATGTGTGTGAGAGAAAGTGTGTGTGAGAAGTAAGGAACGTTTATATATATACACGTTTCTTGCTTGCAACTTTTGTATAGTCATTTCTCATTACGTTTTTGTTATCATTACGGTTTTATATTTCTCGTTTCTGACAACATAAGGTCAACATGATTCATTACAAAATATATATTTAACATCATTAAAACGCACGTTTTAAAATCTAGAGGTTTGAAAAAGGACGCTGATTTTTTTCCGACAGCTGGTCCGAATTCATATTATTAAAGTATTTAACATCGTCAAAAATGTTGAAAAATGATGATTTCCTCCACGTTGTTACTTCCACTCTGCAGAAACTCTTCCAATTTTCTACTCCACGTTGTTAATATTGTTCGTCATCGAAAGTGCACATCCACCACCGACTGCGACTAAAAGTTGTTTGTCATTGTTTTTTTTGGAATGCCATAGAGCTTTGCATTTGTAATGTATTATGTAATGGATTGCTATAGAGCTTTTCATTTTTATTATGTACGCTTTGTGGTGCCTCCCAGTTGAAGCTAGTAAGCAAGCTACAGGGTGTTAGAGTTGGATATGTTACTGTATGTTCGTTGATAGCCTTTCAAAAGGTTATGATATAAAACCACTATCAGATGGTCTGAAAAATCCTCTTATGGCAGTTGTATTGCTTAATGAGCAAGTGGCATACGGTGTATTCCAAATTTTGTGAACACATAGCACCTGTTGGAAAGTAGCGCTCATTTGAAGGCGTGATAAGACAGAGCCAAGACATGAATGGGACGTGGCTAGTCTAAAGAGAGAGACTATGATAGCTGAAGAAAAGCACTGCCAACAAGAGCAACCAGCATCCTGGTTAGTGAAGGAGATTTTAGCGCTCAGTTGGAGGCGTTGGAAGATAGAAGCCAACGTAGGGACACACGCAACCAGCATTCTGGTTAGTGAAGAAGATCGTTGTTGCAAAGATAGCTGAAGAAAAGCACAGCCAACAAGAGCAGTCATCTATGGGTTAAGAAGAGTGTGTTTGGCTTGCAGAAGCCAAAAAGAGAAGAGACTGGCAGATATGATTCAGAAGTCGATGAGGATGAACACGATCATGGAATGGATATCGTGGAAGAGGAGCGCAGATTAGAGAGAAGGAAATGTACAAGCATGTTGTTTTCAGCTTTGACGTTGTGTTGTTGGAACTGGTCACTATCAACCAGCATTGGAGAAAGACCAGCCAACAAGAGAAGAAGATGTAGCAGATGGATCGGTCAAGGAGAACGACGCTGAAGCATTGATTGTATGGATCATGGCTGGAGGAAATAAGATCGTGAGAAGTATTCCACACCAAGAGATCGGTGCACCCAACAAGAGATCGGAGTTGAAGTTGGAGAGAAGATCATGGATATTAGACGGATATGTACATAGTCCTTAAAAAGGGAGAAACAATAGAGTGCAGTCGTTGCCATACGATCCAACGCACTGCCAACCTGGAAGCGCGTTTGTCAGTCCGCCCAGTTGAAGCACCATGGGTTACGCGGTGCAGAAGGTGGCCGACGCCAAGGATGCTCCTAAGGATATATTGGGAGAAGCCGCTAGCCGATGGACCAAGCCCACCAAACTGTCGAGTAGAGCAAGGCGGCTTTGTATTTTGTCGCTGTCAAAGTTGAAGAAGATCCTGGGTTTTCTGTTTGAAGACAACAGCCAAAGGTTGGAGACGCACAGCAGGTCATCCTCGCGGACAAGAAACTCATGGGAATGACAGTAGCAAACGCACATATGTGTGAGAGCAGCCAAGGCATTGAAAAGAGCCTAGTAGCTGTGCTTTGAAGAAAGAAGGAAGCGCAAAAAGCGTGTAGTGAGATGGTAACAAGAGCCATCGAGATGTATTGACATAAAATCGCCATTTGAATTAACTCCCCCACATGGTTGGGTGAGTTGTATAAATAGTGATTTATTTGAGATCATTATTGGAGAAATGTTAGCATGGAGATGCGAGCAACGGGACAGCTGAAAACAGATTTGACTATAGATCATGGGACAACAAGCATTTGGACAATGAAAGTAGAGTGGATGAAATTAAGGGAGAGTTCCTTTCTACAGCAAGTCTTCCACCGTCCTACCAATTTCTACTCCACTTGAAAGTAATCAATATAATATTGTTTGTCCCCGGGAGTGCACATCCTCCACCGATTGAGACTAAAAACTCCGATTGTTTCTTGTGAATTGCTATAAATCTTTAAATTCATAATGTGTTATGTACCCTTTTGGTGCCTTCCACCTGAAGCTGGTAAGCAAACAGCCTCTTGCTGTAGTTGGACTCGCTACTGCATGTTCATTGATAGCCTTTCAAAAGGTTATGGTGTAAGACCACCACAAGATGATTAAATATTTACCATACGGTACTTAAATTTGGGAGCATATTCTATCATTAAAATATTTAACGTCATTAAAAACCTAATGTCACGTTTGAATGTGTGTAAAATAAGGAGAATGATTTTTTATTTGTTAAAGCAAATCACATCAATTTGTGAGGCCCAAACGGTCTCTCATTAAAGCATTTAACATCGCTAAAAAGCGGCTGGGGAGGAGGATTTTGACAGCCGCTGGGTGAAGGAGCGAGGGAATACGAGTGACGTTTGAATATGTAAAAGATGATGGATGATAACGTCAATTTGCAGACTAGAAATGTCGTGTCTCAATACGCGAGTTTTGCAGAATCCTCACTAGTCAGATTGATCGCAGTGGGAAAATCTCGAAGGTTAAGATTTTAGTTCATTTGATATTTTTCTTTGCAGAATTCTGCGTTTGCTGAGCACTGTGGACGGCAAGCGGCTGATGCACTTTGTCCACGCGGACTGTGCCGCAGCGAATGGGGATGGTATGGTTGCACAGATGCGTATTGCGGCAACGGTTGCCAGAGCCAATGTGATTGTGTTGGCTCCATTATAACTAAAATGTTTTCGACCAGTAATATATATCTGGTAAGGTACCAGTAATCTAGTAATGTATATACTATATAGTATGGTATCAGTAATATATAATATAGTATGGTACCAGATCTGTAGACCGATCGGTCTCTGTCCCTCCCTTGGTCTATCTTCGATCTTAAACTTAAGAACTTATGTAATATACACAATGACTACATACTCATTTTCCACTTCATAATGCACGTATTTATCGTCTCCATCAAACAAAACTTCATTTCCCGCTATAATGTATTTGAGTTTAACGCAGGCTAGAACTGGTGAATGTTGTCATTGACCCACCTGTTTGATGCAACCTTGTCACCTATTATATTTTGAAACTCATCATCTCCCACTATTAGAATTACTTCAATGCCTGTGTTTGCCACGTTTTTTAGGGTTATGATAGGTGCCTAGAATATCTCACTTTTCTGTTGTCGTCCTCTTTCAATAGATCTATAACCTCATTGGTGACTAAAATGTTGTTCTACAACATTCTGTAGCACACTCCAACTAAAATGCATTTAGATTGAAGTAATATACATAATGACTAAATATTCATAAATTGGCATTCGATAATTGCAGTGAAGACATGATTACTTGTCATTTTGAAGTTGCATGGCACATGTGTCTTAAATCATAAATGTAGTGAATGCCCTACGTTTTCAATAATTACATTGTTACTAATAATATATAATTTTATGGAGGGATGAAGGCATGATAGAAAAGTCGCTTGCACGATGCAAGCAAAAAGTTGGATGAGCATAGGAGAGATAGGAAGGGAGTCAAGTAATAACAAAATGAGAGAATGTGTATCTGCCAGGTTGGGAATTAGAAAGATCTGAAGATCAAGATTGGGAAGAGTGGGTTGTTTTAGATGTTCCTTAAATGAAAGATGAAGTTACAGATCAAACCCTAGGTGTATCGTTTCATTCATGGTCTGGTGAAAAGAAGGTGAGGGATTATTTTCGCAATCTGAAGATTGACAAAAGTTAGGGTGAACACGATATGCCTTCACAACCTTATATTGCTTTGAGTTTTTTTTGTATGGCCATAGGACCTAGTCATATACTTGTATTGGAAGGTAATGATTTCGATGCAATTATCACACTCCTAGAA
>JARHVA010008177.1:297500-300000 GCA_037957365.1 Torreya grandis | reverse complement strand
ATTCATCAAGAATTACTTTAAGAACTAGAATGAAGACCATGTGCATGTACTACCATCCATGACCTGCTTAACAACTCTCTATCCAATACTCTTAACTTTATAAGGATGTCAAAGCAGAAGATAAGATATGACCAATATTTGAGATCAGGCATAGTCTACATGGAGACCAACAATTATAACCAAGATATATTTAAAATGTCAAATGAGCATATCGCTTCCAAAAATATGATTACAAGTGATAAGAGGATATTGGGATATGAATAAGTGAACTTTGGATGGCAAGAAGTAGAGAATATGATTCTCATACAAAGAAATGTATTAGCCTCCATTTGTACAAATTATTTTATGTTTCTTCCACCCAATAATATAGATGAAGTAAAACATTGAGTCATCATGCCCAAATTAATGGAGACCTTTATATTGTTATTTACATTTTCATTTATTGTTTTAGTTTGAATATTTCACATTGTATGGAGAAGATATTTCACATATTTATTGTCTACATCATGAAAAACCTCATTTACCAATGCTATGTATTTGAGTTTGTGGCAAGATAGAGCTAATGAATGTTGTCATTGACCCACCCATTTCTTCCATCACAGCCACCTTCTATCCTTTGAATCTCATCATTCCCACTCCCAAAATTACTTTAATACCTCTATTTGTTAGGGTTTTTAGGGCTATGTGAGGTGTCTATAATATCCTCACTTTTCTTATGCTATACTACTTGAATAGACTTGCAACCTATTCCCCAGCATAGAGTAGCACACTTCAACTGCAATGCATTTTCATTCAAATAATACACACAATGATTAAATACTTATAGATTCACATTCATTAATGGCCAGTGAAGAGTGAGTGGTTGTCACTTGGCAGTTGCATGGGAAAGGTGTGATACATGCAGTGAATTCTCTACATTTTCTATAAATATTTATCGTATTACTAATTATATAAATAATTAATATAATTGATATCTTTATAAGTATATCATATTTTTGATTATTAAAATTATAAATATATATTAAAATATTAAAATCTATATTTCATTATTATAATAAAAAATAATATACATAATCATATATAATATAATAATAAAAATAATATTTATATTATATATTTTATTATATATATTATTAGTAATATATATTATTTTCACCATAGTAATATATACTATTAATATATATTAATAGTAAAATATATATTAAAATAACATTTAATAGTATTTATACTCGTAAATATATAATAAACTTATCTATATAATATAATATAATATATATTATTAGTAAATATTATATTTATGATAATAGGTGTAAAAATATATTCCATAATTTCAATGTATTACTCCCACATTAGTGGCATTATAGTTATGATTGAATTTGCACAACATATGTGGAGTCCTATCATAATAAATTCATCTCTCATGACATATTTTTCCATCCTTGACAATAAAAAATGATGAGTCAAAGATATTGAGTCTATGTAAGTTGCAGACCACTTTGCAATGGGTGAAGGGCATGTAAATCCACTAGCTACCTTGAATCTACATCTAGTGTATGATATGGGACCTCTAGTGTCTCGTGTATTATAATAATATATGATATATTTACATTGAAATAATATACACAATGAAAAAATAATCACAGATTAACTTTTGATAATGCTAATGAAGAGATGAATGTCTAACACTTTGCACTTGTATGGGACACAATTACTAAATCATACATGCAACAACCAGCCTACATTTTCTATAAATTTAATATTTCTAATAGTATATCATATTATTATAATATATATTTATATTACGTGTGCATATATGTATATACTATAATACTATATAATTTTCCAATATTATGATAATATATTAAATATAATTATAATATCATATTATTATACTATATTATATAAATTTTTAATATAATTAATATGTTTTAAAATATATTATATTTATAATTATATGTAATGCATTTAAATTTTAGTAATATACACAATGACTAAATGCTAGTGAAGAGATGAGTGACTATCACTTCCTAATTGCATGTTGGTGTAGGCATTTTTGCCACTAGGTTTTACCTACACTATTGTATTAGCTTGCTTAGATATCTAGATGTCATTTGAGTTACTTTGGAAGGTTAGTTCCATATTTATTATAATGTGTGGTATCTTTCTCTCTCCAAACTATATATACACCTCTCTCCCTTCAAATTTCTATTGCAATTCTAGGGCAGAATATTATGGATTATTTGAGCTACTTAGTTGTGAGCTGTGATAGATTTGAGAGCTATGAACATCAAACCTTTATATAAGCAATTTAGGATGATATGGATTATTTTATTTTATCTCATTCCTCTAAAATATTATTCTATGAATGATTTCATTTACTATAAGTTTCATTGTGATGTACACTTGCTTGACTTGTGAGATCACTCCATCATGTGTATTTGTTGATCTGATGATCTTGGTTACAACTCTTTAATGGTATCATAGCACTAAGCTATGTTTA
>JARHVA010008177.1:15000-287500 GCA_037957365.1 Torreya grandis | reverse complement strand
TTTTATCTAAAAAATAAAGGAAATTAAGAAAAAATTATAACAAAAAATAGAGTATGTCATGGTAAAAATATGAAGCTAAGACTAGAGGAGTGTCATATGGTAATAATACCATTTGTGTATATAAATGGGAACATACAAGGGTTAGTAGCATAGACCAAATAACACACAAATAGATGGCTAAAGATGAAGTTTTAAACAACACCCACTATTATAAATATGTTTCAACCATCATTGTCTAGCACTTATTCATAGTTGTGTTACATGCTATCAATTTCCTTAAACTTGTCCATCTTTATTACAATTATGAAGTGCCTCTCATTAACATCTAGACACTTCAATTTCAATCATGTGTTTCCTCCCTAGAGCATTGATTCATTTCATTTTTTTTAATCTTTATTAACTAATAATAGATATAATACATAAAATTCTAATGATATTAAGATATTTAGTTCATCAAATTTTGGATTTATAAAAGCCCTAAATCAATAATAACATTCACTGATTTAGAACAAATATAATTTTTAAACTTACTAAAAATAAAAAAATTTAATGAGAAACAAAGACTTATATGGATATTGTATTTGTAGGTGGATTCATACACTAAAACTTATTGTGTATGGAGATATAAAGACTAGAGTCAATGATCAGGAATTAGATCTGGGCCTAGACAATATTAATAGGAACGTGAAACTAGAGTGCTGGTGATATTGTCCAAATATATTAAGGAAATTAGGGTTTTTAGGTTCTCTGGGTCTTCATCTATAGACCCTATATCAAGTGTGAGATCTTTTGATCACTTGGAGAGACCACTATGTGATTAAGTCTATTTTAGAACCCTAGCTCCTTAACATATGAATAATAGTGCAAATCAATGGTGAAAAGGGGTTCAATCATTTAATTTGGGAGATACCTCAACACCCCATGTGTTGAATATTGCCTACATAATAATACTCCAAAGAGGTATTAAACATCATGTAGTTATCTCATGCTATAGTGGTGTGTGAGTAATTGGTGCAACATGCTAGATACTAATGTAATACTGATATGGTTAAGTTATTTAACCATGAATTTTGATATATAAAATCTATTTAGACTTGATATTTAGACTACTAGTGTTGTATCTAATCATAATTAGGATGTTATGTTGTGGAGCTAAAAGCTTCACCAGGATGCAAACAGGAGAAGTTATGAAGGATGCAGTGTTGCAAAATCAGTTGTAGGAATAATGGCATCGGTCTGATCAGCCGACGTCGATCAGATAGCAAGAGGAAGCAACCGGCGTCAGTTACCAGTCAGCCGACATCGGTCATGGAGGAGCCGACGTCGGCAGCCTGTGTGAGAACAGGCAGTTTGCATGACGAATCCGAGAGAGTCTATTTTGAGACTGTTAGTTTGCATGTTGAAGGCCAGTCGTAGTCTTGAGTTGCGAGTCTAATTATTGTAATTAGGTTATTCTAATTATTGTAAGCATGAGATCTATATATGGACTCATGGGCTGTATTGTAAAAGTGTGCTAGAAAGCCATAGAGCTTTTAGAGAGAGCTAGTGTAGCTCCTCCTAGTTCCAAAGGGGTGCTGAGTGTGTATGATCAGGGAGAGTTGCAAGGTCTGCAAGGTCAAGGAGCTGATCCACCAGGGTACTAGTTGAAGAATCATAAGGACTTGGTGAGGCAAGGACAAGGGTTCTTCAGGGGTGTAGAGATGTCTACATGGTGAGTAAGGTCTAGTGATTTGCAGGTAGCAGAGAGTAGGGTATCTACTTGGAGTATGGTTGTGTACTTGGTGAACTAGCAGCGTGTTACTGACTGGTTGGAGAGGTGAACATCAATTCTATATTGGAGTTGATTGTTGGGACCGAGAGAGAGAGGGAAGAAGGTCTTGAGGTGTGGCAAACCTTTGAGGTGGAGGAAGAAGTGGCATCTTCCTTATTGTATATTCTTCTATGTATATAATACAATTGTGTATTGTCTCTGAATTCTTGTGTTATTTCATATTTCTAGTTACTTATTGATTCTGGTATAATTCCGTGTTTAGTTGCTAATACAAGAAGTAATCACATGTGTTCTAATTGGTAGAGCAAGATCCTGACTCAGGAGGGATCAGAGCATGTTTATTGTTTGTGGGTTCCCTGACAAGTGGTATAAGAGCAAGGTTGTTGGCTCATAGCCTGATACCAAGGACAATTGGTATCAGAGCTTTTGGTTGGGTTACTAACAGGTGGTTTTAGATCTGGTAGTGTTTGTTGATTACAAGTTGCTCACAGGGATTTCTGATTGAGTGGGAGTATAGCAATGGCAGAAGGAAGTAAGCTACGAATGGAGAAATTGAATAGCATGAATGGTCTGATTGATGGAAAGAAAGAGTAGAGAAAAAGAGATTGTTGATTGGTAGCAGATCAACATGAAGGAACTGAAGATGCAGATGCTGCAGGTGTTGTTGCATAGGATGCTTTGGAAGGTTTCTTGGATAAAGTTGAATCTTGGATAACAGATTATGTTGCCTCTTTCCATGCAGCCCCAGGGAGAGGAGCTGGTGAGCCTTGCCAAATAATTGGCAAAGGGGAAGTGAAGCTGAAATTGTAGATGGATGACACACAGTGGTTGAAGGAAATCATGCAGGTACCAGTCTTGGAGATGAGTCTAATTTCTTCAGGAAATTTGGGTGATGAGAGATGCACTGTAACTCTCACAGTGGACACACTTGAATTAGATGGTGGTAAGAAAGTAGGTATCCTTTATCTATCTACTTATATTGTTGATTCACCTTCTGTTGCAGAGATGTGGCTTCATAGGCTTAGTCACATATGTAGAAGGAGAATGCAGGTTTAGAAGTGGAAGACAGATGTTTTTGACAAGCTAAAGAACTAGAAAGCCTTGGTGTTCATGGAGGAGATGACAGACAGAGATCAAGTGAGAGAACTAAATTATTTTGAGCAGAGCAGGGTTGATTTGATTAGGATTTTGATCTATGGAGAGCTTGCGGGTAAAAATTTATCACTCACAGACGAACACAGGTACCGACATCGATCACACAGTAACCGATGTCGGCAACAAGAAGACCGACGTCGGTCATGAGGGAACCACGTTGGCAGGAAGGATACCGGCGTCGGCTAGGGAGATGACGTCAGCAGTCAGGGTCAGTGCAGGGAACCGACATCGGTCGGGAGCAGACTGGGAGATGGCCGAGATCGGTCACTGGAACGGATATTGGGTGGATAGCAAGCTGTCAACAAGTCTCAAACGCTCATGTGGAGGTCAGATTGGGTAAGTAAACCTCATATTCATTGTTCACCTTCTTTATATTGCTTATTGATGGTCAAGAACCAGGAAGATGAAAGAGGCAATGCAGGTAGAGTCCAGATACAAAGGGAGCTTGACATGGATGAGGAGTGTGAGTCCTTGGAGAAGAACCAAACAGGTATTTGTTGGTAGAGTTGTCAGCTGGAAGTAAGCACTGAGAGAGATGGATTCCCATTTTAGAGAAGAGAGTGGATGGACACAAGAGACAGAAGGCCAAGGCATATGGTCTTGAGGAAGCTGCAAGACAGTGGGGCAGGGTTTGACAGGTGGATGACTAAGCATGGCTTCAGTCAATGTCAGTGTAACTATTGTGTTTATCTTACCAGGTAGATGACGGTTGCAACATCATTTTGTTACTGTATGTGGGTGATTTACTAGTAGGTTTGTACATACAGGTATTTGCTGAGCTAAGGGTAAGGTTAGTTCAGAGGTGTGTCATGAAGAATTTGGAGCAGCAAAGTTCTTTGGCATAAGAGACATGGAGATTTTATCTCTAGTGGGAGCTGATGTGAAGATGGTGTTGGTGAGGTTCATTATGCAGGATGCAGAATCGATAAGCACACCAATGGCTGGACAGTTTAAGCTTAGCTTGAAACAGGGTTCAAAATCACATGAGGTCTAGTGTAGGCCTGAACTTTCCCAAGCAGTGGGGGTTGTCAGAAAGTATGGAGCCAATTCGGGGAAGGAGTACTGGAGGGCAGTTCAGTGGGACTAGCAGCAGGGTTTCTTGTTTTGCAGGGTCAAGTTCTTCACTACATGGATGTGTAGGTCCGGATATGGCAGGTTACTTGAATGACAGGTATAGCATCACAGTTGCGTGGTGGTTGGTCTTCAGGATGGATCTTGAAGAGGGATATAAGCCAAGGAATAATTTAGACGGTGTACAAGTACAGGTATAGGTGCAGCTATTTATCTCTAAGTGGGAGATTGTTATGTTGTGGAGCTAAAAGCTTCACCAAGATGCAAACAGGAGAAGTTACGGAGGATGCAGTGTTGCAGAATCAATTGCAAGAATAATGGCATCGGTCTGATCAGCCGACGTCAGTCAGATAGCAAGAGGAAGTAACCAGCGTCGGTTACCAGTCGGCCGACATCGGTCATGGAGGAGCCGACATTGGCAGCCTGTGCGAGAACAGGCAGTTTGCATGACGAATCTGGGAGAGTCTATTTTGAGACTGTTAGTTTGCATGTTGAAGGCCAGTTGTAGTCTTGAGTTGTGAGTCTAATTATTGTAATTAGGTTAGTCTAATTATTGTAAGCATGAGATCTATATATGGACTCATGGGCTGTATTGTAAAAGTGTGCTAGAAAGCCATAGAGCTTTTAGAGAGAGCTAGTGTAGCTCCTCCTAGTTCCAAAGGGGTGCTGAGTGTGTATGATCAGGGAGAGTTGCAAGGTCTGCAAGGTCAAGGAGCTGATCCACCGGGGTACTGGTTGAAGAATCATAAGGACTTGGTGAGGCAAGGACAAGGGTTCTTCAGGGGTGTAGAGATGTCTACATGGTGAGTAAGGTCTAGTGATTTGTAGGTAGCAGAGAGCAGGGTATCTACTTGGAGTACGGTTGTGTACTTGGTGAACTGGTAGCGTGTTACTGAATGGTTGGAGAGGTGAACATCAATTGTATATTGGAGTTGATTGTTGGGACTGAGAGAGAGAGGGAAGAAGGTCTTGAGGTGTGGCGAACCTTTGAGGTGGAGGAAGAAGTGGCATCTTCCTTATTGTATATTCTTCTATGTATATAATACAATTGTGTATTGTCTCTTAATTCCTGTGTTGTTTCATATTTCTAGTTACTTATTGATTCTAGTATAATTCCGTGTTTAGTTGCTAATACAAGAAGTAATCACATGTGTTCTAATTGGTAGAGCAAGATCCTGACTCAAGAGGGATCAGAGCATGTTTATTGTTCGTGGGTTCCCTGACATAGGACACATGGGTACTTTGCTCTTAATGTGCAATTATAATTTTAGTGTTTTTCAATGCTAAAGCCCTACTTTATGAAAAATGGTTTGAAAAGATTTTATATAGTCATCTATTTAGAATTCATTCCAAGGAGGATCATTAGGGTTGAATGGGGCTCATTAGGAACTTAGTAAGACCTTACTATAACTTTTTACTTTGAAATTTTGCTACTATTTTATAGGAATACATCAGAGGGGACAAGGACACAAGAGCAGTGTGTTATAGTCCATATGGGAGGTCCTATGTAATGGGTTATTTCATCATATTGAGTTTTAGTCATGGAATAAAATATATATAAGGTTAATAAAAATAGTGATGTGTACATTCATTACTCATGTATCCTTTGAAGAGCATGTAAGAGAGTGGTCATAACTGCATAGTTTTAGCTTAAATGTTAATTTATGTATCTAAAATATTATATTATATTTAAAATGTTATTTTAGATAAATACTAAGTTTGAAGGGCCCCTTTCCCTATATTAAGATAGAAAAATGTTTACAATATCACCCAGCCTTCAAATATTTCAAAAATAAATAAAGGTACTAAGAGAAACAAAAACCACCAAGTGGAAACATAAACATAGAGACAAAACACAATATCTTACCAATAGATATTGTAAAAGAAAGTGACATCAAAACAAAAAATATAACCATCCACTATCACACCAAATATAACCAAGACTCATTTACCCACCTCTTCTTCCAGCTTCACTTCATATACTAAAGTATGCTCATTGCCCAATGTAACATGATGCAACCTACCTTTTAGCCCACCTACCAATACTACTTCATGGTTACTCTTAAAAAAACCAATCATTACCATTGTGATTATATGCTGAGGAACTCAAGAAAACTGTGGTGGAGCTACTTGATAGGGTTTATACACCAATTGACATAAAGAAGACACCATGTCCACCCTTTTTTTTTTCCATTAACAGGCTTCCTTTGAAAATTCAAGATCTACAATGGGACTCTATATCTACACCTAAGCAAGAGGGGATATGAATTGACCAACCACCAATGAAGGATGATGAATCTTGTTCTACAGATCTTTTACATAACCCATTAAAGTAAAAAACCAAGTTTTGAGATCCTTAAAAATAGATAATGAGATGAACCTAAAACCATTACTATCATAAAAATGGAGCTCCAAAAAAGGGCCTAAATTGAAATTGTCTAGATTTTCCATCAATCCTTTCCTATGCATCAGGGCCATGAAGAAATATAACACCCTAGCAACCAAAACCTTATCCTAGACCAAAACCATTATATTCATTGCAAACAGAGCTATAATTTCAGATTTCACTCTACTCAAATCACATTTAATTAAATAATCCTCTCCTAGGATAAATAAAACATACTACATTATTTCTTTTGTTGGAGCCCAAAATATTTTCCTGATGCGTGCTATGGATACACCACCACTAAATGTCATCTCCTGAATTTCACTACCTCCATGTACTATTGGGATCTCAAGGGATTTTATTATATTTTGATCCATCCCTACTTCCTTTGAAAATGTAAACACCAAGGGAAAATTGCAATGAAATAAAATGAATGAAATGCATAAAAGGATAGTAAATAATCCTCCCTAGAAACTCAACATCAATGAGGATAATCATTCCTCATTACATTACCTCCAAAACCACCTTCTTACCACACAAGGGAAAGCCTAAAACAAACTGGGGTAAGAAATGATTAATTAAGCCCCTAAAAAAAATTAGAGATGCCATCAAACTCCTCCCATGCCTCTCTATGATTGTCAACAATGATTGAAGCACTTTGATCCACTCTATAATTTATGAATAAATCCACTAAAAAATTATCTACTCTATAAAAATGAAGACCTTCCTAAGATTCAAACTCCTCAAGACTTTCCCAAGATTTAGAAATGATATTTCCTAAGTTATATGAAGACGTTGATGTCTTATTCAAAGCAAAAAAATAAAAATTTATGAATCACATTCCACCTGAAGCTTAACAATACCACACTAAGAAGCAATATCCATGCCAAGCACCAAGGCTTGAACTTCTACTTCATTATTAGTTTCATCCTTCAATTTATTGGATACAGTTTAAATAAGGGATCCACTACAATCTCTGATGATGCAACCAACCCTAGAGGCTCCATGATTTCCCCTAGAGGTACCATTAAAATTTGATTTGAACCAACCAATGAGGTAGGACACCACTCAGCATTGTTCTTTTTTTTTCCCCCTATAACTACCATTGACCCATTAATGGGATATCATATTTAAAATATAAATATATAATAAATATATTAATAATAAAATAATAGTTAATAATAATACATTTGACTATTATATATTTTTAAAATTAATACATGTATTTTTATCACTTGTGTGTGTGTGTGTGTGTGTGTGTGTGTGTGTGTGTGTTTGTGTGTGTGTGTGTGTGTGTGTGTGTGTGTGTGTGTGTGTGTGTGTGTGTGTGTGTGTGTGTGTGTGTGTGTGTGTGTGTGTGTGTGTGTGTGTGTGTGTGTGTGTGTGTGTGTGTGTGTGTGTGTGTGTGTATTATAAAAAAATAATTATTAATTTATGAATAGACATTAGTGGTCTATGGCTTCTTTTTGAATAGGTGGTTAAACAATTAGTGGTCAATGTGTAAGGTGGGTATTAATATACAATACACAACTTTTGGAGTGATGGTAGCAAGGCTCAAATTGAAATGGATTGGTGGGGACATTAATTTAGGCACTGAAGAAAAATTATGAGTTGAAATCATTAGAGTAAGCATAATGGAGCATATACTAACTGGAGCCCTACATTATAGAAAACTCCTTCATCCCTTATATATTCTTCAAATTATTCTTAGGGTATATCATCCTCACCAATAATTCTACCATATGAAGAGGATCATGTGGTCAAATTTTAAGCTCTTTTTGGGGAAGATTTTAATATGTATTTTTGGGTTGTTTTATACCTTTTCCAAGAATCAAATTAGAGGAAAAATGAAGATTTAGGAGTGTTTAAATATCCTTATGGGATGAGTGGTCTCAAGGGGGTGGGGTGAGGATGGGCAGAGTGGGGAGCATAGATAATGATGGAATAAATGCAAGGATAAGTAAAAGGTGTGTTCATAAGAAGGGAAGTCCCATTCAAATGGTTTTGGGTGATGGTATTAGAATGCACCAAATTATTGGTTTACCTAAGAAAGCTTTGGTGGGAAAATTTCAATGTCTTAGGATGTGTGAGAATACCCTTAGAGATTGGTTAGGTCATATCTAGGAATTGATTCTAGGATATCATCTACAATTTCATTTACTAGTTAGAGGATGGATGGACTTTATTTTCAAGGATGCATGAGATGTGTTTAGGATCATGTGTAAAATCTTACATTGGGATTCAAAACCTTTAACTTTCAATAGATGGACACCATTATTTGATGCTATATGAGATAAATCATATATTGTTATAGTTTGGATAAATCTCCCAAGTTTACCTTTGGAATTTTGGTATGTGGGTGTTCTAAAGGAGATAGGGAATTCAATTTGGGAATTCTTTGAGCTAGACATATGTTTTTTTATAATTTGGAGTCATGACTACTTTTCCTATTTTAGTTTGTACAAACCTTGATAATGGGTTGGAAAAGGAAATAATCATTCAAAGGGCTCTATCTCCTAAACAAACATGATAGATTATATAGATATCCCCTTTAGGTGCATCAAATGTCATAGTAATGGTCACATGGTGGTGGATTATGTTATTAAGTTTAATAATAAGAAATGGGTATAGAATTGTGATTGTTTATTTTTATTGGAGGTAGCTGAAAAATGCAATAAAGAGGGATTGGTTATTGTTTCATCTCAAGTGGATAAGGGATTATAGACAAAACAAGTGGAAGAGGTGTTGAATATTGTTGTAGCAACTCAAGAAGACATTACCAATGAAAGGTATTCTATTATTTTTCTAGCACAAAATCAAGATATTTTTTTGGAATATTTAGAGATTGATTGGATACCTAAACACATCTCCTCTAAAATGGAAAAAACTATTCCTGATACACCTTTTGTTACTATTGAAAATTTGGTCAATATAGAAGCAATCATGGATTTATATTAGACTAGAATTTAGATAATCCCTATTTTTCTGATATCTATAGATGTAAATATTTTTGAAATTAATGTTTGTCATGTATCTTATGATTACATAGCATAGGGGTATAATAGTTTTTATGAAGTGGTTAATGATGAATATTAGAATAGTATGATGCATACTCCCTGCAACTCAAAAGCGGGTGGAAGAGGTTAAGTTGGATCCCAAGGGTACTCTCTTAGGCCTATAATAACTAGGATCAACAAGATATATTAGGAAGTTGATGTTGGATTGGGTTAGAATATATTAATTATTCATTTCGGTTATAGTAGGGTGTTAGGGAAAGCAATTATTTTTTGACTATGGAAAAAAAGAAAGCTAAGAAAGAGGTTTTGGTAGGAAAACAAGGTAATTTAAATGGGTTTATTAGATTAAATTATAAACTTGGTATAGGTGATCAATGATCTTAACAAATTTAAAAGAGTTTTCTATTCTCTTCTATTAAGACAAACCATTAAAAGAAATTTTGTGTTGAATGTAGGGCTTAATGGATCTATGCTAGGGAATGATACCCTAAAAAATATGTGTATGTTATTCTTTGAGTTAATCAAAGAATACAAACTAAATAAAAAATATAATGAACCTAGTGTTAGTGTTGCTATCAAATATTTATCATGGGTTTGACACCAATGATGAAATATGGATGGAACCCATTTCAATTTCCAAATAATTTGCCACCCTCTATCTAGTGAATTTTAATGGAGAAATTATTTTCATTAAAATTACATCAAAAATATTAGAAGCAACCAAGATAATGAAGTTCTAAAGTCTATATTATACTTGATGTTTATCAATTCTACCAATATATTGATACCTAGATAAATTATTTCATATTTAATAACATTTAAAAACACCATACTCAGACCTATGGAATAAATTGAAAGGCCATACAATAATTAAAAGTGGTATGATATGGTATTTCATCAGATATCATAAACTAACTATCCCATGTCATACACATGCCCTAAATTCAAGATAGTTATTGGGTTACATACCTTGCACCCATTAAAAAGGGGTTTGTAGCTTGTATGGTGGTTACATATTTTATTGACTATTTTCTATTTGATTATTGAAGGACTCCACCTCTAATGTGTAGATTGAATCGACAATGTAGTGCAACTGATGTTGGGGAAATACGTTAAGTTTATGGAGTCTAATTTTTTACATTCATTATGCTGGTGATCGGTCCCACATCATACACTTAAAAAGGGAATATAATCCACAAATGAAAATAGAACATTGATACATTCCTTCTAACATAACTTGCACCTTTTAAGCAATTATTAATTACCTCCTACAAATAGATAATAAGAACTAACCAATATATATCCCTAATTATTTATATGACTAATTAACAAATACTAACTACTAAAAAATTATTTATATTATAATAATTTATATGGTATAAATTTACTTTGGGAGAGAATAGACCAAAAACCTAGATTTCATGTCACAAAGCTACAAACCTCCAATTACTTAAATAAAAGTATTACCTCTTTAATAGTAAAATAATAGTAATATGTGGTTTAAAATTCTATAATGTCACTTGACACACTCATTTCATGAGTTTGTTAATAGTAGATATTGAATTGTGCTCTCTCATCAACCTCCATGATGGACGAGTCAAGAGTTCATGTCACATAGCTAAAAAAATATCAATTAATTAAATAAAACCATTAAATTTTTAATAGTAAAATAATAATCATATGTAGCATAAAATTATACAATGTTACTTGTGATATTCAATTCACAAATTTATTAATACTAGATACTAAATTATTCAACCTTCATGAGGGACAATCCAAGAGTAGAATGTTTTTATGAAGTGTGCAAACTATCAAGTCTATGATAGTGTATTTTGTATGACTCTATTCGTTAGATCCAAGGCTATAAAATATAAAAATATCATTCATATTTTTGAAAAATTGCTTTAATAAATCATCAAATTGGAAAGGATGATCTTAATTGCAAGTTAAAAGATATATATTCATGCAACCCTTCCATGATGAAAAATATTAAAAATGAATTGTACTTTAATTAACAAGATTAAACTAAACAAACATTTCATCAAAAGGGTTTTAGTCCAACTGGTTATGATGATGGTTGCTTATATCCATCCACCAAGGTACAAATCCATCTAGATACCTGACATAAAGAGTCAAGCGATTTAGTTGAGGATCGTGCCTTGGGTGATTTTGATGACATGGATGCCCCTTACTAATGGTTCCTTAGCCAAAGGTTCTAATGGATTTAGATGTATGCTTACTCAAAATTTCAAATCCACTATATGTTTTTTTTAAAATATGGGCTAAGATGCCAATATTCTATGTAATTTAGTGATTCCATGTAATGCATTCACGTATACAATAAAAAAATAGTACTCTTCTATTTTTTCAAAATTTTAATTCTTGGACAATGTTGAATCCATTATAACTTGTAGGAGTTAAATTAGATGGTTGTATGAATGTATTCATTCTTTTTAATCATAATATTTTTAAGACCACAATAAGAATGTTTGTTTCGACTATCATTTTTTTAAAGGATTATATAATATTTTTGAACGATTATAGAAGGTATATATTTAATATTTAATATTATTTTATTTAAGAATGATTATCATAAATTTAGAAGGAAAATGTTTGATTGGATAATCACCATAAAAAATTAATCCCTACATTGAAAGAATAATCACAAAAATTGGATGCTGGAATTTGGCACATAAAGGAGATGGTGGATGGTCATTGTAAGAGTACTATCTCCCCCATTTTATGAGTGATCATGTGTGATGAGTGATTGCATACCATAAAAATAATGAATTTGTATTCTATGGTCATAAAGTTAGACCTATCTAAAGCATATGATAGAGGTACTTGGTTGTATTTGAGATTGGTGTTGATCCATTTGGGTTTCAACATTCATATTATAAATTGGATTATGAGTTGTTTATCTTCTATATTTTTTATGATATTAATCAATGGATTGACCTTTACCTTTATTAGACCTATTAAGATATTACAGTAGGGATGTACTTTATGTCTTCACTTATTTTTTATAGTTGTGGAAGGATTAAGTAGGGCCCTTCTAAAGGCCAAAATTAGTGGGTATTTTAAAGGCATTTTTTCTAGTGGTCCTATTTCTTTCTCACACCTTTTATATGTTGATGGCATCCTTTTATTTTGTGATGGAAATAGAATGGATGCCCTCAAGGTTAAAGAGGTTTTAGACCTTTTTTACATTACTAATAGAATGGTGGTGAATGTACAAAAATCTAAAATTACTTTTTAAGTTATTATTGATAAAGATACTAAATATTTAATTCAGTTATTTCCTTTCTAGTGAATTGGTTTTGAGGTTTAGTTTTAATATTTAGGTTTATTTTTTAAGGCAAAAACATATATTATAAATAATTAGAATTGGATTGTCACTAAGGTTGAAAAATTTATAAATAAGTGGTGTACTTGGTGACTTTCACAGGGAGGTAGGCTAATTTTAATCAAATCTATTCTTAAGGCCACCCAATTCTATTAGATTTCACTTTCTTATACTAAGAAGGGGGTGATAGAAAAGCTCAAACAATTGAGTTTTTAATTCTTGTGGCTAAGGAGTGAGGAGGAAAAAGGTATAGCCTAGGTCAAATGGAAACATATTTTCATTCCAAAAGACAAAGGAGGATGGGGTGTTAAAAATATTCTTTTTTTTAGTAAGACATTGGTAGCCAAATGTGTTTGGAGCCTAATTAGTGATAAGTGAATCAAGTGTTAAGTCATGACCCGAAAGTATGGATGGCATAATTCGGTGGAATATTGGATTAGAAACCCAAATAAATCATGTCATAACACTTATATTATTTGGAGTACAATAGTATTAGATTTTCCTTTAATAGGAACTTGGCTTATGTGGTGGATAGGGAATGGGATGAGCGTGAGGATTGGTTCTAACCCATGGGTAGGTAGTGGTGATATTTAAAAAAAATCTGATGTTATGGTTACTAATATACATAGCAAATGTAGTTTATTTTTCATTTAGATAGCCCATCCTAGATTATGTTCTATATGGAAGTAAGAATTGAAATCGACAATGATGCTTGGGTTAGAAGGCAAAGGTACCTATGATTATGAAATATTTTATTATTTGTTAAAGTCTAATCATGTGAAGATTAATTATGAGGATGATGAGCTTATCTATTAAAAAAACCTATTATAGGTATTTATACTCCAAAAACTATGTATCAATCATTAATTGCTTATATAGGGACAAAGGATCAGGTTTGGTGGTGGAAGCACATATGAAAGCTCAAATTCCCATTGAAATATCATATCATTATGTGGATTTTTCTTTCAAATAATGTAATCACTTGGGATGTCTTACCAAAAGTGCCAATCACATTCTTGGAAGGTGTATTCAATGCAAACACCTGGGGGAATCTATTGCTCATTTAATTTTGTTTTGTCCTTTTATAAGAATCTATTGATTTGTTTTTTTATTTTATTTTTTTATTAGAGCCTCACTCAATAATCACTCGCCTTTCCTCGAATTCTTTGTGAGATTACTTGTTTTCTTTTAGATCTGCGGTTTTTAGTTGCATAGTTTAGATATCAAATTGAGGTTTTTTTTATTTGCCTTAACGTGGTATGCAAACCACTGACTTGAATTTAATCCGCCTTTACTTGCCTCTCCCTGCTGCAACGCCATTCTGCCAAGTGCTATTTTGAAAATTAGATGGTTGAGTTCTTTTGACGCGATCTTGCAAAAAAACATGGATTTATGGGTGGTTGGAGGATGGCACCAGGCCACAGGCGATAAAGGGCGGTGAGGAGCTAAAAACATTATCAACTACAAAAAAATGTTTTGAGACTCCCATTGACCCCTGGGACGACTTCCACATGCTAGCTACATTTTCATCTTCCATCGACCACTAAAATCTGGCACAAAAACAAATATTTTTTTCTTTGTTTTTCCACAAATCGAACATCCTATGAGCCCAATCGCCAGATCCAACAGCCAAGATGCCATTGGAAGTCCCTACGCCATTCTCTCTAGGTGCACGAAATGGCGGGTGATTTCCACAGCCTTTGCAAAGGCGTCCTCCTCCTTACCTCTGGAATGCAGACCTCCATGCTGGAACAAAGAGATACGCGTAAATTGTAGATTGACGTTGGTCTGTCTGTGTTTGATGCATACAAGTAACATGCCATTTTAGAGAAGTGTGGTGGAGTTGAAACGATGCTGGTACGATGTTATCCTCATTATTGTAGGTCTGATTGAGTGTGATATCCCCTTAGATGGCCTCCATTTGGCCCTTGACGACCCTTGGCAACTTTGATGATGGCATTTTAAAACTAGACCTGCTTATGGCATTTTGTATGCTCATGGAAGACCCGTGATGGTATTTTTTTAAAACCTGTTGTTGGCTCTTTCAGCAATCAAACAACGACCTGCTACGACAACAATTAAGAGGAGACCACAGAGTTTCAGACTTCATTCTCTATGGCAGCCTCCAAATCTTTTCTTTTGCAGACCTGCCTGTGTGTGAAACATGGCGGCACTTATCTATGGTCTTAGTTGAAGTTAAAAAAACCTAATAATGCCCTTTAAAAAATTAAGAGCTAAAGAATGTTTTAATTTTATTTAAAATAGCTTTTTATGTTTCAATTTTTAATTAAACACCTTCAAATAAGCCTAGCTTTTTTTAATTTTTAAATCACATAATGGTGTATGGATAGGGTATTTTTTATTTTTGTTGTCTTAATGAGGTCCAATGTTTAGTTCTAGTTCGGAAGAGTGGCTGTAAGCATACCTTACCCCTTGTTTGGTCTTGCATTTAAACTATTTGTGTAACACCATTAATGATGGCAAATGTTATTAGCCACAACTTTTCCTCAGTAACTCAGATTTGAGTGCCACTTTTTGTAAAAGTGCTTTATTTTTTATTATCATTCCATCAGTCATATTTTTATTATAAATGCACTAAAGTTATAAAGTGTCATATTTAGGAGGGTTACCCATGCTATGGGCCCTACTACCTTATGCATTATACATCGCACACCAATTTCTCACACATGGATGCATTTTAAGATGTGTCTGACATCTCCATTCTTAGTGTACATTATCCTTGATCACTCCATTTATTTTTTATTTGGATGCATTCTTAGCTGTGACTGATGTCCCTTTCATGATCATACTTTAGTTCATTGTAGAGTTCCTTTGTGTCTTCTCTTAGTCATGATGACTCCATTTGAGAGACTCCAAAGGAGGAAAGTTGAGTCTACAGTAGTGATCCTTCTAGAGAAGACCAATTATGCTTCATGGCATGTGTACATGGAATGTTCACTCATAGATTAGAAACTTATTCCATTCTTATATGGACATATTCCTATTCCTACTAATCCAGGTCAGTACGATGATTGAGAAAACTTATGTGATTGTGTTTATGGTCACTTATTGATACACATTTCATGGGATTTACAGAACCATGTGGAGCATCCAGAATGTCCCTTCATTATTTGGAACACTCTTTAGAGTCTTTTCGGGGATACTACTATGACCTACATCACACCTCCTCCACTTCCTATTGTCTCCTCTGAGACTAATATATTCTTGCCTCATGATTTTATTTCTTGTGATTATATATCCATGGTGGATAGTGTTATTCAGTCTATCTAGCCCCTACTATGGGATGATATTCTATTAGACCTTAGTTGTCTCATTAAATATTCTACATGCATTCTTGTGTAGGTTGTTGCTCTTCCAAAACCTTCACAGATTAGTATTTTGGAGGACTTTACTTATATTAGTGAGAGTACACATATTGAGAGCATTGAGGACTCGTATGTTCTTATGGACATTCATCTTTTAGATCTGAGTGCTTCATTTGAAGACCAATCTTTAATTTACACTATTCTTGAGCCTTGCTCCCCTCTTCCCATGGACATTCCTTTAGTGAATATTTCATGCCATTGTTCTTCTCTAGATGTAATGGGGGTACTAATAAACCCTCATGTTCTCTCCCCTTCTTTGTATGCTTCTTCATTTCCATCTTCTACAGTTAGTCATGTGATACCTAATCATACATTAACAAATTTGATCATTAGCAAGGAAACATTTGAGCATTTTCTATAGATATACATCTACATTCTTATCTATATTCTACTTGAGTGGCAATTCAATAGTTTGATAGCTCATGATATTTTTCTTCTAAAAAGAAGAGATAATATTTGTTATAAAGGGACCTGCTACAACATTCACCATGTAACATTTTGCACTTACCTTCTCTCTCTTATTTGTGGAGGCATATATCCTTCATGTTTTGTTGGATATTGGGATCATCGCTTTGTACTTGGATACCTCATTAGGCCTCATTATCACTACGTAATTCTCTAGCCCACCTAAGCTACATTTAATGGAGGGTGTTGATGTAGGTTTAGTTTTCTCCCTAAGTTTTGCCTACAGAGTTCATTATGTTTGCTTAGGGTACTAGAGAATATTTGGGTTATTTGAGTGATTTATGATATCATTGTGATGTCATCATACACGTGCATGATTACATGGGGTCACATAGTGGGTGAATGGGGTGTTTATTCCACTTCGTCCCCTTAGTGCTTGCACAACTAAGGCCTTTAACTCACTAGTATACCCTTAGTGTCCTATCCACTCATAATGGTAGAGCCCACATAATTAGGTTGTGTGATGAGTGACCAAATCATTCAACCAATGTATAAATGCTTGGTTGTCCTTTGTATTGATCATCTAGAGTTAATAAGGAATTTTTATACATTATTTCATTTTGTACTTTTTCTCTCACCTACTCCATAGTGTCTGTGCGTGCATTCGATCTTATCGAGAGGTCTTGGATATATCTGATAAATATTATATCATTATGTGGTTTTCTCTTTAAAATAATGTACTCACTTGGGATGTCTTACCAAAAAGAGACAATCACATTCTTTGATGTGTATTCAATGCAAAGACCAGGAGGAATCTATTGCTCGTTTAATTTTGTTTTGTCTTTTTATACGTTAGGTTGGAAATGAATTGGAAATTTTTTTTGGGTATAAGATTGATCTAGAATGGAAATACCATTGAATAAGGCTTAAAACTGGGTTGTAATAATCTAATTGTAAGAAAATAGATATCTACCTTTAATTATAGGATGGAGAATATGGCTAATGTGTAATGCACATATATTTGAAGATAGTTATATACCTTGTATTCAGTCTATGCTACAAAGTTTGTCCGTTCTTGAAGGTTTTCATCAAATGGGAAGGACAAAACTATCAAGACAGATTAGAGTGGAATAGATTGATAGAAGTGGTGCATGGGCATACTTTAATGGATCATGTCAAGGGTATACATTGATATGTGGAATTGGTGGTGTTTTATTCTTGTCTAATGAATAGTGTGCACTATTTTTGATTCAATGCATTTTGAAACATCCTCTATGATTTGTCATCATGAAAAATACCTAATGATAAATCACAAATAATGATTCAAAGTGTGTACTCAGATCATAAACATTACACACAATTTCACCTAGAAATCATCCACTACTCACTCTTATAAACTTTGAAAACATCCAAACTCTTATTAGCTTAAATTGTTGTCTACCAATTTTTTATTCTATTATTACTTAAATCCTAAAACTTTGCCTAATTAAATTTTTTGTATTGCAAAATAAAATATCTTATACCATTCGAATTCCAAACACCTGAGCTAAATATTAACGCCAAAACATACCATGACGATTGCCTTGATGTGCTCCCTTGTTATTTTCCTCATGACTTTTACACGATGTTGTTGCTCTGTGTTGGCTTTCTCCCTCCCGTAATTAATATGCTCATCGATTACTTTTTCTACAAATCCATCAAATATTATTTTAACGGCTTCCATGCGATGGAGGATGCCTTGCAAATCAAGCCAGTCGGGAAAGTGAATGACATCTTCAATCCAGAAAGATTCGACAATGGTTGATATCTCAGAAAGCATTTCTTTAAATCCATGGCATCCACTCAATTCATCATCAGAGAATGTTCTGCTGGCAAACATTTTGCAGTTGATATTTTGAGTGAGCGATAAGATGGTGTTCCTGAGGTCCACGCAGCTTATCCCTTGTTTGCTTTCCATTGTGTATACCTCATGCATTTGAAAGACTCTGTTCTTTTCAGTGTGAATTACTCCATTGTGCACAACATTCTCATTTGCCTCCAATACTCTTCATAGGGAGCCAATGCCACGCTTCACCCTAGTGGCAATCCCAACTGAAACCGAGGCATTTTGTTATTTATCAAAAAATTGTACAAAATTTATACATAAATAGTATTATAACATAACAATTAGTAATTTAATCATGCTTTATAATATTATATATTAGAAATAATAATATAATATACCCATATTTAGCCATATTATAATATTATATTGTTCTATATATATTATAAAATTATTATATAATTTTTTAGAATTATATATACTAATATATATATTTTAATATTATATAATACATAAATATTATTATAAAATAACAATTAGTAATTTATAAATATTAATATTATTTTATATTATTATTATAGTAATATATTTAACTATATAAGATTTATAAAATATAATATTACAAATAATATATTATAATATATTAAATTATTATAATATATATTTTAATTCTGATAATATACATATACACACATATTAGCTATATCATATATTAGTACATTTTATTTTAGATAATTAATATATTAAATATGTTTAATAATATATTATATTACTAATAATTATAAAAATATTATATTATACCATACATACAAAAACATTAACACATAAATATAACATTTTAAAAAATATTATATATAAAAATAACATTTTATCATAATTATAAATATATATTAAAATAATAATATGCATATTATTATTATTTATAATAAAAACACATAATATATATAGTATATTAATATGACAATAACAATTTTTATTATTATTATATATATTTGACATATCTTATTAACAATATATACCATTTTTTATTATACATAATAGCAATATATATTGTAATAGTAATTTGTATCTTACATTAACAATTAATACTATTATATGTCACCATTTGGAATAATATATATATCGGCTACCCCAAAGGTGAAAATTATGCTAAAAGGGATGTAGATTTTGTTTTCTTTTAGTAAAGTGTGGTTTTGTAGAGTGAAATAGTGAAGTCAAGCATCGTATCAAATGTGGGACCAATGACCATTGACCTCATCTCACCTTTTGTGTATGAAACATTTAAAAACAATGTTTTTAAAGTGATATCGTATATAATATTAACATCAATGGACATGTTACCATTTAGAAGATGAGAATCTTTCTATTTGATGACATATGGATAACAATTACTCATTTAATTTACACCTACACATGTGAGTACGTTAAATTTTTAATTGGCATAGATCAATATAACAACAGTGAAAAAAGATACGTGTCATTTATATCAAAGCAAGGTGGTGACATATTTGATTGGTCATTTTCTATTTTCAAGGATGGATGAGAACATCATAAGAGTCCATTTGATTAAGGCAAGGCTCCACATCTCATGTGCAACTCGAGAAATTACATCATGCTCGAGAAAATATAGAAACACCATACTCAAACACATGGAAGAACATGGATGTGGTGAAATATTTTAAGGTGAGAAGAGCAGCGATGGTGAAGGCCAGTGACAAAGTATTTCAAGTGACAAACATGATGAACCTTGGGAAAATAAACATTCAAATTTTAGTGACATGTCACACATATCAATGCAATCTATACCAAGGAAAAATGGAAGGCACAAGATAGGCTTCGATAGATGTGACATGTCATTGAGATTTGAATGTGTATCTTCCCATATTTCATTGATTATGTCACTTGAAATACCTTGTCATTGCCCCTCCCCATGACTGCCTAATTCACCTTGAAATCTTTGCCCACTTCCATGTTTTGTATAGGCTTTCCCTTCCCCACCAATTTCTCAAGCTCTGTATAAAATAAAACATCTCCTCTTTGCACAACACATCACCATACCGTATGAAGGAACACACAACCTCATTTGGCACTATCACCTCCACCAAAAGTATTATATTATTGTTGTATAACACATCGTGCACAAAAGGTGAGATGGGGTAAGTAGTCATGGGTTTCAAGTGAGGTGTAACTATCGATTTACATTATTTCCCTTTACAAAATCCTAATATACTAAAATTAAAAAAATATGCCACTAAACGAGCTTAGATTTTATCTATACCTAAGAGTAGACTTCAATTTCAAAAAAATCAATGGAGAATGCCTCTTATCAGTAAAAAAATAAGTTTTGTAACACAAAGTCCTTCAAGAAACACTGAATCATAACTTCCCCTATTATTGATGTAAGTGGTGAAATATTTCAATATGCACTAGATGGTGATGGTGAGTGGATATGATAAGGTATTTTAGCTGATACCATACATGAGGGAGCCCATATTGTACATAAACCTAGATTCAGGGTAATGGTTGGACTTACATACCTTGCATCACTGATTACAAAGTAGTTTATAGCTTTAAAGGTGGTGACACCTTTGATTTATCATTTTCTATTATTGAGAGTGGAAGAGGATGTCATGAAAGCTGATTTGATTGAAATTATAATCCACGCATGATGTACAGTTCAAATTAATGATACAATGTCATTAATGTGGGGATAAGATATTGAGATCCCATAGTCTATCCTATTGCTTACATTCATCCATGTTGCCAATATATTGACATTTGAAAAACTGAACTATTATGCAAATATGATTCATATCAATAAAATGATAATAACACCATTATTAAGGAAAGCAAATCATACAGTAAAATAGTTTTTTAATTTTCAAACAAAGTAAATATGGTCAACAATATGATATCTACCAAAAGCCAAACAAAATAGAGAAATTAGTTCTTTGTAACCAAGGGACATTTAGCAAGGATAAGGCAAAGATAAAGAATTGAAAAAATCACTAAAGAGAGACATGCAATTGATCCAATTAGACAAACGGAGATAAGTTTTGCACTTTGACTAGCATTAGAAAAACTTGGACAAAAACATGTTAAGTTTGCAACTTCATGTTAACATTTTATCCAAGTGTTCATTAACCCTATCATTCCATTGGTGAGGAACTTTGGAGATGTTCCCACATGTAAATAATATCACATAATGTGAATAGGAGTAACATAAAATTAAAAAGCCACATCATTGATATACAAAATCATTAATGTGTCACAATATCAAAACCATACAGGTCATATCAAGATTCTTGACTTTGTGCCTAGAAAATACACATGCAAATGACTTAGTGGATTATAAAATGAATATAGGGAAATTAGGTGTCTATTTGTGGCACTTAAAAATGGCTCCATGACTACACATGGCCTCAGTGTGAAATTTTTTCAATGCCTTGACATCGCTGAGAAATATTGTTATTTTATAGTGATAATATTACATTAATTGTATATTAAATATATTATCTAAATTTAATAGAAATATATGATATACGTTTATAATAATTACATTTTTTACTCTCAAAAGTATTTTCTTAAGCTGTTAACACTTACTTTATGATAGAAAAGGCTGAAAATTTTTATTTTTTTTATAATGATACTATTACATTAATTATATATCAAATATCTTATCTAAATTATTATTATTGTTGTTTTTATTGTTGTTGTTGTTGTTGTTGTTTTTGTTATTTTTGTTTTTGTTTTTGTTTTTTTAATTATTGTTGTTATATGTACATAAATCCATTCACCCCGATAATTATACTATTTCTATTAATTTAACATAAAACTAAATTTCCTAGATAATTAACTAATATCCCATTACCTATTTCCTACATTCCACAAATATTATCGTACATCACAACCAATTCATCCCCTTCATTAATCCATTGACTAAACCTATTTACCTACTAACCTACCCCTTAATCCACTTGCCAATTTAAAAATACAATTTATTCTACCTACAGATCTACCACCATACTAACTAGTTATTCCTCTATCTTAGCCCCTTTTTATCTAGAATTCTCCATTTTATAAATTTCCAAAAAAAATATTCTTTGGAAATACCCTATCCATTCATCTCAATGGTTCAAAATTAAATTTGGGCCATTGATTATTGCCTCCATTTCCTATGTAACTAAGCCTACTCCCTCCATGAAACTAACATGAAAACTTGAAGCCTTCTTGCCATCTTGCATCCACAACATCTCTCTTGAATCCAACCTTTGCCAAATCCATTATCAATCTCAAAAGACCATTGGAAGCCATTATCAATAATAAGTCAAGCAATCCAACATCCATCTATTTTGCATCAATAATATGTTTGAAAATCTTGGAGAAGAGGCATAAAGAGGTAAAAATGATGGTGAGAATTCTCATGGCAACCTAATTATCTCTTTTATCCTCTATGTTTGATGTTGTTTAGATTTTAGATTTTTATTGCTAAAAATAGTAATATAGAGTGATTCTAAAGTTTAGGTCACATTTTGGTGACCACGGTGGGATAAATTTCCTAATATAACCCTCTAAGCTTGCTAGAAGTGATTTGGAAGCTTGTAAGAACTAGACATGAATTAAACATTGAATTTTAAAAAATTATCATGTACAAGAGACTTGTTATTTTGCACGAGTATCTATGATATTGAAATCATGGTTTTGTAGATTAAATAGAGATATTGTGTGATGTTTTAGTATTAGCTGCTAATAGTTTTGATTTAAGGTTTTACCTTCAGTACAAAATCACTAATTCAAAAGTAATGATTTTTATCTGATAATCATGGTTATACAAGTGGAATTGTGGTTTTATGTTATGTGATTGACATAATATCACTTATCTCCTTCTACTAACTTTAATCTCTATGTAGAAACATCTTTGTTTTGCCTATCTTTTATGTGTTGGGAGAAAGCAGGTTGTCATGATAACTAGTTCATATATATTGAAGCTCAATATCACACCTTGCAGAGTAACAACCTTGACCTAATAATAACATTGTCACAAGTAGAGTCATGGTTTTTCCATGTTTTTATTTCATACCCTTGTTTCTTATCTATTTCTAACCTCTCTAAAATATATTTTTGTGCAATTTGTATTGCCTGTAAGTGTCTTTCTCCTCCTGTGTGCAAGGAAAGTAAGAATTAATCAATCATTTGACCATTCCTATGTGAATCAAAATATCACAACTTTCCCACCCATGATCTTGACGTAGTATTCATGGTATTTCCATCATCAATTATGGTATTACTTATATTGGCTAAACTGGTAAAAATTTGACCTATCATTTTATGATTTCTAGACATATATTTCTTAGCTTCTATTAAACGGTTATAAGGCCTCCTTGATAATCTAATACTATCTCTTTTCCATCTTAACTATTTTGGAATTTGATCATATTGGCCTAACTATGAGCTTGAAAAAGGATATTTTGATTGTTTTTTGTGTAGGATAAAAGGTAGAAGAAGAGGAGCAAGGAAAATATAGGACAAGACAACATTAACCTAGTTAAACCCCTATTACAATATGATAACTCTTAAATCTTCAATTTTGACATGATATTAGTGGTTTTGTAGTATAAGTAGCGATTTTGTGTTTAGGAATAAATATGGTGTAGTCTGAGTCATTTTTATTGATCTTTAGCTAATCATTAGGTAAATATTTTAATCATTTTGTCTGGACATTAGAATATATCATCATATAGGAAAATCTTTTTGAAAATTCTAGTAATATAGTCCAAAATATGGAATTTGTCAAAACTAAAAATTTCTTAGCTGACCTATCTATTTTAGAACATTATAAAAGTTAATCATCTCGTCAATATTCATTTGCATCAGATAAAATTTTAAATTTAAAAGGAAATTCCATTTTGGTACAAAACCATTGATCTCAAAATTTTGAGAATTACAATTTTTCTCTAGCAGTTACGATTTTGATATAACAGTAATAATTTTGTAGGATAACTATCACAATTAGCTATCTATTGTAATATCATAACTCATAATCTATTATTTTTCCTTAGAGTTATTGTTTTGTAGTTTCTAGTTGTGATTTTGTTCCTGACTGATTATGTAATTATGATTTTGTAGGGAAGTTGCAGTTTTGCATTAAATAAAACAAATAACCCCTTTGTGAAAGACCTCTCAAGATTAAGGCACCTCTTTTATTTTCCTACCTTTGTGCTTACAGGAGGGTGCCACAAACATAAAATTATAGTTTCATTAATTGTATATATTTTCTTATTGTGTATCTTGATTGTATATATTTGTCTTTCCTCACATAGGTAATTAATTGGGAAAACTCAATTGTGCTTGCCTATTTTTTACTCTCTTTTGAGTCTAGAATAGAACATGATGTGGAGTTTATCCCCACACATAGTCTTATTAATTAGGGGTTGGTGACATGGATTTCATCACCACACACTAGACCAAACTCTATGTTCTGGTGGAGTATAAAAATCAAGAGAGTTGTCGTTAAGCGCTAAATCAAAATTCCCCATAAAGAGTTTAGTGGACTGAGGGGTATTTAAGTTCCAACACATAAATTAGTTATATATCATCCTATATAGACATTGGACGCACCATAAATTCAAGCAGATTAGGGACTCCCATAAGACCCTTGTGTAAATGTAGCATAATACCTTTTAGCCATAATAGGGATTTCACTATCAGAGTCAAGATCAACTCCTAAGAAGCTATTAAGTGTAGATAGGATAGAGAGTGTTCAATTAATTTTATAATCGGTCACTATACTATAGCCTCACCCATTAATCCATTAAATGGTATGAGTGTAAGGTTTTACACCCTTTTTAGTTTGTTAGCTTACGACTTGTTACATGTGTTGTTTATAGGTCGTGTTAGACCTATGTTATTTGTAAACTTAATCAACCACATGTTTTTTATGCCTTAGATACCCTTAGGGTAATATCCATTCTTATAACCCATTATCATATGCATCCCATCATCTTAAACCACACCCATCCTATATCATCCACACATCTTATATCTTCCACTCCCTATCCTAAACAACATCTAATATTTATCTTATATATTTCATCTTTCATCCATATAATACCCATCTTATATCTTCCATTCCCCTCATATCCATCTCACTACCTTAAATAACATCCATCTTATATCTCTCATTCCCCATCCAAAACAACATCTAATATCCACCATTTTCCATACTCACTTGTTTTTATTCTCCCATATATCATCCTTGAATAATATACTTAGTATTAGAACTAAATACTAGTGGTCACTCATCCCTTTAATCACCATTATCACTTTCTAAATCCTTAGACTAGGTATTATCAACATACATAGCCTTATCAAGATTTTAATCTAATACCCATCATTTTTCCCTATCAGTGCCTTTTCATACATAGCACCCATCCAATCACCACTTTGATAGTGTAAAATTTATTTTATCCTGTCATCCCCTTTCATTATTACTAGATTGGACTCTTACAAGGCCTTTTCTTTTGGTAGTTTTTAGTCATTCTTCACATCCCTTTCTAAAAATCACCACATTCTTTGACCACTATTATATTTGATTCCTATACCAAGTTAGTATTTCTGCATCACATATCACACATCATCACATCTCCACCTTCCTCATCCAATATGGTGATATAAACTCATGCCTAACAACTAAGGATAGGACAAGTTTCCAACCAAGACAATGATTTACTAGGGAATCTAGGTGATCAAACTTGGGATCATGATGATACACATAGCGATATGCACACTCTTGGAAGAGGAGATGAATAATTAAATACCCTTTATAATGATGAAATTATGAACCTAATTGACCAATACATATACAAAAATCACAACCAATTTCTAGCTTGAACCATTGAAATGGGGGGCACACTACCCTCAAAATTTGACCGTAATATCCTACAACACTTATTCTGCCCCTCCACGCAACCCAATACACCACATCATCATACACACACTAATCTGTTAATTGAAGAAGTGAAATGTGTGGACCAATACTTTGAATAATAATGACCCGTACCACTCTAAAATAATTGTACTAAGGCTAACATGAGGCAAACCATCCTAGAGGATCAACTAGATCAACTTACACAACAAATAAATAGTTTACTTTATATGAAAAATAAATAACCATCATCTCCCTATCAAAATATCCATAACTCCAATAGGCCCCCTAATAATCATGACCAAATCTCTAGTCCTCTTTGGGGACCCACATTTTCATAAGAATGAAAAGTGATGAAGGAGACTCTCCAATAAATTCACCCATGCTCACAAGTAATGAAATGTAAATATGAAGTTTTTTTCTCTTTTCCCTTAGATATGAGCATGTTTTAAATGCCTTTTCCACCCCACTTTGAAGTACCTAAATTTTAAAAATATATCAGGAAAGGTGATCCTCGTGACCATGTACAGGATTTTTATGTGGCTTGTCATGAAGTTGCATATGAATATGCCTCCTTACTAAAAGCTTTCCCAAAAAGTCTCACTGGAGAATCCTTAGAATGGTTCATGCATCTATCAGAGATGTTAATATCTAATTTTTGAGAATTAACTAAATAATTTGTAAGACATTTATCATTCAACATTAGACATGATGTTTCCATCATAGAACTCTACAACACTAAATAGAGAAGTGGGGAAAGATTGGCATCTTTTTTGCAATGATGGAAAAGTTTAGCAAGATGGCTTTGAAGCAAATTACCCAAAAATGATCTAGTCAATATATTTTTTGACGATCTTAATGTTGACCTAAAATATCATTTGAAACTCTAATGTGCCAAAACTTTTTATGAAATTATTGAAAAGGGGATGCAAATTAAAAGAGCACTTATAGAAAATGAAATAATTAAATTATATTCCAAAAATGAACCCTATCAAAACCAAGATATTTTCTTTTTGATCAAGTAAAAAATCTTCACCAAGAATAAGAATATTGTGGGAGATGGGGTTAGATTCCGAACAACATGTTCAAATGGTACAAAAGAGAAATCCCATCAATTAGCAAACATCTCCTCTATTCGAGTACCATGAGGTAAGCCAAAGACTCAAACTGAAAAAGACCTCTCACTAGCCTTCTAGTACCCATTTGAATAATATTTGAAAATTTGATTATTGCTAACATTATTACTCTTCCTAAAAGCCAACCTTTGGATGATCATCAACCTCAACCTGATTCATACCACAAGGATGAATTCTCCAAATATGATAGAGTCAAAGGTCATGACATAGAATGGTGTATGAAATTAAAGCACTATATTCAAGACCTCATCAAAAAGTTTTATATTGAAATATAAGGGGAGAGTACTCCAAATCATTCTATAAATCAGCAACTAGGCATTTATCAGGACCCCTTACCTAAGCATGATCTGAGAAATAGGAATCCACTAATAGACTAGGGTAAGGCCTCCTCTTCTAATTGCACTTATTAGCACTCCATATTATATCACTACATTAATACCATCAAAATCTATATCCCTCAATATCTTATTTCACCATCACCCACCATATTAAATATTAATTGGACCACTATTGATTGTGTGGTTACTACCAGATGTAACAAAATCATAGTTCCTAGGGAACCCCCAAAATACCCATTTACCTCCACATCTCAAAAGGGTATTTATAGAAAAAATTGATATATTATGATAAATATTATCATATAATTTAGCAAATTGAGAAGACACCCACTAAAATTTCATTAATATAACCTCTCAGGACATCCCTTATGCATCGAGAGATAATCAATTAGGGTTTGAATGAGCTAAAGGTATGTAGAGATATTGACACTAGTCAATTTTAGGCATTAGTGGGTCATTTATCCCCTTCTTAGAAAATCACTTTTAGTTCCCAAGACATGCCTCTCGATGGCCCCATCATAACTAGCTCTTATTCATAAAAGTCTCCATATCTAATCATCACATTCTTCAAGTACTCATAGACTAAGGGTCTACATAAACTTATGTAATCTAGATTTCTTAAATAAATTGTGGTATTATAAATATTCTTTATGGGCCTACTTTGATCATGATAAAATAATATAATGATAATGAATAGCCATCCATATGCACCATATACCTTCCCATTGTTTTGGGACCCATGGTACATCAAACCTTGCTTCATGTTGTGGATGTTGATTTACCCTATAATATACTTCTAGGTCAACCCTGAATCCATCAAATGCAAGTTTTTCTATCTACCCCTTATCAATGTTTAAAATTCCCCCACTTAGGCATGGAAGTCACCATTCTTGGGGAAATTAATCATTTCCATAGTTACCAAATGAATGAATCCAAATATTTATATTATTTTCCTAGCATGGATAATTTTATTTTAATCCCAACATATGCTAAATATATATGCCTCAATAAGCTTGTGCCTATTTTAGATCTATTACCTGAAGTCACTCATCTAAAAATCACATCCATAGGTTATGAATAATATGAATATAAAACCTTTTATATAGGTGACTTACCTCTTTCCCCGTGTAGTTACGGGTATTCAGATATGAAGAAGACCAATCCTATTAATTATAAATTTGAATGAATGGCTTTCTCAAAATAATATATTGATGAATCAAATCAATCATGGGTTATCTCAAAAGATGAGGCCCTCACATTTCTTTGAAAAATATACCCTTGCATCTAGAAAACATATTCAAACATGTATTATCAAGGAAGAGGACTAAGGAGACATGAGAAAGGTAGGATTGAACCCATAATAGTTCAATAATGTCTACAATATTATAGTTTAGAGTACAAACTACTTGACAATGACTTAAACAATATTATTTTGGATTTGTTTCGATCCTTGAGGAATCTCTTTCTAACAAAAAAAATTGAAACAAGTTCCATTTATATTCACTACAAGGAACTTGCTACCACAAACCTTTGTCTTGACATAACTATTTCCACCATAAATGTATCCCTCCGCTATCCCTCTTTGATTGACTGGGATCAACATTGGGAACCATCCTTCGATATATTTCAAAATGATGAGGCAATCGTAGAATTTATAGGAGCTCAAGATTTCATGCCTTTCGGTGACCATAAGAAAGGCTTTTTTATCAATCTTTGTAAATCATATTATTTTTGGGAACAACAACATCCCCTTGACCAAAGTGAATAATATTATTCTAAAGAAGAGAAGTCAACTCAAAATTCAAAAACATTTCCATATAAATTAGAAGAATACATTGAAATAGACACAGAACTCCCAGATGGTTTCATTTCAAATATCCCAGATTGGTCACTACCCCCTTATATATAATATTATTCACCCTTTCTCATTTAGGAGGTGATCAAAGTTAACATTATAATTGAATAAAATCCCAAAATTGTCAAACTAGGGGAAACTCTCACACCTAAGGAGCATCAAATTATTATTCAGTTGCTTAAGGAATTTATAGATGTTTTTGTATGGTGTTATTCTAACATGCCTAGGATTAATCCCTCCTTAGTTATGCATCATTTGTATATTCATAATAACACTAAACCAATCAATCAAAAAATTTGAAATATGAACCCCAACGTGGGCTTACTATTTAAGGAAGAACTATAAAAATTATTGAAAGCAGGCTCCATCTGACGTATCAATTATTTTGATTGGATATAAACTATTATACTTGTGGCTAAACCATAAGAAGGGATCTAAATTTTTATAGACTTATGAGACATTAATAAGGCATGCCCCTAATATTACTTCCCTCTTCTAATATTGATATGATCATGGACTCAATAGCTGGGTATGAAATATTATCTCTAATGGATTGTTTTTCAAGTTACAATCAAATCAAAATTGTGCCTGAAGATAAACATAAAGCAACCTTAATTACTCCATGTGTGACATTTTTTTATCAATTCATGCCCTTAATACTTAATAATTAATGTTCTAATTGTCAATGGGCAATGCCATTTATTTTCCATGATATGATGCATGATATAGTTGAAGATTATGTGGATGATATCCTAGGGAAGTCCTGACTCAGATCATATCATCATGAAGTATTAAGAAGAATCTTTGAGCAGCTATGAGAGAATAATTTTAGATTTAATTTGAATAAATTTGTATTTGGCATAACCTCAAGCAAATTAGTAGGGTTTATTGTATCTAGGAGAGGCATAAAAGTGGATCTAACTAAAGTTAAATCTATTATGGAAATGCCTCCTCCTCACAATCTAAAGAAACTTCAAAGTCTTTATGGAATGTTATAAGCTATTCAATGATTTATCTCTCAGCTCATAGATAAATGTCACCCCTTTACTCATCTCTTGAAGAAGGGGACCAATTTTAATTAGAATTTTGAATGTCAATAGTCTAATAATCTCAAGAAACATCTGGCAAATTGATCTGTGTTATCACCCCCTATCACAAATAGGTCCTTACTTTTGTATATTTCAGAAACTCCATGTGCAATAGGTACCCTCCTTACACAACATAATGAGGGGAAATAGCAATAAATTTATTATCTCAATCGTGCTTTAATCTCTGATTAGTTGAATTATACTCCAACTAAAAAATTCTATTTATCCATGGTCTTTGCTTCACAAAAACTTCGGAATTATATGTGTTAAATCAAGTTATTCTCATTACTAAATTTTATCATCTCAAATATTTACTATCAAAATCAGCCCTCATAAGATTAATGGCCTAGTGGATTATGTTACTCAGTGAATTTGATATTGAATATTTTCATCAAAAAGTCATTAAGGGACAAGTGATAGTAGATCAACTAGCAAAAGAACCTCTTGTCATGACTGAGCCTCTTACCACCACCTTCCTAGATGAATATATAATGAATACATCAGAATATAACAGTTAAAATCTATATTGTGATGGCTCTTTTACCATGCATGGATTAGGAGTAGGCACCCTTCTGGTTACCCCAGAAGGTAACCTTTTTCCAAAATCTTTATGCCTCACTTTCCCATGCACCAATAATATTTATGAATATGAGGCTTTAATATTCAAACTTCACTTATCCATCCAATGGAGCATCCAACATTTACAAGTATTCAATGATTTGCATCATATAATAAATCAAGTTATTGATGAGTTCCAAACTAAAGATTAAAAATTACTCCCTTATAACTAATTGGTAGATCAGTTGAAGAAAAAAAATTGTCTATTACATTTGAACAAGTGCCATGAGGGAGTAATAAATTAACTACTTTGATGTCCACTATAGGATCTTTAATTGATCTCCATGAAGACGCCCTGGAAGGGATTTTTCTATAGAGCATATAATCCTACTAGCTCATCAATATATGGTTCATTTATAAATTTTTGCTATTCATGATCCAAATCTTCCCTAGTACCATGACATTTATAATTACCTCCATGATAACATCTTACAACCAAACCTCAATCACCATCAGTGTAAGGCCTTCATCCACCATGCATCCCACTACACTATCCTTAGTAACATGATCTATCATAGAGGTTATGACATGATTTTATTAAGATTACTAACCTTGAAAGAGGCTTATCTCATGATCAATGAGGTCCATTATGGTATTTGTGGTGGCCATGTTAGTGGAATCACCCTAGCCAAAAAATTTCCTTAGACTAGATATTATTGGCCTACCATGGAACAAGATGCCTACCAGTATGTGAAAAAAAGTGTAGCTTAACAAAAACATGGTAATCTTATCCATGTACTTGAAAAATAATTACAAGATATTATGATTCTATGTTCAGTTTCTATATCAAGACTTTATTTGATTGGGAAGATAAATCCTATGTCTTTCGATGGGCATAAATTAATTATTACTGCTATGGAGTATTTCACCAAATGGTTAAAAGTAATGCTTCTTATCTATACTATAGGTATCCGTATTTCTAAATTCATCCTAAATCAGATCATTTGTCATTTTGTAAATCCTTCCAACATCATCTCTGATAATGGTAAGTCCTTCAAAAATCAAGAAGTCAAGACCTTATGCCAGCACTACCATATCAATCAAGACTTTTATTCTCCTTACTATACCCAAGGGAATAGAAAGGCTGAAGTAATAAATAAGACTCTTATAAATATTCTCAAGAAAATAGTAAATGATGAAAGTAGGAATTGGCACCTATAATTATATCTTACGCTTCAATCTTATCGAATAAGTGTCGGATACCCACTGGATCCATTCGATATGCTTTAGTATATGAGATAGAAGTTATCTCACTTATATAAATGGAACTTCCCTCCTTTCAAATCTCATTATGTGTTATTATCAGTAATCATAATTTTTGGTAGGAAAGGCTAGAATAATTAGAGCTTCTTGATGAAAAACATTAAAGGCCCCTCAATAACTTACATGCATACCAAAATAGATTAAAAGGCCAATACTGCAAGAAGATCTAGTCCAAAGAGTTTGAGGTTGGTGAGCTAGTACTAAAAGAAAATTATCAATGTAGACTGGGATAAGAAAGTAAAATTTAAATCCAATTGGCTTGGACCATATATCATAACCTCTAAATTTAGATCCAGAGCCTACAAATTAGCTACACTAGACAGTGAAGATCTTGATGATCTAATGAATATAATGCATTTAAAATGTTTCTATACTAGACAAGATCTACTTTACCTCTACTTATGAGTCCCCACTCTTGTGGGCACATCATTTTCCATTCCATCCTCCTCCTCCCATTCTATTACATTTTCCCATCCCTGACCTTGGTCTTAAAAGTGCCATCTATTATAGCTTTTTATGTATCAATAAGAGGCAAATGTTTTTAAACAAGAAAAGAGGTCATTACTTGTCATATGATGGGAATGTTTGTTGGTGTTTCCTCCAATCACTTTATCCATATTAATATCCATATATATACCCCCAATCCTATCACATCCTTATAACTATCCTTCAGCATACCACCCCCATCACATCCTCCTAGACGAGTGTGTCTCCTCTTAGCCTCGAGTTTACTCCTGTCCTCATTTGTCTCTTGTTGTCCCCAACCCATTTAGCACACCTTCCCCCTAGAATTATCATTATGGAAGGGTATAAATAGGTTTTTTTTAATACTCTATGGTTTTTCATACATTATGACACCGAATCTTGGTTGATCATCCTAAGCCCCATATATAGTTACTCTTAAATTTGGTTAGAATCTTATTCCAATATATAATCATTGTGTACACAACATACCCAATGTACATATTTCCCTCTCATTATTATAATCATTGTCCATATTCACTTTACACTCACCTCATTATCAACTTGTCTATATCTTTTGTTATCCCTTACTTTAGTCTCTTTATCTTATGTTTGTCGTATGTGTATGTTTTGAATATGTGGGGATATTTCATTAATCGTTTAGTTTTGTATATATTAATTAGATCATTTTATTTATTTAAATAATTTTCTTATAGTATCATATATACCTTATCTTATTAACTCTTATGGGAACAAGGATGGCCTAAGTGATTCTCGAATCTATTTTGGGCAACATCACATAAAAATGAGTTCCCCATGTACCTTGATTAAATGTACCTTTGACTTATTTTGTGTCATTAGCACATAATAGTCGATGTAATATAAAAATGTATTGTATACATCATTAATGGTTTCCAAATTTCCATGCATCCCATTCCCCTCAATCTTATCACTTATCCTATCTAACCTATCACTGTCCCATTTTAACCTAATTGTCTTCCACACCATCACTATCCTACCTCCTTGGTGTAGGAGGATTACTACCCAAACCCAAGTTGTGGGACATAAAAATAAAAAATGGATTATTTACTCATTATCACATTGCTTTATAGTATATATCTCAGTAATGGGTAAGTGCACAAAGATGGGGGATAAAAGTTGCCTACCCATGGACATGATTTTTTTGAAATTTCAAAAATTTTAACTTATGTAGATAATTTGAGATATCTACACTCTAAATTTGAAGATCGTATAAAAACATGAAATGTAGAATTTCAAGTCTAGTTTTCAAAACACTAATTTCTTTAAAATATTGTTAAGTATAAATAGGTCAAACACATAAAATTTGAAGAGGAACTCCTATTTTTTTAGAACACATAGTTGATAGATAGCCATGATGTGTACCATTTTTTGAGTAACATTTAATATTATTTAAAACCCTTTGGGGAAATTTTAGATAAAATCTTCTAGCACGTCACCTATATTTTTTTGTATTTTTTCAATGAATACTTATTTTTTATTGAAATTTTCAAGTAAATATATCATAAAAATAACAAATAAATGGATGTCCATCTATGAGACATGCCTAACTACCTCATAAATGATTTTTTTTTTAATGTGTGTAGAATTAGGCTGAATACATCATCGTATAATTTTTTTTTCACTTGGATCAATGAAAGATAAATTACATGAGCATGTATATGCATTTATGTTTGCAGCATGTAGTGGCCTAAAAAAGGCATAGTTAGAAATAAATAAGTTTGAAACCTTAAATTAGTCCAAAAATTATAAAAATAATATTTTTAGAAAGAGGAGAGTGTGCTCGTCATGACAATATCAAGTTTTTGAATTTTCACATTGAAATTATTATTGTATTTGGAAACAAAGTTGAAAGTTGTTTATTTTCATAACTTTCAAAACTTAGTTGTACATTGATATTCAAGCCTTTCACTCAAGAATCCAAGCCATTCTCAAGCCAAAAGTCATGAGAATTGATTTCAAATTCAAATACTATGATCACATTAATAATGTGATCATATTATTAATGCTATCATGTTATTAACTACATTATAAACATGATCATGGTATTTAATAACATGATCACATTAATAATGTGATCACATTACATATTATCAACATCCTGAAACCTAAATAGGAGCCATTAGGCCTATTATTCTTAAGACCAAATACTAGTTTTAGATTAAGATTGTTGTTTGGGACCAATGTTCTTCTCAAGAATTGATAGCATTGAATGATAATTGGAGATGTATTAACCCATTAATCAATTTATTTTTCCTTTGATTACAATATGGTGTGTAATCAGGACAATGGATCCCAAATACACATTAGAAGGACATATTTCCTTGGATAGAGCTTGGTTTGCCCCAATTACATATCAAACTAAACTAAATACTTTATTTTTTTATAATATAGTGTGCAATTAGAGACTCAATTGACATCATATGACATAATTCCTTTATTAGGGCTCATTTAACCTTGATTATGTATTAGATTGAATTAAATATTCAATTAGTTTAATATGGTGTGCTACCAAAGCCCCAATTCACATTATATTGAAGGAATTCCTCGCACAGGGACCAATTACTCTTAACTACATATTATACTAAAAAAATACTCAATTGGATAAATATGATGTGAAATTAGGGGAAAATATCCACAATGGACATTAGATGGACATAGTTGGTTACATGGGATGAAAATTTCCTCAATTGATATTCTAGGTGGAAGAAATTAATTACATAGAACTTAGTTGTCCTCAGTTGTGTATCATATTGAAAAAATATCAATTGATTTAACATGGTGTAATTATATCCCTAAATTACATTAGATGGATGTAATTCCTTGCTTAGGGATTGAGTGGCCCTAATTTCATATCATATTGAACCTAAATACTCAATTGGTTCAATATGGTGTGCAATTTAGGCTAATGCTACCCAACTAGAACATTATATAGACAAAATTACTTTCATGGGGCTCAGTTGGCCCTAATTATGTATAAGATAAAACCAAATCATGACTAGCTAGATATAGTTTACAATTGGGGATAACAAAGTTGTAATTGACATTACATGTATTTAGTTACTTGAATTAGCCTTAGTTGGCCATAATTAAATATTCAACTAAACTATATACTTGATTGATTCAATATGCTATGTATTTGGAACCAATAGATACCCCTATTTATAGTAGAAGGATAAAATTTCTTACACAAGGCTTGTTTGGACTAAATTTCATAGATCATATTGAACCAAATATCTTTTTAGTTGATAGCTTAGATGGACGTAATTCCTTACAGAGGGTTCAACTCATCCTGATTTTATATTAGATTCAATCAAACACTCAATTATTTGAATAAGGTGTGCAATTAGGGTCCTAATTAAAGTTATATTGACACAATTACTTGGGCAAGCCTTGATTATCCCCAATTATGTATCATTTGGAACCAAATACTTGATTATTTCAATATGGTATGTAATCAAGGCCAAGTAAGCTCCAATTTCCATTATGTATCGATGTAATTCCTTAAACATAACTCCTTTGGACTGAATTGCATATCAAATTGAAAAAATACTTGATTTTTTACTATGGTGAGCACTTGGATCCCTAACTGATATCATATGGATGAAATTCCTTACATTGAGGCTCAGTAGGACCCTATGATCAATTTATCCCCAATTAACATTCTATATATAGTAATAAATAGGTTTAAAGGGATAAACTTGGTTAAAATTGCACTAGTCATTACTACAACTGACATCATAAGCTCAATTTGTGATGATGTGGGGGATAATTGATCCTAGATTCACATTCTTTACTCACAGATCTATACTCAAGGATCTCAATATTCCCTAATCACCATAACAATTATAAATTGTATACCCTAAAACTGATACCCTAAGCCCTAATCCTTGAAGTTCCTAATCCCTAAAATCTAGACCATAGATATAAACTCTTTAAACCTTGAACCAATCATTTTAGCCCAAATTAACATCATTTAGACTAAGAATTAAGTTCACAGGGCTTAGTTTGGTCTAAATCACATCATTGATAACCCCATTTGACTAATTCACTTAATCTACATGATGACATCTATGGTATAATGACAACCCAAAATCACATTTTATAGTCACAAATGGGTCCAAGTGATTCAATTGTTCTCAATTATCTTTGTGATTGACCCTATGTACCCTAAACCATGTATATACATTAAAACCTAGAAGTCATAAATAATAAACCCTAAATAATATACCCTAAATTCTAAACCATTTACTTTCACTATTTACCAACTTCAATTTAGTCCCAATTAACATCCTCTGTAGTAAGAATCTGGTTTGAACACATGGCATATCTAGTGATTAAACATTAATATATAGGTCTTTAAACCTAAACCATATGCCCTAATCCCTAAAACATAAATTTTAATACCTATTTCCGAATTCCCACTATATTCTACAAACATACATGCCTTACGATATAATTTATTTTATCACAAGGTGTCATAGAATGCACTTTTTAAACATATGGCTAAAGCCTTTGGAATACCAATCTAGCTATGTATTTTTTTAGTATATTGGGCTTATTTTGAGCCCCTTAAATATACTTAACCAAAGAGGAATTGAAAATTTATTTTTTTAATCAAGGAGGTATTTGAGGCCAATTTGAACACCTTCAATAGCAAGATATGATTTGGGGAAAAATTAAAAGATCAATCTTCTATCATTAATTGATCTAATTAGTCAATTTATGAAACTCCCTATGTGATCTAGGAAAAATTGAGCCCCTAAACCAAATTTATGTCCCAATTAGTTTCATAACATGTATGCAACATGTACATGGCATAATTTACCCTACTTTTATCAGAAATGCAAACATGAAGGTAATCAAGTCATAAATAGGTGTCACAAGTAGCTTAAATGTTCTTCAATTACCTTAGTGACTGGACTATATATCTGATATCTTAAACCCTATGTTTCCCTGTACCATTTAAATTTAACCTTAAACCTTTTACTATTTACATTAAACCCTAAGACATAAGTCCTAAACCCCAAACCCTATAAATTATAGACCCTAAAACCTAAATTAATAAATTTATCCCCAATTAAGATCCTTTATATATATATATATATATATATATATATATATATATAGTAATAATTAGGTTCATAGGGATGAACTTGGGTAAAAGTACATCACTCATTACCATTATTGACTTTGTAGGCTCAATCTGTGATGATGTGGGGGATAATTGATCCTAGATTCACATTCTATAATCATAGATATAGGTTCAAGGCTCCCAAATTTACCCCAATTTCCTAAATTATTCTATAAATATACCCTAAGACCTATACCCTAAGCCCTAATCCTTAATTTTCCCAATCCCTAAACTCTAAACCACAAATATAAACTCTTAAAAACATAAACCAATCATTTTAGCCAAAATTTTCATCATTTATAGACTAAAAATTAAGTTCATAGGGCTCAATTTAGCCTAAATCGCATGACTAATTGCACCATTTGACTAATTCACTCAATCTATATGATGACATATATGGTATAATGACAACTAAAAAATAAATTTTATTATTAATGAAATTATTATTTTTTGGGATTCCATGTGCTTAGATCTTCTTTCTCAAAGTACTAGGAGAAGAAAAAAATGAATTAAGAAGTAATATGGTGTTTAATTCACTTTTGGAAATATATTGGTTGACCACATAACAAATTGAAACTGTAAGTGATATGCCATTTAATTAACTTTGGGAAACATGCCAAAAAACATTTTCATGAAATGTGTGTCACAAAAGTGTACTACCTGCTATGTTATTAAATGTATACATTTTTCAATTTATGTGTAATCATTTCCCTTTCATCCTAATGTCAGTTTAAAACCATGAGTTTTAACATAAGAAGCAACATGAGTCTCCATAAATCCAAGCCATTCTATGGGAAAGGTCCTAGTAGCTATGCACCTTAAATTTAGACCTTAATCATAATCTCTAATCCCTAAAACATAAATTATAATCCCTAATCCATAAAGCATAAATTTTAATACCTAATCCATAATCCCCAAACCCTATGTACTAATACCTTAATCCCCAATCCATAATCTCTTATATATATTAAGTATAATGTGATTATGTTATTTAATAATAGAATCATTTTATTCCTAACATAGGAAACACAAAGTCTTCATTACCAATTTCCAACCCAAAGCTTATATCAATAATAATGTGATTGTGTTATTATCTATATAAGCTTCTCAATGGGCTGGATGGGCTATGACCTTATAAAAAATATAACGGGATTACATTATATAACATGATCATGTTATTATTATTTTATATTAAGCTCACTTATCAATGACTATTTTATCCCAAATTGAGACTTCTATCCCCATAAACATTTTCTAAATTCTTCTATGAACTTGATCCCACCTTTAAATTTTTTTCAATTATCACTTCTAATGGGTTTTGGATCATGTTTGAAGAGGAAGAGGAATTTGTTGAAGAACAAAATACTAGAGGAATTACAATATTTGAGAGAGAAACACAAGCTATAAATGCAAAAAAATCATGGTAAATAAGGTACAAACCCTAATCCTGATGAACCAAATACCATAGATAATGAACTAATTGATTATAATGAATTAAGTAATGATGAAACTGACTATAGTCAATTGAATAATATTTAAATTGACCATAATGAAATGAATAATAAAAAAATTGACCATATTCAAATGAATAATAATGAAATAGTTAATGTTTGAAGTTCACATTCAAAGTTCCATGTTTTTTATTTTGTTTATGATGAGTCTATGTATAATGAAACACAAGATACACTCTTTAATTTCCTTGTGTTATATAAAATGACTATCCATATTGTAAATTTGATTAGAATTTATTCATATTCAAAATTTAGCCAAAGTAATATTTTAAAAGTCCTTACACACTTTCATTTCCTTTTTTATATGCAACAATCACTAACCTTGAAATTTTGATTATGATTTATTCATATTTAAAATTTCCTAATTTAAAAATTTAAGGATTAGTATATGAATAAATATATATATATATATATATATATATATATATATATATATATATATATATATATATATATATATATATATATATATTCACTAGACATAATATTACATTTCATGGCCTTTATCGTCACCAATTATTTAACCTTCAATTATTCATCCCTTGCAAGGCAATAATAGGAATTATTATTTATGCAAGACATGAACTAAAGTGTAGAATAATGAACCTAAAGTAAGTAAATAAACTAAATATATCAGGGTAATCTCATTCAACTAGTTTTAGGAGATGATATTACAATGCATCAAATTATTGGTTTAACTACATAGGCCTTGGTGTGGTGATTTATATGTTACAAGATGTGTGATAATATTCTTATATATTGGTTAGATTAGGTCTAAGAACTAATTTTTGGATATCAAATATGATTTAATTTACTAGAAAGAGGGTGGATGACATTGATTTTGAGGGATGCAGGAGATGTGATGAAGATCATGGGTAAACTCAAGTTTTATGATTCAGTATCTTTAATTCTCAAGAGATTGACACCATTATTTGACACTAAATGAGAGAAATAATATATTATTTAAATTTGGGTAAATATTCCTAGTTTACCTTTGGAAATTTTGGTAAATGTATGTTATGAAGGAGATAGGGAAAACCATTGGGGAATTCTTGGAGGTGGGAATGAATGTTTTACATTATAGAGTAATGACTTTAGGTCCTATTTATTTTTGTATGGACCTTGGGGATGGTTTGATAAAGTAAATCATAATTCAAAGGGGCTATATCTCCCACACAGATATTCTAGATTATAAAAGTATCCCCTTTAATTACATCAGATATCATAGTAATGGACACATGGTGGTGGATTGACCTCTTAAATTTCAAAAGAAGAAATGGGTGTATAAAATTGCTTACTTATTTTAAGAGGGGGTAGGTGAAAAATTTATTTTTATTTTACTTCTCTAAAACAGAGTCAAGAGAATATTCTGCAAGGTTTAAAGGTTGATTGATTACTCAACACATCTCTTCTACATTGGAAAAAACTATTCGTGATACACATTTTATTATTGCTGAGAATTTGATCAATATAGAAGTGGAAAGGGAGTAATATAGGCTAGAAGTGAGATAAGCCATGTTTTTATAAACTATATGCATTTAAATATTATTTAATTAGATGTTTCACCTACATTTGTGAGAACATAGCCAATGGGCATTATATTTTTTAATAATGTAGATTAGAATAGTACGATGCATACTCTTTATTACTCAAAGGAGGGTGGAGGAGGTTCAATTGCCTCCCAAAGGTGATCTCTTAGGTGTAGACCAACTAGGCTCAATATTATAGATCAAGAATTTGAATATATGTTGGGTTATAATGTATTAATTGGTCATTCAAATTCTAGTAGGGGTTGTATGGGAAGAAAGTATGTTTTTACTAGGGCAAAATAGAAATCTCAGAAAGATATTTTGGTAGGCAAAAAAGGTAGTTTAAATTGGGTTCTTAGATAAGATTATACCCCTAGGCTATGTAATCAATGATATTAATGAAGTTTAATGAGATATGGATATGTATTCCTTAGAATAAAGTATCCCTTCATAGATTAGTTGAAAGACACAAACTAGATATTTTTTTCTACAAGCGATAATGGGAGATGGTCATAAAAGTGTCTATAAGTTGTCCAAGTTTTTTTTTATTAGGATTTTATTTATTTGGTTTCTAAATGATGCACAAGAGGAATAATCACAACATGGAGAACAAAAATATTAAAATGCAATAATATATTTTATTTTGAATTTGGTTTAGGTATTGTTTTCTATGCTCAATATTTTGGATAAGATATCATTGTCTTAAACATTTATGCTTCGTAAATTGAATGGGTTGCCTAGTAGGATAATATTTTTTGAAAGATATTTCTTAAAAAAAAATTCCCAATTTTTTGAGGTGATATGAATTTTTCTTAGGGTAGAGCAGAAATATGGGGTATAATTACAAATATTGATGTTTTTTTATGTATTTTGTCAAGATATTTGATGAATTGTGTCCTTATGGCATTGAAACAATGAACTTGACTCCTACATGGATAAACATATGAAAATGTGTTTGAAGAATAGGTAAATGTAATATCATTTCCTAGTCAGTGATGCTTTAGTGAGGATTCAACTAGAATTAGATATTGCATCAGATCAGGTGATGAGTCCAAAAACATGTGTTTTTTTTGGAATTGTAACAATCAAGAAAAACCCTTTAACCTTATTCACATCTAATTCAAATTGGATTGAGTTGGTTGAATATGGAATGACAATTTTTTTTTATTTTTAAGACATTTCCCAAGAATCTATAGCCTTACAGTTTCATAGGAACCTTAAGGATATTATAATAATTGTCTACTGATTAAGCACAACAAAATATAATAAATGATGCTCAGATGCTTACAAATGTGGAAGATCAGTTGGATAAAATGTGAAATAGATAATAGGTGTATTTTACAACTAGGTATTAGAGAAAATATGTTAGGAGATTGGAGCAGATTAGGTAAAAAAAATTGGCAAACAAGGAATCTTCTTCAATCAAAAGTAGGGTCATTTGGCTAACCAAAGGAGATGGCAATATCAAATTCTTTCATAAATTTGTTGATGAACATAATAATGTAAATATTATATGGAAAATGCAAAATTTAATGGATTGGTAGTCTCTAATTTTGAAGTCATTTCAAATCTAGGGGTGGATTATTTTAAAATTATTTACAAAGAGGAGACTCATGTGTCAACATATGAGGTAGTAAAGATGGCATCTTTGTTTCCTAGTTTTATGAATGTTGAGGATAATCAAAAACTAATGTAAGAAATAATTAGGGATGAAATTTAGATGGTTATGCATATATTTCAAAGGATAAGAGGCTTGATCAGGATGGGTGGCCTATTGAGTTTTATTTGGGATTTTATGAGACTCTTGATACGAAGACACATTGAGGATTATTAGTGAACCTAGAGCTGATGGTTGGATTCAAACCACCTTAAACTCCACTTTTATTGGTCTAATTTCTATGGTTGATATCATCTCAAGTTACATTTCTTTGAGATTTTTGAGACTAATAATGGATTACAACTCTAAATAATAGTTTCGACTTATTTCAAGAAAGGAGATTCATGAGGGTATAAGGTTAACTCAGGAGGGGTTGCATACCATAAAAATTAATAATTTTTATTCTATGGTCATAAGGTTGGAACTATATAAAGCATATGCCATAGGTATTTGGTTATATTTTACATTTATGTTGATCCATTTGGGTTTCAATGTTCATATTATAAATTGGATTATGAATTGTGTATCTTCTATTTTTTTCTACAATCTTAATTAATAGATCTACCTATACCTTTTTAAAACCTATAAGGAAAGAATAATACAATCATGCATGTGAAAATAAACTTATATATGAATTGATAAGTCATCTATTGAAGTGTTAGAGCACTAGCCTTGTACCATAACCAAAATTAGAGGATTAAAGTGCAAGGGAATATATAATAAATACTAGTTTATTTTTTTTCATTGATAAATATAAATATAGTTAGGTTAAGATCTTCAATTTATAATATATTATATGTTGGACTATATTCCTTGTTGATTTATTACTTCTCTAAAAATAAGGGTTTGACTTAGGTAGGAACCTCATAACTACTTCCTTTTGGATGAATTTTCAAGATTAGTAGAGTATTTAGGGATATTTTAAATTGTGTTCTAAAGGTGCCTACATTTAATGGAGTAAAGTGATGAACTATGATTGGCTTCCTAAGATGATAGATAAATTGATTACTAATGATTTGGCCACACTATATATAATAGGCATACATTGGATTATGTAGGTGGGTATTGTTGTCCCATCGAGTATATTCCTTTGCAACATATTCACCAATTAGGATTTGTCATAAAATAGTTTAATTTTCCCATAGGTCCCTTGAGAATGGACTATCACTTTCAAGGGTTTGATTAGGATACTAGTTTTGTTGGCTAAAGGTAGGGTTGTGGCCTTCATAGAGGATTGTGATAGAGGTAAGGTTTTTAATGGGTGTAATAATTTGTTGATGTGTATGAACATATCATAGGTTTTAAGTATTGAGAGACTTTCCATGAGTGGTGGACATACAGACAATGATATGTTTTATAGTTTTACTATATTAAGGTATTTTAGGATAGTTTGTAAATGAGGTAAACACTCTACTACCATCATGGGAAAAATTTTAAGAGTACTAATTGGAGGAGTACATTTAGAAAAATATCTTGTGTAGGTTTTAATTATGTTAGGATGCCAACATTACGTACAACCAACACCATGATATGTAGATACTTAGATGTAAAAATAGGCATAGGATAGAGGGTGATGAGATGAAGTTTAGGGGGAAACAAGGGTGATCATACACTTCTTAGAGAGGAAATAATATGATAGGAGGATAATGTTAAGATGAGGTCCAATTAGGAATTATACCTAGACTAACATGAAGTTACCCATGTAAAGTAGTGATTTGGTTTATTTTTAGTTACTTTCTATGCTATTTTATAATTTATTAATCAGTTCCTATTTATTTATGTGACTAGATATCTCATGTCTTCTCTTGTTGTATGGTTTTAGAGTGAATCACTTAGTGGTGGAGCATGATCAAAGAAAATTTGGTTAGGATTTTTTAGGTGAGGTTAATTTGAACCTTGATAATATTTAGGTGGATGTGGTTCTCCATGTGTGAATAAGAAAACATACATATGTTCTTATCCCTACTTATCATACATATGTGGAGTTCCCTTCTAATAAGAGATAGATAGTTGGACTAGAGGAAAATGTGGCTAGTTTAGAGTCTTAGGTAAAGACTCTTAATGACATTATTAGGGCTATGGGAGGTTAGGGTTCATCTAGACAAAAATTATTGGGAGGTACATCACCCACGTAGGTATAATCAAGAGACATAAAATTAGATAAATTGTATCCCACATGTCACTCATCAACATTGGGACATTATCATAGGAGTAGGAGTAAGAGCCCTAGGCACAACCTCTATATTTGGACAATTGCCTTGAATAGGACCTTAGGGTCACATCTTTGTATATATTTTATGGAATAGGATAAAATCATTTCATGAGTGTGATTATGAACATAATTTTCACCAAGAGAGAGATACCAATATATTACATGGAATATTATCCACTAGGGGAGATCATGACAATGGTGACACACATCAAAGCTTGGATGGAATTACCTAAAAACTAAATAAAGTGAAAAGGGTTTTAAATTCAATGGATGAATCATTATTAGGGAATCTAGTTCTTGACTAATAAGTATGAAAAGGTGCTTTGGGATAACATATTATTCAATTAATAGTATGGGCATACTATTTATTTTACATCTTTTATGAAACAGCCTTGTGTTTGGACTATCAAGAAATAACTATGAATTTATATATGCCCACACTGACTTGGGTGACATGTAAGGAAAGACAACACTATTTTTTGGATATCTACTTAAATGATAGAGTAAATTCATTACATAACCTCCATAAAAATGCCAATACTGAAAAGGAATATAATGTATGTTTTTTAACATCACTTTAGTACATGTGATATATGTAAATAACTTATTTTTGCATACAAGTTGCGTTATTATTGTGTTAATTATTGAGAAGAGAATTTACAAATTAGATGCAAAGAGCAAAACATATATGTAAACAACTATAGTTCTAATAAATGTAAAGAGGAAAAAAATATGTAAATAATTTTGACCTCTATATAGGTGAATGGTGTCATCCTAACAAAGGTAGATGCAGTCGTGGATGGCTCAGCTACTAGATCCAAATAATTCCTTCAAAAAATTGAATGCTATAAATGCTAGTTATGATGATAAAGGAACCATCACCTATTACAACATAAAAAATGACATATATATTATATTAAATTTCTATGTAAATTGATTGTTAGCTTCAAAATTAAATTTTTAAATATAAATTAAAGTTAACATGACATTTATATAAAATATGCTTGCATTTGTGTGGTGACTAATGTTTGCATGCCAAATATGCATACCAAAAACTCATCACTCATAATAATATGATCTAAGCCATCTGAACCACTGATGTCATCATCATTAGAAGGTCCTATGCACATATATCCACATGAATTTCAAAGGTGGGATTGGGGTTGGGTAGCCTATGGCGTATCTATAGCATTACTCTATGAAATCCTACTCCTATATTGAATGAGTGTATCAGTTAGTGAAATAAGAGAATGGACAGTGTCTATCTCCATGACCTACTAAATTATATAGGATATCAAGATAAAGAGGATTTTGGACACATATCCACATAGTCTAATTAGTATTATGATGTATACCTGGTTGATCCTATGTAGATCCTTTTCCTCAGCCCTTAAACTCGCTAAAATCAAAATAATTTGGAATCTGACTAAGGACAAACTCAAAATAGAGTTTCCTAAAAAAATATAATGGGACCTCATGGTTGTTACATTGTGGAAGTCAAATACCATCCACCATCAATCCCAAAAATTGGTCATGATTAAGTTATGTACACAATGATAGATAGGAAAACATTCAGCGGTTACAGTAAATGGGGGAATTGGTGGTTGTGTTGATGAAAAGTGCACAAATGTCAGCTTTTGAAATATCCAAATTCTTTACCTGAAGGGCTGATAATGTTTTAGCATAATAAGCCATACAAGTATCCATATATGAGGTCCATCATTCAATTTGACTATTATAGAGTTTGTTCAACCTAATAAGGTATGTAGGGAATTAGATAGTTGTATAGAGTGGGGGTTGGTCACACTTGGATCCCTCATTCTATCAATTAAATATTAAATTTCAAGTTTGTCTCCTAGAATGTTATCAATCAAAACCTCTTGATTGTTGAGAGTTTTAGGGAACTTTAGGAGGATTAGGTGGAGGGATAGGAGGAATAATAGGGTTATGTGGATGGTTAGGAGGAGGATAAACCAAAGGTTCTTGTTGAGTTTTATGAGGGTTATAAGGATAGGTTGTTAAAATTAAAATTAAAATTAAAAGCTAGGGTTAAATAATGAAAATTATGAAAAATTTAGTGTTAAATAAAGAAGATTTTGATCACTTATCTCTCCTAGATGGTAGCATCATTGATCAGTAGGTCTGTGGGGTGAATCTAGTAGCTTCATAGCACTCTCTAGAGTCTTATAAGCAAAATGCAATCATGAAAACAAGTGTGGGGCTAGGGAACCTGAAAGCAAAATGATTAATTTTGTTTCTGGGTTTCCCTTTTTAATTTTATTTCACACAAGTAACATGATCACATTATTGTAAATGTCAATAATGTGATTATCTTAATAATGCAATCATTTTATTGTTTAATGTAACATGATTGTGTTATATAATAACATGATCGCTCTATAGACCCATAATACCAAACCTAGATTTAAATAACGTGATCATGTTAATTAAATAACATGGTCACATTATTAATTAACAAAATCACACTATGGGTAATGTCCATGAAATTATCCCTTAACTCCATGTACTTATCCTAATATTATACCCATATAGTTATAAATAAATCACTATCTCATAACATCTTATCACATAATATGTCATCTAGTTAAACATTTGCATGTCATATCAACTGAACTCCATATTTGGCATATTCATCACCAATGTGTCTAACACATCATCTACCATGATTTCATAATAATCACAACATTTTTTAAACATCAACATATAAATTAATAAAAATCACATCCAAATCACATCTATTACATCACTATAAACATAAAATAATGTATATATCTAAATCCATTACATAATAATCATTTAGCATTTATGTCAATCATCTAAAGCATAAAAAAATACAAGACATGCATGTCTCCATAATCCATACCACAAAGTCATATCAATATATCCCATCATCATAAAAATAAAAAAATATATATCTAATCAAATCCATGTAATCATATCATCAATAAATCTATCATCTAATCAAAACATATCACAAAATCCATAACACATCACATGTCATTATATATATATATAACAAATGTCCACATGAAGTCCATGTCAAAATATATATATAATATGTGGGCCCCATGGTAAATAATAAGTTATAATACAAAAAATAATTTATACATATCATGTCTCATGAAGTCACGGCTACACTCTTGGGTGTCTTCTTGTGGGTTGATGGACTAAATATGATGAGATGGCTATGAAATAAGTTGCATGTTGTTCTGGTACCACTACCACCTCATACAAAATCTTATAATATTGGTCCTCTCACATCAACCTCATAATGATCTACATAATCCCAACCATCCCACCCTATTTCATCATTGTATTAACCTCATCTTTGGTCTTCTCAGCCACCTCTACCTCTCTTATCAAAACTCAAATTTGTGCCTATATTTGGGTGATCTATCCCTGATAATCGATAATCTATGAATCTTATATGTTGATCTAGATTTGAAGTGTGACTATCTAAGCCTAGAATGATGTGATATGACCTTATAATCTAGTCACATGTGCTTGAGATTTTTCCAACTAACTATCCCTCTGCATTGTCTAGGCCTATAACTATGCCTATAATTGATGCCTCTCTAGTAATCTCGACTATCTCTATGAGTCGAGCCCATATATCTATTTGCAGATGCGATAGTAAATACCTCTCATCCTCACTTAGAGGATATTGAGATGGACTTGTATCATCCCCACTCCCACTAACACAAACTTGTGTATCAACCTATGCCCCTCTACCCCTAGTTTGGGCCCCAATCCCTCCTCCTTATCCTATAGTAGCCACCTGATCCCCATCCCCTCTTTTTACATCCATACCATCCCCATCCCCCTAACTATCTTGGTCATCCTATATTGGTTCCTACATGCTCCTCATCCACAATATCACATGTACATATAACACTCTCCCTACTACCCCCATATGTACCATAGCCCTACATTGAAGTAACCACATTAGAACCCTTTATTCCCACCATGTTGCATAAGCCACTATCACTCTTAGATCAGGAATCAGAGTCTAAAAATCACATAGGATTGGGGTAATACTATCATAGTCAACACATGTAAGGGATATATCTACTGGTCTATGCCACTATGCCCTTTCTCAATCACTCCTCTCAAATAGATGTTCCTCCCCTAGCATGTCTTGAGTGAATCTAAACTATCTCTACACATGATCAAGTTTATATTGATCTATAATAAAATATTTGTGGCCTATTAGATAACACTAAGTAAGCATATATCGAGTCACCATAACCTTGTTATCCTAGCCAAACTACAATCCACTATAGGGCATCCACATGATATGCTCTGGCAATAAGGTATCAGAAGACTACTAAAAAAATTCATCTCCCCAACATGATTCCTCTATACACCTAATATGATATACCATTTGAACACCATCAGTTTATGTGGATCCATTATTTCTAGAGTACCCAAAGGCCACTACATCATAATTTGCTCCTATCTTGATATCTATAATAACAAATATGGCCCCAAACTCATTACTTCCATATATGCCCCAAGTGCAACTCTGAATCCTCCTACTAGTCTATGAAATATCACATTGAGTGTGTGTGATCTCTAGTAGATCCTATCTCCTAGCATCTATAGATGAATAATATGATAGGCATCCTCTAAAGTTACCATCATCTCTCCTATCATAAGTGAAAGGTACTTATCTCTGATAGGCATCATTCTACCCAAGGTAATGATCAGGGCATAACCAATCTACACCACCAAAATTTTAGTGATATAATGAATACCTATCATCTCTACCACTCAATAATTAGTATCAATCAAAAGGTGCATCTCATGAAGCACCTCAAGTTACTAAATTTAGAAATATATCACACCTAAGTCCTCCTTCACCAAACACCAACACACTATCACTAAATTTATTCTATCATAAATTGAAACCCCCCACTTATCTATACTACCCTTCACCTCTTTTAAATAAAACCCCAAAAAAATCCTAATATCTATACACATACCTCACAACTAATTATTTTCAACCTATCCATCTCCTACCTTAGGGACATAACCAAATTTACACACTATCCATTCTAATCTCGCTACCACCCCCCTCACCCTCTATCTACCTACACAACCCCTTTCTTATTCCCTTGCATCCTTAGTACCACTCTATATCTCTACTTACCTATTCCCTTATATTCATCCCATCACTTTATCCTTACTCACCAACCCTAACATCACTCCTTTAACTAACCCTAGAACATTCCTAATCCTAATTAATTGATTCCATCATGAAAAACCCTCTTATCACATTAATCCTAACTAACTACATCTTAAACACCCTAATAATATCTAATACCCTCTCTTAAACTACTTAACCCTAACCGTTACCCCATCCCTTTGACTATTTCTCCTAATCTTGATAAAACTACAACTTTGGAGTTTACCCTAACCCACAGCATTGACATAACCACCACTCGTATCTTGTAGTTTTGCATAACCACTCGGTTATGTAAAATCGTAATTCCCTAACTCATAGTCTTACACAAAATTCAAGTCTAAACTTTTGGTATTACAACACCGTAGCTCTAAATTTTCATTATTTCAATACTACAACTCTAGCCTTGAGCTATTGAAATACCACATGTTTCTACATAATGCCACAAGTCATGACTGTAATATCATGATAGAGGCCACTATCCTCAGTCATGGTATTGTACCCATGACACTGTTAACCTAATTCACATGTAATAAATCCAAAAATTCAACAATAAATTTGACAGAAAAACCATAGAAGGGTTCACTACTCATCGATGGTCCAGCATCCTCAGATATCTAGAATTACTGGACTCTCTTGTTGCAATGGGAGGCTCAAAGAATTTAGTCCATGTTTCTATCTTGAAGTCAATTTTTCACCAAGGTAAATTTTTTAAATGAATCCCTTTTTACTATTTTGTCTTATTTGACCCCCTCCCTTTTACCCCCTTAACCCCTATCAATCCTTCGCTAAAAACTTTACCACACTAAAATCATGTCAAATCCCTCCAATATCCCAGTTAGCCATTCCTATCATTCCTAAAACATGGGGCATGGTTAACCCTAATCCCAAGTCATAACTATATTATCCTAAGGTCTCTTAAGACTATGTAGGTAGTACCTGGTCATGATTTTGTACATAGGGATAGCTTAACCACTAGAAACCCCTCATCCCCATCCCATCACCAGACTAATCACTTGATAATCACACATCATTTTAATTTACATATCTTATGTAAAGTGGTTCCCTATCATTAATCAATAAATTTTATATTGATTATTAGTCTTCAAGCCATCCCTGGCATATGTCTTTCCTACAGGACTTATCATTATTTTATTTCCATCTCCTCTTTTTATTTTTTGGACAACACCTCCATCTAAGGAATTTAGTCTTATCAATCTAGTTCTTTTCTAGACATTAGTGATTTGTCTATAACCCATCTACCAATTACTCTAATTTATCCCCTTATATCTGAACTTAGGGCATCTCAACCATAGCTATGTCATTACATGGGGAATTTTAACCCCTTTTTCTCATTCTAGTCTCATCCCACTACCAAGACTTCTATTCGAGTGACCATTTAGGTCAGTTCTCACCTCATGATCCCCTTAAGGGGCATCCTATCTACTAACACCATCTAACATTGCTTCCACATGATTATGGTTCTTCTTTTAAAGACCATTAGTCCATATTTCCTATGTATTCACTAATTTAACATAAAACTAAATTTCCTAGATAATTAACTAATATTCTATTCCCTATTGCATACATTTCACAAACCTTATCCTACCTCACAACCAATTAATCCCCTTCATTAATCCCCTAAATATACCTATTTAACTATTAACCTAACCCTTAATCCACTTTCCAATTTAAAAATACAATTTATTCTGCCTAACCATCTACCACCCTACTAACTAACTATTATTAAACCTCTACATCCGAATAGTTATTTCTATAATTGGATAATTCTAGAAATCTTCTTTGTTTTAGCCCCTTTTTCTCTAGAATTCTCCTTTCTATAGATTACTAAGGAATTTAAAATATCTTAGAAACACCCTAGCCATTGATCTCAATGGCTCAAAATTAAATTTGGGCCATTGATTATTCCCTCCATTTCCTATATAACTAAGCTAACTCCATCCATGAAACTAACATGAAAACTTGAAGCCTTCTTACCATATTGCATCCACAACCATCTCTCTTGCATCCAACCTTTTTCAAATTCATTATCAAGCTCAAAAGACCATTGGAAGCCATTATCAATCATAAGTCAAGAAATCCATCATCTATCTATTTTGCATCAAGAATCCATTTGGCAATTTTGAAGAGGAGATACAAAGATGTAAAAATGATGGTGAGAATTCTCATGGCAATTTGATTATCTCTTTTATCTTCTTTTTTGATGATGTTAGTATTTTAGGTTTTCAATGCTAAAAATATTAATATAAAGTGAATATAAAATTTATGCCACATTTATCATCATCATCATCATCATCATATTTTTTTACTCTCAAAATCCTTTTCTTAAGTCGTTAACACATACTTTGTGATAGAAAATGTAAACTAACCCACTAACCTTGGATCTTCTCCATTATAGTTGGAATAAAATGTACATCAACTCTAGGATGTGTATTTTATTAACATTGGAAAAATATCTATCACAAATACAATTTTTACATGTCTCTATTTTTCCACACAAATGTGGGTGACTAAAATATTTTCACAAAAATAAATTTACTCGTGCTTATTTCCCCCTTACAATTAGGGATACATATGACTAATTACTCCATATTAATAGGGAAAGAAATGAACTATTACATATATATGATTGGTACCAACAATATGATAATAAATCCATTACCAAGAAAATCATAACATATAATATTTGTTTTCCTATTTTAAAACAAAATAAATATGGTCAATATATGCTATCTTCCAAAAGCAAATCAAACTACAAAAATTAGTTCTCTATAACCCAGAGGCATACAACAAGGTCAAGGAAATTTTTTTGAAAGATCCACTAAAAAGATACATGTAATTGATCCAATCAGACAAAGAGAGACAAACTCTACACTTTAATCAACTTCTAAAGACACTTGGACAAACAAATGTTAAGTTTGTAAATTCATGCTAACATTCTATCCAAGTGTTTATTAACCCTATCATTCTATTGGTGAATAACTTTAGAGAGGTACCATAATGTAAATAATATCACATAATGTGAAAAATAATATCATAAAATTAAAGAGCAACATCACTTGTACATATAATCGAACAACACATATCAAGAGTCTTACCTATGTACCCAAAAAAGACACATGCATGTAAATGGCTTAGTGGCTTACAAAATGGATGTAGGGAACTCATGTGTCTATTTGTAACACTTAAAAATGGATCCATGACTACATGTGGCCTCAATATGAAATATTAGGAATGCCCTGACATCACTAAGAATTTTTTTTTTTTTAGACTGATAATATTGCATTAAGTATATATCAAATATATTATTTAAATTTAATATACATATATCATATATATTTATTATAATTAATAATATATATTGTTAATATACTATTATAATATTATATATTACTAAAATTTAAAATAATTATAAAATATATTCCATATTATATATATATTTATAATAATTAATTATATATAATATATTAATATCAATAATATATAATATTAAAATGTCTTTTATGCAAATACACGATAACCTTATATATTTTAGTTGTAGATATAATCTATTTTCCTACAATAGCTTTGAGTGTTAATAGAATGATGTGTGTGCAGGGTCTAATCCAAGTATTACCCCAAGGAATTTTGTGATTGCTATTACTTACTTCCAAAACCTTTTGACATAAGAAAAGACCAAACTCAGACCCCTAGAATAAAACATAAGGGAATAAATAACATGCATTTGGAATTGACAATGAGAGGCTATGACAAAGAATTTCAAGTAATACAGTATACGAGGGGGTTGTATTATACACTAAACCTAGATTCAATATAGTGGTTAGATTTAGATGACCTACATCACCCATTGTAAAAGCCTCTTTATATTTCAAGGTGGCAACATATTTATTTATAATTTTATATTATTGAGTTTGGATGAGCTCCACTTGAGGTCATGGTTATTGATCTTATTGATAATATCCACAGGTTTAAAACTAGATGATATTAATTCTAGATGATAAATAGATCAATAAGATCCACGGGTTTAAATTTAGGTTTAAAACTAGATGATATTATCTAAATATTCATCAAACAATTTTAAACATTATTAAATAATTCTCCAAACATGAGTGGTCACATGGCTGGCTATCTATTCTATTTTCTTAAAAAAATAGGAGTTCCTTTTCAAATTTTAGATTCTTTTCCTACTTAAATATTTTTGAAAAATATTAATGTTTCATAAACTATATTCAAAATGATATAGTTCATGTTCTTACATCATCCTTAAATTTTTAGTGTAGCCATATCACAATATCTATATAAGTTCAAATTTTTCATTTATCAGAAAAGACATGTCCATGGGTAGGCCCCTTGTTGTCCCCCAACTTTGTGGACTTACCTGATAATACTATATATTAATATTATAATAACAATAATAAAATTATTATATATTTTAATACAATTATTATTAATAATATTATATACACTATTAGTATATATATAATACCACTAATTTATATATTACAATAATATTTTTACTTTTAAATTTATAATATAATTATCTATATAATATATTATATATTATTATATTAACATTAAATAGCCTATCATTGCCTCTCACCATCATCACTTAGCTCACCTTAAAACTTTTCACCACTTACATGTTCTTTATATCTTTTCCCTTCCTCATCACTTTTTCATTGCTCAAACTCACCATGAAATGGAACACATCCTCCTTAATATAAGAGCATATTTTCTTAATTCTTCATGAAAAAAGGTGACACAGGATCAACTATGATGGGTTTTAAGTGAGTTACAACTACCTATTTACACTCATCTTTAAAAATCCCTAGTTTATGAGAATGAAAAAATACATCTCCTCTAATGTAACTTGCACCTTTGGGGTATGTTGACAATTTTGGCCCTGCATGCCAAAATCGGTCCCCCCTTTTTTTATTATACTCTGAACTAGTTCAAATTAGGTTATACAAGTCTTTTGGGAAAGAGAGGAATGATTTCATTGCTCTAGTTCAATCTTTGGATGTGCCGGTCTAATTTGAAAGCTCGATTCAATGGTCTAAATCAAAGGGTTCATTCATCGACAGAGTTCAAAGTGTTTTTTTCTTCACTTTGGTTCATCAGTCAATTCAATAGATTGGTTCAAAGGAGTGTCCCAAAGCCAAAAGATGAGTGCCCTTGCGGAGGGCACATAACTTTTACAAAGGGGACCCAAATAAAAGGCCGAAGGGATTGATCAAGTAAATGAGAGGTGCGCAAACATCAATGATTATAGCAGAAAATCATCAAGGAAAGGAGTAAGTGGAAGCGTCCATGTGTCAACTTCTATGTGACTCTCAAAGGACCCTTAAAGGTGAGTGGATGCTACCATGTGTCCTCACCCGTCTCTCAGTGCAGAGTGACAAGTGTCTGTATCTGAGGCTTCGGGTCTCTTTTAAGCCTCAAAGGTAAGTTTCTCTCAAAGTGCAGCAGAAGCTGCCAAGTGTCAACATCCACGAGTTTCTCCTTCTGGCTTCGTTATTCAAGAAAATACTATGGTGGGCTTGGGTAAGCTGCTAAAGGCTATGTGTAGCATGCCAAGTGTCACTATCTGCGAGGATCAAATGAGTCCCAAATATTTCTATGGTAGCTACAAAGTCCACAGAAGTTTCCTTGTGTCATCTTCTGCAGAACCTCAAGGGACCCCTAAAGTTTCTATAGTCAAGCAGATACTGTGACGTGTCCCATTATAAACTCAGTGGAAGCCACCACGTGTCAACATTCATGTCTCAAAGTGCCTTATAAGTTTCAAAGTGGTGGGTACGTAGACATCAACTTTACAGGAATGGAATAACCATTGGATTTTAAAGGAAAGGCGCGAACCTAAAGGAATTCAAAGACTAAAGGCCAAAAGGGAGAAATCATCGAAGAGGGAGTCTAGAGAGCTGAAGAACTAGCAGAAGATAACCTGAGGGATGAAGGATCAAAAACTGATAAAGCAACCTAGGTGGCAAAGAAGAGGCAAGTTATTTCTGTAGTTGAAATAGTGTCTACCAATTGATTGTCAAGAGGTGCGAAGAGATAGTGCATATCACAACCCATTTTTCCCCCACTTTGCATTGATGAGTAGGCAAGCCACAAAATTCCTTAAAGGAGAAATATTTTATAGACAAATGGTGCAGACGGTGTAGCCCATAATTTCACCTTTAAGTAGGAGCTGACACAGCATTAACTTTGAGTGGATTTCCTCTTCCCAATGCTCAGAGTGCACATGGGTCACTTGTAATAGGGGCACCAAAAGGCCTCCTTCTTCCTCTATAAATTGTAGACTTCTCATTTGAAATAATATCTCTCACATTGTAAGGCAAAGCCCTGCTATTTTTCACCTAGAATCAATAAGATACGCAAAAGTTTACCTCTATTCTAGTTTGATATATCTCTGAGTGTTAGTCTTGTGTTCAGTCATCACTTCTTAATGTTTTCACAGGGTCGACACCAACAACCCTGGTATATTGAAAAGTGCCTTTTCTTGTAGGTTACAAGAAGAGTTGTACTCAGGTCACATAAGTAGAAGAATACTATCAAATAGTGTGCTCTTCCTAAAGCACCTATGGTAAGTCCCTTTACTATGTGTTTCCATTGAAGCCTCCCTGCCAACCCCTGTAGACTAGTCCTTTTACCAGTTAAGGTGTATGTATGGGTTTCTTGTGGTCAGAGTGTGGGTGTGAGTAGATCAAAATTGTTTGGTGAATCACCTTATTAGGTTAGGTTCTATTATTTTTAGTATTTTTCTCTCTTTTTTCCCCCCCCAAGCATATATATATATAATATATATATATATATATATATATATATATATATATATATATATATATATATATGTATGTATTAGTTACTCACTAGAATAACTCATATGCATCAAAGGGAGCTAGCCCTTATCTAGAGACTCTCCCCCCAATTTTGCCCTTTCCCACAGGCAAGAGGGGAGTTTCCATTGTTGCATGTGGAAGGCAGGAGCTCAGCCTCCTGTCCAGGGTGAAATCCACTGCATCAACAATTTTTGGCATGCCTGATGGGACTTAGTCTTTGTACACTTAGTAAAGGTTTCAAGATTGATGCTGGTCCTAATACAGCAAAATCACCATTTTCAGCATCTAGCAACTCCACTGGTAAGAACTTCAGTTTTGATTAAAGACCAGCCTGACCTCCTATGCCTAAAGTTACTACACGATCTACTGCCAATGGTGTTCCTTTTGAATTCCTTGAATTACCCTTCAATTTAGCAAAGCGACTGAGGTTCAAAAGGACTCATCCTTATTTAGTAAATCACTTTCCCAAACATGATATAAGATCCACCCAAGGTAGCAGACCCCATTTACATCCCGTCATAGCCATGGCATTACCCTTTAAGCCTTTTCGTGGTCAGATTCCCTTGAATCTCACATGTTATGACCTGATTCTAGGATCAATATTTAAGAGTGTGGCTCCCTTCAATAGAGAGGGACCCATTATAGTTATTAAACACATTAGAAATGTTGCTAACCTCTACAATATTCACAACGTCACTAAGGATAATATCGCAGTCAGATTGTTGGCATTGTCTCTCAAGGGCAAAGTCCTAAACTGGTATGGGACTTTACCCAAAAATTTAGTCGATTCCTAGAATGAATTGGGATCTCTCTTGACAAACTAATTTGGGGAGAAAAGTGACCGCCTCTCACTTGCTGAGTAGCTGACTTCGATGAAGAGAGATCCACATGAATACATACAAGATTTCAACACTTGGTTTCAAAAGACATGGGATAGAATTCCCATTCTGGTAACGCCAACACCTAGCTATGCATTCCTTTATTACTTAAGAGCATTGAACACTGATATCATTGTTATGATATAGTCCATGGGAGGGCATATATTACCTGCCACCTATGACATAGTTATAGCGGCTGAAAATTGCCTAGTACAGGCTAGGAAAATAGCTCCTAGACCCCACATGCCAATTTTCCCTAAAATACTACCTCCAATTCAGACTATTGCTCCACTTTAGCTCTTTTGCCTAGCATAGAGAAGCCAGCTGCTACTCCATCCAATGAGCCCCATGAGGTCAAAAGTCTATTGAAAAATGTAACAAATGAACTAGTGGCTATCAAGAGGTAGCAAGCTTAGAACAACTGGCTAAATCAAGGATATCAGCAATATGGTCAAACTAATAGACCCCCCTTTCAAAATTACAATCAGGGGTAGGGTCAACTTAAATAGACTAGACCCTTTCAAGGCTACCACCTAGGAGCCCCTTCATCATCCAAGGTTATGGTGCCCATTTAAAACAATCTTTTACAAGAACAGCCAAGTTGTTCAATCATGGGATATGCTCAAGAGCAGGTTGTTTATACAAATGAAATGGTGGGTCACTACCCAAATGTACAAGACAATCAAGAAACCACCCAATTCCAAGGTTTTGAGGCTTCAATGCAACCCAGCACAAGCAACAGTCAGATTCAGCCTGATTCTACTCTTATAAATCACTTGGAAGGTGAGTTTTGTGCAATCAATTATGTGGGCACAGCAGACAATCAGGGTGACTATGTTGCAGCTAACACAAGATTCAAAAGGAGAGCAATGGAAGAAACTCGGGCTGATGCCCAAATGTCAGTAGTACCGTCTTCATCACATGAAAATCAAAGAGTCACAAACTTTAGACCACCAATTTTACCTTTAGCCCCTTAGCCTGCACCTTAGGCTATAAATAGCCCCAAATAAAGCTTGAAGGAAGGCAACTGTCGAGTCAATGTGGTGGTCTAGATGAAGAAGTTGTACATGAACATCTCCTTATGGGATTCATTGTCTATACCAGGGCAAAAGGACATGCCTCAAAAGGAATTGCATGATTTGAATAGACAAGCTATCCCAACAAAGGCTGATAATGTTTTAATGATGAATAGACAACCTTCCACCTTAAGCCAGGTCAAGAAAGAAGAGAAAATTCCCACTTTTTATGTGTCTTTGGTCATAGGAGATTTCTTGGTGCATAATTGCATCATTGACAGTGGGGATAGCACCTTGGTAATGCCCAAGTGCATAGCTGACAAGCTAGGATTGAAATATGAAGAAATGAATAAGGGAGTCCTGCAGCTAGATGGAACACTGGCAAAGACAGTTGGGGTGGTGAAGGGTTTGAGCTTGAAATTACATTCTTGCATGAATTTCTCAATTCCTCATGCTGTAATAGTGGTGGATGTCCCTCCTTATTTCACCATTTGCTTGTCCAAGGACTTCACATCCAAGATAGGTGGCTATCTAGCAGCAAACTGGTCTTATCTAGTTTTTAGAACCAAGTATGGGACTAAAGTAAAGATTGAGTCTAAACCACTCCATAGGGACCATCTAGAACCATACTTTCTCAAGGTAGCAAATGTTAGCTATGCCATTATTGACCAAGAAGAGTCCCAAGTGGACCAATCTCCATCCTCTATTCTTGAAGGAGTTGTAAACCTGCTCTTGGATGAATGGGGAAGTGACAACTTCAAGCATGACCCTTACAAGTTCATAGAGGAGGCAGGCCTTGGAATTTATTACATACATGAAGAGGGTACTTTTGTACCAAATCTAATAAAGGCAAACCAAGAAGACCTAGGTCTATGGCAGTTGTACTTTGATGGCTCCAGCAATAAGTTGGGAGTGGGTGGTGGAGTGGTGTTAGTCTCCCCTTCAAAGGAGAGATACTTTTCAACTTTCTGTTTCCAATTTTCTTGCACGATCAATGTTGTAGAGTATGTGTCCCTTATCCATGGTCTAGAGTGGGCAAGGAAAAGAGGAATCAAGGAGCTGCAAGTTTTGGGTGACAGTGAGCTGATTGTCAATTAGGTAAGAGGCCAAAATTTGAAAAATAATTCTTTACTAAAGTCCTACAAACATAGGGTCTGGGACTTGGTGGAAAATTTCTTTACTTTCAATATTGCCTCCATTCCCAGAGAATAAAATAAGTAAGTGGATAAGCTGGCAGCAGTTGGTGCCCAGTTTGATATTTTTAGGGAAATAAGCTGAGACTGCAGTTCATACCACTTGAAGGTGGTAGTTCAGTCCTCTATCCCTGACAACATCACCAATTGGCAAGTCTTTGACAATGACTAGTAAATAGCACTCTTCTTACAAGAGGAAGCTAAGTTCACTACCAAAAATTAGGCAAAGCTACAGTAGCAATATGGCAACCAAATTGTTTAGCTGAAGAACAATAAACTCCCCAAAGGTTTGGTCACTCTAGAGAGTATCTTCAATGGAGATGACCAGTTGAAGAATGATAAGGCATGCATCACAATAAAGGAGGAGAATTATGAGAAGGTTGAGATATTCAAGGATAAGATGATTGCACTTGAAAAAGTATGCACGGACCAAGAGAGGTGGACCTTCATCTTGTTGTGCTAGTAGTTTGCTGATGTCTTTGCTTGGGAATACAATGATTTGAAGGGTTTTGACCCAAGTTTAGCTCAACACACCATTGAGCTAGAAGAAGGTGCCAAGCCAATCACGTAGAAGCAGAGACCTGTCAACCCAATGATTGAGCCCCTCATGCAGAAGGAACTAGCCAACCTGATTGAGTCTGGGATAATATTTCCAATCAAACACTCCTCTTGGCTAGCTAATCTTGTTCATTTCTAAAAAAAGAGTGGGGAGATTAGGTTATGTGTTGATTTTAGAGACATTAATAGAGTCTCTTTGAAAGACAATTATCCTCTCCTAAGCATGGAGCAGATCCTTCAAAAGGTAATAGGCACCGAGCGTTTCTCCCTCCTAGATGGATATTCAGGATATAATCAAATTTTGGTGCAAGGCTGTGACTAGCACAAGATAGCCTTCACTACTAAATGGAGAACGTTTGCCTACAAGAAAATGCCATTTGGGCTATCTAATACCGGTGCCACCTTTCAATGACCCATGGACATGGCTTTTTGGGGCTTGATAAATAACACTGTACTAGTGTACCTTGATGATGTGACAGTATTCTCCAAGGAGGTGAGCCAACACATGAAACACCTCAAACAAATCTTTGAGAGGTGTAGAGATTTTGGCATCTCTCTCAACCCGAGGAAATGCGTGTTTTTTTTTCATTAGGGGAAACTACTTGGCAAAATTATTTTTAAAGAGGGCTTATCTATTGACCCAGAGAGATTATGTTCTATCCTGGAGATGTCCCTGCCTAAGCACAAGAAAGGCCTGCAGAGCTTCTTCAGCAGGATAAATTTCATTCAGAGATTCATCTCAAATTTTACAAAGATAGTCAAGCCATTGACCTCTATGCTGAGGAAGGGTGAGGAGTTCATTTGGACAACATAAAGAAAGGACAACTTTGAAGAGATCAAGCAATCCATAGCCCGAGCTCCTACTTTGATCAGCCCTAACTTCACTAAAGACTTCAACCTCTACACCTTTGGCAATGAAGAGGTAATCTCCGCCATGCTTACCCAAGAAAATGGTGATAACCTTGAACAACCACTTGCATTTTTTAGCCAAGGGTTAGAGGGTTTTGAGGTCAGGTACACATATGTAGAGAAGCAAGTCTTGGTAGTGATACGAAGCCTAAATAAATTCAGGCATATGTTGTCCAACAGCAAAATTCACCTCATGGTTCCACATCCTAGCGTCAAGGATTTCTTAACCAATCAAGACCTAAATGAAAAGAGAGTGGGGTGGATCACTATGGTGATGGAATATGATGTAGATATCAAGGTCACCAAGCTAGTAAGAGGAAGAGGCCTGTGTGAGCACCTTGCTACAGACTTCAAGCAGCAAAGGGAGGACAACTTACTAATTCATGATGCAACTACAGCAGAAGAACCAGATGTCATGAAGGATTGGACATCAGACTTGAGGCATTTTCTTCTCACTAGTGAGTGCCCATAGCATCTTGATAGGACCAAAAGAAGTTATTTCAGGCTCCAGTCTCTCCCTTATGTCTTAGTTGATGGAGTGTTGTTTAGAAGGGATCTCTCAGGAGTCCTTCTAAGATGCATAGACTCAAGTCAGGCTGATAAGGTGCTATCCAAATTCCAGATGGACTGGCTGGTGGCCACTTTTCTCTTAGAACCATAGTTGCTAAAATAATGAGAGCTGGTTACTTCTGGCCTACTCTATTCAGAGACACCCATGCCTGGGTATGCAAGTGCCAAAAATGTGCATTTTTTTATGGGAAGCAATGGCTAGCTGCCATGCCTCTACAACCTATTTAGGTGGAGCAACCATTCCTATAATGGGGCCTTGACTTCATAGGGATGATTAACCCTCCCTCTAGTGCTAGACACAAGTGGGTTTTGACTGTCATAGATTATTTCACAAGGTGGGTAGAGTTTGTCACTTTGAAAGAGGAAAATGAAGGAACAATACTAGATTTTTATGAGGACCTAGTGACAAGGTTTGGGGTCCCAGCTACCATAATCTCAGATAATGCTTTGGATTTTTTGGTAGCTAAAACAAGTGAATGGATGCTGAGGTATGGTATCTATCTTAGCTCTTCATCCAATTACTACCCATATGGGAATGGGCTAGCTGATTCCACCAATAAGAACTTGATCAAGATCATCAAGAGGACCATGGAGGAGAACCAGAGGACTTGGCATGCCAAGTTGAAAATAGCTCTATGGGCTGATAGAGTCACTTTAAAGAAAGCAATCAACAATTCACCATATATGCTCATATATGGGAGGGAAGCCAGGCTTCCCCTTTCACTTGCATTGCCAGCCTTGGACCTCACTCACCAGCTGCAGTTGGAAGAGGGCAACAGCATGGAGGTTAGACTATGTGAATTAATGGAGCTCCAAGAAACAAGAGATCAAGCTATAGCTTCTATGACTAATTGAAAATAGCAAATGAAGAAGCACTTTGACAAGAAATCTTCATCAAAGGGTTTCTCTAAAGGGGACATCATCTTGAAATGGGATGCAGATTAAGCCAAACCTAGAAAACATGCAAAGTTTGATGCCTTGTGGAGTGGTCCATACATCATTACTCAGTGTAAATAGCATAATGCATTCCAAATCTCTAAGTTGGATGGTGAATAATTGTATATCCCATTCAATGGGATACATCTTAAACATTGTCACTGAGCCCTCCTCCCATCGTGTACATATTTTCATTTCTTTTTTCTATTTCCCTAAGTGCTTTTGCACATATTATTAGTTTTATTAGTCTTGTTTGTGTTTTTCGTTTCCCTTTATTTTTGGAGGTAAAATCCTCGTGATTGATTCTTAGATGTCTTAAGGCTGATGCTAACTTTTCAAGCTGTGTTCTGACTCCATGCCCAATGGATTTCAAGGCAACTAGTTTCTAAGCATAGCATGCATGCTTCCCCTAGGAGTTGCCAATTTGTTGACCATTTTGGCCCTATAAGCCAAAATCGGTCCCCCTTTTTTTAATGCTATTTTGAACTACATTAAATTAGGTTATACAAGTCTTTTGTCAAAGAGAAGAATGAGTTCATAGCTCTGGTTCAACATTTGGATGCACTGGTCTAATTCGAAGGCTCGATTCAACGGTCTAATTCAAATGGTTCATTCATCGGCAGAGTTCAAGGTGTTCATTTCTTCACTTTGGTTCATTGGTTAGTTCAATAGCTTGGTTCAAAGGAGCATCCCAAAGCCAAAGGATGTGTGCCCTTGTGGAGGGCAGAGAAATTTTACAAAGGGGACCCAAAGAAAAGGCCGAAGGGATTGATCAAGTAAACGACAGGGGCACAAATGTCAATTTTTGTAGCAAAAAATCATCAAAGAAAGGAGTAAGCAGAAGTAGCCACGTGTCAAATTCCGCGTGACTCTCAAAGGACCCTTAAAGGTGAGTGGATGCTACCACGTGTCCTCACACATCTCTCAATAGAGAGTGACAAGTGTCTACATCTGAGGCTTCGAGTCTCTTTTAAGCCTCAAAGGTAAGTTTCTCTCAAAGTGCAGTAGAAGCTGCCAAGTGTCAACATCCATAGGTTTATCCTTCTGGTTTCATTATTTAAGAGAAGATTGTGGTGGGCCTAGGTAAGCTTCTAAATTCTATGCAGAGCGTGCCAAGTTTCATTGTCGAAGAGGATCAAATGAGTCCCAAATATTTTGAAGGCAGCTAGAAAGTCTGTCGAAGCCACCACATGTCATCTTCCATGGAACGTCAAGGGACACCTAAAGTTTCTACAGTCAAGTGAATACTGCCACATGTCCCATTATAAACTCAGAGGAAGCCACCACGTGTCAACATCCACATCTCAAAGTGCCTTATAAGTTTCAAAGTGATGGGCACACAGACATCAACTTTGCAAGAATGGAATAATCGTTGGCTTTTAAAGGAAAGGCACGAACCCAAAGGAATTCAAAGACTAAAGTCCAAAAGGGAGAAATCATTGAAGAGGGAGTCCGAGAGTTGAAGAACTAGTAGAAGATAATCTGAGGGATTAAGGATCAGAAATTGAGAAAGCAACCTAGGTGGCAAAGAAGATGTGAGTTATTTCTACAGTTGAAATAGTGTCTACCAATTGATTATAAAGAGGCATGAAGAGACAGTGAATGGCGCGATCCATTTTTTCCCACTTTACATTAATGAGCAGGCAAGCCATGAAATGCCTAAAAGAAGTAGTCTTTTGTAGACAAATGGCACAACCCATAATTTCACCTCGAAGTAGGAGCCGACATAGCATTACCTTCGAGCGGCTTTCTTCTTCCCAACGCTTAGAGCGCACATGGGTCACTTGTAATAGGGGTGCCAAAATGCCTCCTTCTTCCTCTATAAATTGTATACTTCTCATTTGAAAAAATATCTCTCACATTATAAGGCAAAGCCCTGCTATTTTTCACCTGGAATCAATAAGATACGTAAAATTTTACCTCTATTCTGGTTTGATATATCTCTGAGTGTTAGTCTTGTGTTCAGTCATCACTTCTTAATGCTTTCATAGGGTCGACACCAACAGCCATGGTATATTGCAAAGTGCCTTTTCCTGTAGGTGACAAGAAGAGTTGTACTCAGGTCACATAAGTAGAAGAAGACTATCAAATAGTGTGCTCTTCCTATAGCACCTATGGTAAGTCCCTTTACTTTGTGTTTCCATTAAAGCCTCCCTGCCAACCCCTGTAGACTGGTCCTTTTACCAGTTAATGTGTATGTATGTGTTTCTTGTGGTCAGAGTGTGGTTGTGAGTAGATCAAACTTATTTGGTGCGTCATCCTATTAGGTTAGGTTCTGTTATTTTCAACATCTTTCTCTCTTTTCACCCCCAAGCATATATATATATATATATATATATATATATATATATATATATACACACGTATTAGTTACTCACTGGAATAACTCAGATGCATCAAAGGGAGCTAGCCCTTATCTAGAGACTCTCCCCCTAGTTTTCCCCTTTCCCATAGGCAAGAGGGGAGTTTCCATTGTTGCATGTGGAAGGCAGGAGCTCAGCCTCCTGTCCAGGGTGCAATCCACTGTGTCAACAGGGTAAATGCTAGTTTATTAGAGAGGCACACAATATTTTGGTTATTTAGATTATCTAGCTTAAATATTACCACATTTTTCAACCCACACCACACATGGTAATTGGTGGAAGCAAAGGCAGTTTACGTATAAATTTTAATGATTTAATAAAATAATATTAAAAAACCCTTACACTCTTTATTTGCCTTGTGTTATGTGCAGTGACTATCCATCTAGAAAAAATGATTAGAATTTGTTCATATTAAAAATTTAGACAAATTAATATCAAAAATTTCTTTACACTCTTTAATTTCCTTGTGTTATATACAATGACTATCCATCTTGCAAATTTGATTAGAATTTATTCATATTCAAAATTTAGCCATAGTAATATTTTAAAAGTCCTTACACACTTTCATTTAGTTTTTTATAGGAAAATAAATCTCATCTTGAAAATTTGATTAGAATTTATTCATATTTAAAATTTTCCAATTTAAAAATTTAAAGATCAACATATGAATAAGAATATTAAATGATATTTTTATTTTCACTAGACATAATATTACATTGCATGGCCTTCATCATCACCAATTATTTATGGTTTGATTATTAATCCCTTGAAAGGAAAAAATATGAATTATTATTTATGCATGGCATGAACTAAAGTGTAGCAAAATGAACTTAAAGTAAGTAAATGTATAGAATATATCATGGCAATCTCATTCAACTAGTTTTTGGAGATGATATTAGAATCAATTAAATTATTGTTTAAACTACAAAGGACTTGGTGTGGTGACTTTAAGGTTGTAGGATGTGTTATAATACTCTTAGAAATTAGTTAGGTTAGATCTAGGAACTAATTCTTGGATATCAGACACATTTTCATTAACTAGATAGAGAGTGGATGACTTTTTTTTAAGGGATGCACGAGATGCAATGAAGATCATCGGTAAACTCTGGTTTTATGATTCAATATCTTTGACTCTCAAGAAATGGACACCTTTGTTTGACTCTAAATGATAGAAATAATATATTATTTAAATTTTTTCAAAATATCCCTAGTTTACCTTTGGAATTTTGGTAAATGTATGTTATGAAGGAGATAGGGAAATCCATTAGGTAATTCTTGTATGTAGGAATGAATTTTTTTCAGTCTGGAGTAATGAATTTAGGTTATATTTAGGTTTGTATGGACCTTAGGGAGGGTTTTATAGAGGTAAATATCATTCAAAGGGTCTCTATCTCCCACACATAAATTCTATATTATACAAGTATCCCCTTTAATTGCATCAGATATCGTAGTAATGGATATATGGTGGTGGATTGTCCTCTTAAATTTCTTAAGATGAAATGGGTGTATAAGATTGGTTACTTATTTTGAGAGGAGTGAGTTTTAAAATTTAGTCTTATGCTACTACTCCAACACAAAGTCAATATAATATTTTTTAAGGTTTAGAGGTTTATTTATTACTCGACACATCTCCTCTACAATGGATAAAACTATTCATGATACACATTTTTTATTGCTGAAAATTCGATCAATATAGAAGTGGAAAGGGAGTAATATTAGACTAGAAGTGAGATAAGCATGTTTTTATAAAATCTATGCATGTAAATATTATTGAAGTGGATGTTTCTCCTATAACTTATGAGAACATAGGCAAGGGGCATTAGACTTTTTAATAAATTGGACTAGAATAGTATGATGCATATTCCCTCCAACTCAAAGGAGGGTAGAATAGGCTCAATTTGATCTCAAAGGTTCTCTCTTAGGCTTAGACCAACTATGCTCAAGATGATATATTAGTAAGTTGAATATGTATTGGGTTCGAATGTAGTAATTGGTCATTCAAGTTCTTCTAGGGGTAGTATGGGAAGAAAGTATGTTTTTACTAGGGCACAACATAAATCTCAGAATGAAGTTTTGGTATGCAAACAAGGTACTTTACATGGGGTTATTAGAGAACCTTATAACCCTAGGTTATATGAACAATGATCTTAATTAATTTGAATAAGAGATGGATATGTATTCCTTCAAATAATTATCCCTTCATAGATTAGCTGAAAGGCACAATCTAGATATTTTTTTACTACAAGAGATAATGGGAGATGGTCATAAAAGTGTTTGTGAGTTGTCCAAGATTTTTGGTGATTGGGATTTTATTTATTTGGGTTCTAAAGGATGCTCAGGTGGATTGATCATATCATGGAGGAGAAAAATCTTAAAATTTAATAATATTTTTTCTTTTAAATTCAATTTAGGTATTATTTTTTATGCTCAATATTTTGGATAAGATATCATTGTCTTAAACATTCATGGTTCGTACATTGAACGGCTGGCCTATTAGGATAATATTTTTGCAAAAATATTTATTAGAAAAAGGTTCCCAATTATTTGAAGTGACGTGATTTTCTCTTTGGGTAGAGTAGAAATATGGGGTATAATTATAAATGTTGATATTCTTTATATGTATTTTGTGAAGATATTCGATGAATTGTGTCCTTATGACATTAAACTAATGAAGTTTAATACTAATTGGATGAACAGACAAAAAGGTTTTGGAAGATAGGTAAATGTAATTATCAATTCTTAGTCACTGATGATTTAGAAAGGAATCAACTATAATTAGATAGTACATCAAATCAGGTGATGAGTCTAAAAACATGTTTGTTTTCTTTAGAATTATAATAATTAGGAAACAACCTTCAACCCCATTCACATCTAATTCAAAATGGATTGAGTTAGATGACTATGGAATGAAAATTAATGAGTCTTGGATTGATTTTGAAGACTCTTCTAGAGAATTTACAACCTTATAGTTTTTTAGGAACCTTAAGCATAATAAAAAATTATCTACTTATTAGGTGCACCAAAAAATAAAAAATGATGCTTAGATGCTTGATCATGTAGAAGTTTAGTTGGAGAAAATTTCAAATAGATAATGGGTGGGTTTTTTAACTAAGTATTATAAAAAATATTTTAGGAGGCTAAAGCAGAATAGGTGAAAAATCTTGGCGGACAAGGAATCTTCTTGGATCAAAAGTAGGGCCATTTGGATAACCAAAGGAGATGACAATACCAAATTATTTCATAAACTTTTTGATCAACATAAGAATGTAAATATTATATTGCAAATAAAAAATTTAATGTATTGGTAGTCTCTAATTTTGAATTCATTTCACAACTAGGGATGGATTATTTTAAAAGAATTTACAAAGAGGATAGTCATGTGTCAACATATGAGGTTGTAAATATGACATCTTTCTTTCCTAGTTTTGTGAATCCTGAGGACAATCATAAAATGATGGAATAAATAACTAGGGATGAGATTTAGATGGTTATGCATAGATTTAAAAAGGGTAATAGCCTTGACTCGAATGGGTGGCCTATTGAGTTTTATTTAGTATTTTATGAGACTCTTGATATGAAGACACATTGAGGATTATTAGTGGACCTAGAGTTGATGGTTGGAGTTAAACCACCTTCAACTTCACTTTTATTGGTCTGATTTCTAAGGGTGATATCCCTATTTATTTTAATCAATAGAGACCCCTTTGATTATGTAACAACATCTATAAAATCATCTCAAGTGTCATTTCTTTGAGATTTTTGAGATTGCTAATGGATTACACCTCCAAATAATAGTTTGGAATTAATTAAATTAAGGATATTCATGATGGTATACATGTAGCTCAGGAGGGATTGCAGACCATAAAAAGAAAGAAATTGTATTTTATGGTCATAAGGTCAGAACTATCTAAATCATATGCCAGAGGAAGATGGTTGTATTTTACATTGATGTTGATCCATTTAGGTTTCGACATTAATATTATAAAATGGATTATGAATTGTGTATCTTCTATCTTTTTTACAATCTTAATTAATGGATCGACCTATACCCTTTTCAAACCTAGTAGGATATTTCAGTAGGGATGTTCTCTATATCCTAACTTATTTATTATATTATTTGAAGGATTAATTAGATACGTTGTAGAGGCCAAAATCACTAGGTATTTTAAATAAATTTTTATTGGTGGTCTTGTTTCTTTCTCATAACTTTTATATGCTGATGGCATCCTTATTTTTTTGTGATGGAACTAGAAGGGATAGCCTCAAGGTTAAAGGGGTTTTATACCTTTTTTAAACTACTAATAGAATGGAGGTGAACATACATAAATCCATAATTAATATTTTAGGTATTTTTGTTGAAGAGATTAGATTTTTAATTCAACTATTTCCTTTCCAATAAATTGGTTCTAAGGTTGGGTTTTAATATTTAGGTTTATTTCTAAAGACAAATATGTATGTTATCAAGCATTGGAATTAGATTATATCTAAAGTGGTTAAATGTCTAAATATGTGGTGTAATTGGTGATTTTAATGGGGAGGTAGGCTAATTTTAGTCAAATATATTCTTCATTCCATGGAGTCTATTATATTTCACTTGATTAGCCTCTTAAGGGGGTGCTAGAAAAGATCAAACAAATGCATTTTTGGTTCTTGTGGCTAGTGAGTAAGGAGGAAAAATGGATAACTTAGGCCAAATGAAAACATGTTTCCATGCCAAAATACCAAGGAGGATGTTATATTAAGAACATTAATTTTTTTAGTAAGGCATTGGCTACCAAATGTGTTTGGAGACTGATTCATGATAAGTGAATTTAGTGTCAAGTCATGACCCAAAAGTATATATGTCCTAATTATATGGAATATTGGATTAGGAACCCAAATAAATCATGTCATAATTCTTATATTAATTAGAAAACAATGGTATTACATTTTCCTTTAATAAGAATTTGGTATATGTGGTGGATAGGGAATGCGATGAGAGTGAGGATTGGTTATGCCCTGTTGGTGGGTAGTGGTGATTGTTATAAATTTCTTGAACTTATGTTTGTTTATATCCATATCAAAGGTATTTTATTTTTAAATCAATCATCCCATCCTATGTTATCTTATATATGGAATTAGAAATGGAAATTGGTAATGATGTTTAGGTTAGAAGGTAGAGATGCCTATGATTTTGAGATATTTTATTATTTTTTAATGTCTAGACATGTGGGTATTAAGGATGAGGATGTTTAGCTCATCTATAGCATAAATCCTACATGATGGATTTATACACCAAAAACTAGTTATCAGTCATTAATTATTGATATACTGACAAAGGATTGGGTTTGGTGATGGAAGCACATAGAGAAGCTCAAATTCCCATTGAAATATCATATCATTATTTTGTTTTATATTTAAAATAATGTACTTGATTGGGATGATTCACTAAAAATTTCCAATCATAGTCTTGAAAGGTGTATTCCATGTAAAGGTTGGAAGGTATCTATTGCTCATGTAATTAGAAGTTTTTTTTGGTGTAAGGTTGATTTAGAGTGGTGATACTATCTAATAAGGCTTGCAACTAAGGTATAATCCAAATGTAAAAAATATAATTCTCTACCTTTAATTACATCATAAGGAGTTTGGCTGATGTGTAATGCATAGATATTTAAAGATGTGTGTGTGTGTGTGTGTGTGTGTGTGTGTGTGTGTGTGTGTGTGTGTGTGTGTGTGTGTGTGTGTGATATTCATTGTGTTGTACAAACTTTGTTCATTCTTGAAGGTTTTGATCAAATGGGTAAGACAACCACCAAAATATATTAGAGTGGAACACATTGATAGAAGTGGAAAATATGTCAAAGGTATACATCGATATGTGGAGTTGGTGGTGTTTTATTCTTATCTGATGAACATTGTGTTAGGTTCAAAGCTAGTTTGTGTTGAGGCATGAATAATCATGCTAAAATTATGGTTCTAAAATTGATTTTAATGATGTCCATTGAAAAAGGATATTTAAATCTTCAAATATTTTGTGATTACCTTTTTATGTTTAATTGGATGAATGGATTTTTAATTTTGTCCTATTTTTGAGGAGTTTCAACTTGCTAGATCAATTTTTCATAATATCTCTTATCATCATGTATTAAGATAAATAAATGTAGAAGTAGATGGGATCTCAAAAGAGGGATTAAAATTGGATGCTAGAATTTGGCACATATAAGAGAAGGTGGATGGTCATTCTATGGATTACTATCTCACCCATTTTCACAAGCAATCATGTGTGACGGTCTACCTTAAGTGGGTCTATTTTATTTTGAAACTTTATTTTTTATGATGGTGGGCTTATGTCATTTTTGTGTCTTTTACAGAGGGTGTACACCCTTTGCAAAGGGATACACCCTTTCTAAAGGGTGCATGCCCTTTCAACTACAATTTTTTTGCCATGTTTTTCAATGATATATTGGAAGGATATATTTATTAAAATAAATGTTAAGTATAATTTCACATAATAACATTGGACCTTCTTAAGAGGTTTATACTTAATTAACAAAGCTAGAGATGTACTATACTTGGATTTTGTTATCTTCGCCTTAGAATCTTCTTTAAAACCTTATTCTCAACTTAGAAAATGAACTTTAATTAATGGGTCTATCAATATGCATAAAATAATATCATGTACCATGCAACCTATAACACATATATAGTAATCATATAGTCATTCATACATTACATTTACCACATGCATGGTACTACATGCAGGTATTCAATCACTCATACATGGCATATTCATGTGGTCATGATATGGTCACTAATATTGGACATAAATGTAGCTAATAACCCTAGTGAACTCAATTTACACCTAAAAAATTACCTTGAAACCCCAAACCCTAAACACTAAACCTTAAATTCTAAACATTGAAACCTAAATCCTAAACCCCAAACCCTAAGCTATAAACCTTGAACCATGAATACTAAGTAATATACCTAAACCCCAAACCTTGAACACTTAACCCTAATACATTATCCCTAAACCAAAAATAATAATCCATAAAACCTACAATATAGACCCTAAACATAGAAACTTAAATATTAAACCTTATACTTTATACCCTAGACCCTAAACCCTAAAACCTAAATGTAATTCCTTAACCCTAAACCTCAAACCCTAAACCTAAAATCATAAATCTTAAACCATAAATTTAAATCTAATCCATTCACCCTAAACCCTAAACTTAAAACCATAAACCATAAGTCATAGACCTTAAATATGAACTCCTAAACTAAAAATTCTAAAGCCAACTCAAAAATATGAAATCCAAAACCTTAAACACTAAACCTAACTCCCTAAACCTTAAACCCTAAACCTAAAACCTGAAACCATAAACACTAAAACCCAAATCCTAAACCCTAATCCCTAATCCCAAAACCCTAAATACTAAATGTATACACATAATATTTTATTATTTTATCAAATATTGATTATATACATCTTATAAGATCCCATCGAGACTCAATATTTACGAGTACACACCCTAAGGGCACACTGAGAAAGGTGTGGGTAGACCTTTGGTAATTCATAATATTATTATCACTTATTTCCACATTATTACCAATCTAACCATCTCGTAAAACCATTTTGTAAGCTATTACTCCTCTATTATCTTTCCTCACTTTGATCTCCTTTCACCTGTTGATTGTATTAGGTCTATTAGGTCAACCCTATATAGTTTTCAACCTATGATTATTGTACAGGGTCGATTGGGTTAACCCTGTACCTTTTATTATTATTTTCACTTGAGATCTTTGTTAGCCCTTTGATCAACCTAGCTTGAGACCTAGTGATTTTTCTCCCAAAAACATATAGCGTCAACTGGGTTGACCCCATACAAATGAAATATTCAAAAGGATTTAGAGTGAGATACACCTATAAATAAAATATCATTTCATCATTATTTCAATATGCAATCAAGATTTATTATTCACTCCTGCTTCTTCACAATCTACTCTTTCACCATTCTACTTTAGGAGTCTTAGCTTAGGGTTTCTAATTTGAGAATGTAGTCTTGCAGATAAGTCTTGGATGCTTTGGCCTTTCTTATTTATCCTTAAAAACTAAAACAACCAATTTTGAGGCCCCATTAGCCAAGGGAGAGATTGAGTCTTGATGGGTTCATATTCATTTAAGTATATTCTAACTTTGTTCTCATTTCTTTAGTAGATAAAAGTAGCACAACTATTGGATCAAATAATATTTCTCTTCATATTTCATGTATTATGGTTTTAATCATACTTATCTTAATTGAGATTCTCTTATACATGTTTTGATTTCTTTATTAACCCCTCATGTTATGCCACAAGCTTTGGTTTTAACTAGATTAGATTTACTTTCTTGTTATTAGATATAGAATAAACATTAAACCTAAGACCTTTTTAGGGTTGTTACATGATTGTGTTAGACTATAGGATTTGGAACCATTCCTATCATGGTGTATTGTGAAAAAAGATCCCTTAATCAAATCTAGTGGAACCCTATATTGGTCATGTCCATGCTTAACAAATGTATTCCCAATTAGAAGTGTAGGTATGCTCTATCTTCTCTAAGCTAGGATTGATTTATAGACATAATGTATTTTTTATTGAATAAATTATGGTAAACCTGATGTGAACTAACCCTTGAAATATTTTTTCACCTTATTTCATTATTTTAGTCTTTTCATCATTATTTTTATCATATATTTTCCATACTAGGTCGATTGTATCAACCCAACTCTAATTTATGTGCATAAGTTTTTGGGTATAGGCTACTAGATTGACCTTGTTGACCTAGTATAGGTTTTTATACTTTTAAACATCTAGTTTAAACTACTAGGTTGACCCAAAAGACCTTATACATTCCAGGAACTCAACAACAAGTTTCTACAAAGCTTGATTGACCTAGTCGACATAGTAGAATTTGCATGCATATACCAAGGTTCTTGAATATAAATCTTCATTATCTACATCTCTGATCCACCAAGGTTCCTTTCTATCTATATATATCTTTCTTTACAGCCTTCCCTCTTATAGTTTACAATCTTTAAAACTACCCTTGCACAATCAACTAGATTGATCCTATCAACCTAGTTTTATGTTTTGTGTGTTATCTAGATAACTAGGTCAACTCTACCGACCCTGTTCATTTTTAGACCTTGTTTATGAAATATAGGATAGACCCTGTCAACCCTGTTCTATATTTTATGTATACATTATTGACTATATCAACATTGTACCTTATTTAAAAGTTGGAATTAACCTTATATGTTAGTAATTAATTCACACTTTCATTTATTGCTGTTTGTAGGATTAGAATATCATGTAGTTTAATTAGGTGGTTTTTTAATAAATAATTTAGCTTCAATATATTTTATTTTATGCCCACATGACCAAATCACACAATCTAAACAAAGCATTTTAACATTTGACTACCCAAGGCCAACCTACTTGGATTTCATCACCAAGGGCAAAGCTAACTTGATATTCTAGTCAAGTATAAATCATGGTTAATGGTATGTTATTTTTAATAACCTAACACCCTTATTATTTTGGTGTGTGAAGTGAGAGGGCAGGTCCTAATACCAATCCTATATCATTACCACTACATATATCATTCAGCCCAAACTACCTGAAACCATCCTTATATTGCTTTCTAGTTATTTGCTTACAACCAACTTCCCATCACACTTAAAATCATATTTTAATAATCTAATAAAAATTTAGGTTGACTAATTATTTATATATTTACTTTCCAAGTTGATTTCTTGCTCTTTTCTCAATTATATTTTATATTGCAAAAACATGCATTAGCGAGCATTGGAGCAAGGTTTTATGTTGTGTGCTTCAATTGGATTGGCCAATGTTGATCCAATTGATTATTTATTTCCCTTATATTATTTATTTTAAAAATAATTTCAAATTTTATCTTATTTTAGTTCACAATCTATTATAGGTTTCTTAATTTTCCCTTTTTGTTGTAGTGGGTTGACCTAGTCGACCCTGTAGTTTTTTCTAGCCTCTGTTCACTATACTGGATCAACCCAATTGACCTTATACTATTTTTAGGCCCTATTTTCTCTATTTTTAGCCTTTATTTACTATTCTATATCAAACTACTCAACCCTTTACTATTTGCAAACCATATTTTCTATTCTAGGTCAACCTAGTTAACCTTGTACTATTTTCTTCCTTCTATGTTTATCAATCTAGTTCTTTATTTCTCTTTCTTTGCATTTTTTTCATATCTCTTTATTCATAACGAAATATCCTATCATAATCTTCTTGGATAGTTTAAATCCATTTAGATAATATATGGGATGTTTATTTCTTTCTCTCTTTTCCTCCTAAGAGTACCATCGCTCTTAGGGCACCTCTTCTCATCCTTCATCTGTGACTTGCAATATAGTGCAGATAACACCTCAAGATGAAGTTAATTAATCTAATCCTTTATTTACTTACCAAGAAACTTCTCATCTTCAAAATATTCAAAATAATGTGTGAGTAATTAATACAAGTTTACTTAATAATCCCACTAATAATCATTCTTCTATTAATCCTCACCTAACACAAATTTGGGGAGTGTTCCTACCAACACCAACCCACCTCTTGATACAACTCAACTTTTATCTTGAGTTATCCAATAAATTAAAAAATTCAAAATTTTAAAACCAACCAAATTATGAAACTTTAAACACATCCAATCAATGTGGATAATCAACTTCCAACTATCCATCCTTAATCTAATCCCAATTACATTCATCCACCACTTCAGGATGCCTTAGGTAATGTTATCCTCAACCCATAATTGATAACAAGATTATTCAAACTATTCAAAATAAGCCTTTATCCCCTTCATTGTATCCATTTATATTGTTAACATATCTCTAACTATCAACTATGATGGGACTAAAGATCCTACCTCTTTTGTTATAACCTTTGGCAACCTTTACAAAGAGTGGATACAAACTAATACCTTCACCACAACTAAAATCTTATTTAAATCCTTCACTGGTTAGGTATTATAATTGTATAATAAACTTCCCAAACATTCTATTTGGCAACTTGAAGATTTTGTTAATCCTTTGGTGAAAGAGTTTCAACATAATGATCCTCCCAAAAATTATCTTAGCTACTTCATCAATGCTAATCAATCTCCCACTGAATCAGCTGATGACTTTATCAAAAGATGGAAATCATTGGCCCATAAAGTAGACCATATCATGATTGAGGATAACTTATTCAAACTCTTTATCATAGCTTTAACTCCCACGTTTCAATATAAGTTTTAAACATTTGTTCCCCAAATACTTGATGAAGATCTTGATCAAGCTTAACGTCAAGACTTTCTTATGAAACAATTCAAACCTAATCCTCAACTTATTAAAGTACTTTTCCAAACATATAATTCTATAAATATTAATACTCCACAAACCAAACTAGGAGTTTCTAAAACTAATGCTCCTTCACATCTTCATACACCTCTTTATATTCAGCAAATGAAACAATTTTTACCACCCTAAAAACCTTTCATCTATCCCAATGCTCCTCCTAAGTTGTATAACCCAAATTTATTTTGTTGGTTCCACGTTTACATTAGGTATTCTCATAAATCTTGTAGAGGTCTCACTAAATTTTTTGTTTCCTAAATTCTTGGTGATTCATTCAATCATGAAGCTATGATCAATCTTCATTGTCAAGAATACACCATTTCTTTTCAAAAATGACAAATTTTCAATTATTCTACCTCTAATAAACATAAATATTCTTCAAATAATCAATCAAATGCAAAGGATGTTTTTTCCATTTATGCCTATTATGACCAATATTTCAATAATTCTCAATATGTCAAAATTACTAAGGTCAATTATCATCGTAAACTAGCTCACAAAGATCCCATTACCAGGCCTAAGAATACATATTTGGAGGAACAAATTCTTAAAGATACTACCACTTCTAATGTTTCTAGGGAATATAAAAAGGAAATATCTCCTATTTATGATCCTCTAACTTCATCTATTCTTCTAAAAACTAATTTACCTCCTAAACCTCGTGTTGGTTCTTCTAAGTCTCATTGGAACTTTCTTAAAGAACTCACTTCTATGGCTTGTAAGATTCCACTTATGGATTTGGTTCTTACTTCTCCCTATCATCATAGATTATTTATACAATAACTTCAATAAATTTAAGATCCATCTTACTTAGATGAGTAACCACCTTTTATTGAATTTCAACCTACCAACGTAAATACCATTGAAACTATGTGTCATTCTTCCAAGCTCTCTATTGAATTCCTTGGAAAGGATATGATAAATGATGAAATTATCTTTCATGCTGATGATCCACCACTTTTCATCAAATTAGCCATTAATACCACTCTTATCTATATATTTCTAATTGATTAGGGTTTTTCTATTAATGTGACATCTTTATGGCTCATCTAACAACTTGGTTATGACAAGGATCATCTCAAGCAAACCTATCTTACTTGTCATGGTTTTGATAAGACCAATCAAAAGACACTTGGTTTTATTTGTCTTCCATTAACCATTACAACTAAAAAATTTCAAACCAAACTTATGGTCTTTGATCTCCCTTTATCTTATAACATACTCTTTGGTTGTTCGTGGACTCATCAAATGAGGGCTATTGCTTCTTCTGGTAGATAAAGTATTAAATTCTTACATAATGGAAAATGGTATAAGCATGAAGCTGATCCCAATAGATGGAGTATTAAACTTCCTAATCCTAAATCATAATATTTTAATCCTACTATTCCTAATATCAATAGTTTTCCTTTACCAGAATTCATCAACATGAATCTTGATTTACAAGTTACTCTTGCTGATTTCGATGATGATGAGCCCAATGATTTTAAAAATAATTGTAATACTACCAAGTTACCTCACTAAATTTCATGATGGCTTCCTCCTATATTACCCAAGGATTTTATTATTCCTCTTATTGATGAGATTACTAATTTTCCCACTCCATGTAATGCTAAGGATCCTTCTTTACCTGAAGATGCCTTCAATTTCAATGATTTTGGAGTGGCTAAATTATTTCAAGATTCTCTATCATTTATCCTCATACATTCAATAATATCAAGATTTCACCTTTTGAAACTCCCTTGATTCTCAAGCATGTATAATTTTTCCAACATACGATGATAACTATGTAATTTCTCAAGCTCAATCTAGAGACTTGAATGCCCGACATTATCAAAAAAGCTTATCCCAAATTCATGATTTGAATTAGGATGTTTATACCATTTCTATGGATCATACCTTAGATCCTAAGGGTCATGTGCCTCTTGACATTTCTCCTCTTATTGATACTCTATGGGTGGTATAGAAAATTATACCTTTCAAACCTTTTTAAATTTTTACATCTATTTTACCACCTATCGATCCGATCATTACATCTAATCCTTCTCTCATCATTGAACCCACTGGTATTCCAACCCCTTCTAATCCATCTACTTCTTCTACTCCTAAAATCACACTTGATGCCAAGGCAACTGATGTTTATTAGATACATTCTGAGTATGATACCATGGTAATCAAATCCAAGATCTTATGTAGATGTCAATTACTATGGTCCTCTTCTTACCTTTATTACTGATGAAGCTATCATTGAGTTACTTTATGCCCTAAAAACTCAACTTCCTTAGAAGCATCATAAACTTGTAAATTTTACAACTAAAACTCCTTGCTTCAACAAATTCATTGCTAGCATTAAACCTAAAACAAATCCAATTTTCACCTCACCTAATGCACCATACCATATTCAAGATGTTAATTCTATGCTTATTGAATAAACCACTCTCATCAAATATGGTACTCCATCTTATCCTTGACCAATTACTATCTCTCATGAGCTTTGACCTACTAAAAATTATAATTTTAGCTTATTCTTTGATAAATATTGTGAGGCTTTCACTTGTTTTTATAAGGACATGCCTGAAATTGATCCTAGCATTATGGTGCATAACATCATTACTTGTCCTGATGCCAAGATTATGCATCAAAAACAATGAAATTTTACACCTGAAGTTTCCACTTTATTTCATAATGAAATCATCAAATCAATGGATGCTTAATTTATTAAACTAGTTGATTATTTTGAATGGGTTTCCAAAAAAATTCCCATTTTGATGAAAGTCACTATGGTTATTCACATTTGTATTGATTTTCGTAATCTTAATCTAGCTTGTCCCGAGGAAAACATCCCTTTACTTTCAATAGATGCCATTGTTTATTCCATGATTGGGTATGAAATATTATCACTTATGGATGGATTTTCAAGATACAATCATATTCATATTACCCTCAAGGACCAACATAAGGAAAATTTCACCACAGAATGGGGAACCTATTGCTATTTCAAAATTCCCTTGGGTCTTAAGAATACTAGAACCACTTATCAATGAGAAATGACTCACATCTTTCATGATCTCATTCTCAAAATTATTGAAACCTATGTGGATGATCTCATTGTTAAATCCAAAAATCATAAGAATCATCTTTTGGATCCTACTATCATCTTTGATCATCTCCTTAAATATAAAGTTAGACTTAATCCTTTAAAATGTGTCTTAGAATCACATCTAGAAAATTATTAGGATTATTAGTTTCTCTCAGTGGCATTGATGTTGAACCTAATAAATTAGTGTTATCATCAACATGCCCATTCCTCATTCTATACCTAACATTTGTACTTATCTAGGCAAACTTGGGTTAACTAGATGATTCATCCCCAAAATGGCATATTGAATTCACTCCATCAATTCACTTCTCAAGAAAGGTACTACTTTAGAATGGATGGATCCATGCCAAAAATCCTTTTGATAATATGAAATAATCATTGCTTCATCCACTTACCCTTCATCCTCCTTATAGTGATAGACCTTTTATTCTATATACTTCTTCCACACATATTTTAGTTGGGGCAGTGCTTGCCTAACAAGATGATATAGGACGAGAGTATGCTATCTACTACATTATTCAAGGTCTCATTAATTATGAGACATGTTATACCAAATTTGAGCATGACTACCTCACCATTTATTTCATATTTGAAAAGCTTCACCACTATATGATTTACCAAAATACTTATGTCATTATTCATTCTGACCCCCTTCATCATTTATTCTCCAAAGCATTTCTTCTTGGAGATAGAATTGGTAAATGGATGGTCCTCATGGAATTTTATCTCTGCATCATCACTAAAAAATTTGTTAAAGGGAAAATCATAGTTAATCAACTTGTCATAGCTCCCATACTAGCCACTTCTTCTCTTCAAGATTAACTTCTAGATAATTATATCTTTTACATCCAAGGTATTAATTAGGTTATTTATCTTAGATATTATTTTCATAACTTTACTACTGATCTTGAATCCAATAATCTCAACTCCACTACTCCCTCTATTACTACTACACCAAAAGTAGTTATCAAAGAGCTTCTTGAAATCAATGTCAACATGCATGAGGATACTTGGACCATTCACTTTGATCGTGCTAAATGCTTTAATGGAGTAAGTTCATGTTTCATTCTCACAAGTCCTCTTTGCAATATCATTCCTTTATCTTTTCTCTTCACTTTTGATGTCACCAACAATATGACTAAATATGAATCTCACATATTAGGCATGCGAGCTGATCTTGATTTAGACATTCAATATGTTCATTAGTTACATGATTCTTAGCTTATTTTCTACCAAGTTAGTAGTGATTATCAATTTAAAAGTGAGAACCTTATCATATTTCATCAAATTGCAACCACTCTTACTAAGGATTATATCTCTTTCACTATTGAGCCTATTCTTAGAGATTAAAATTACATTATTTATTCTCTTACCTTTTCAACATCTCTCTTTCATCCCCACCAAGTTATTTCTAATCCTACTTTTATCGTACAAATAAAAAAATCTCCATCCTCTACTCAACCATAAAATTTGCTTATCTATCATATTGAGGTTGTTACCATTCGATAAAGCCCATGGTACCAAGACATCATTAAATTCTTGAAACATAAAACTTAACCTCCTAACTTATAATATTTTGAAAAGACACGCATTCATAAACAAACTTTCAAGTATGTATTTTTACACAACATCCTTTATTATCGTAATGTTGAAGGTACCTTACTCTATTGTGTTATGCAAGATGAAGTCCCTCATCTTCTCTAACAAGTACATGGTATAATTTATGGTGGAAACTGTAGTAGACATGTTATAGCCCAAAAATTCCTATGTATGGGTTACTTTTGGCCTAATCTTGAAAAGGATGCAATTGACTATGCTAAAATATATAATCCTTATCAACTTGACAACGATCTAATCCATCACCTCTATCTGAACATGAAACTATCAAATCTCCTTTTCCATTTCCACATCAAGATTCAATCTTAGCAAACTACCTCACTCCCAAGATGGGCATGTATTTATCATCACCACTACCGAATATTTTACCTAGTGGGTAGAACCCATTCCCCTTGTTAATGTCACCAGTCCTACCATTTTTAAATTTATTCTTAATCAAATCATTTTATGATTTGGTGTTCCTCATACCATCATTTATGATAATGGTGGTAACTTAAAAAATAAACATGTTAAATAACTTTGCAACAAATTCAAGATTAATCACAAATTTTCTACATTTTATCATCCATAATGCAATGGCCAAACTAAGGCCACTAATTAAATCTTCAAAAAAATTATCCAAAACACAATCCATGAAACCCACATGGATTGGCATATTTATATTTACCCTACACTTTGGGCCTATCGAACTAACATATGTACTACCACTGGGGTAACTCCATTCTTGCTAGTCTATGGTTCTGTGTCATTTTTTCTTTTAGAAGTTAAGATTTCCTCTCTTCATATATCTCTTCATGGTATTATTCTCAATGAAAAATTATGTGAAGATCATCTTCATCCCATTGATCGACTTGGTGAACACCATCTTTCTACCTTACAACATAGCCACCAATACAACACTCACATTACCTGACAACATAATAAATCTATTAAATTCTACACATTTAATGTTGGTGATATTTTCCTTAAATTATACTATACCCATGATAAAAAAGGTAAATATGCCCAAAAATGGTGTGGCCCATATTTAGTTAAAGATATTATTGGTCCAAGCACATACCATCTTCAAACCAAAGAAGGATATGTTTTCAAAGATCCCCCCAATGCATAATTTCTCAAGAAGTACTTTGCCTAAACATTTTCTTATTTTCATGCTTTCTATCTACATCTATCTAACACTTTTTTCAGGTTACTTACATGGGTCTATGTATACCTAGAAACAACTTTGGAAAAAGAGGGCTTTAGGTATCCCTGGATCTGATGAGGGCATCTTCATAATTGCTATAGGCAACATCCATTTTCTATAGTTACTATAGGCCCCCTCATGATTTATATAGGCCCCTTTATCAAAAAATGAATTCATCCAATTGCTATGGGCTATTTTGTAGTTATTGTGGGAACCTTCATCACCATTGGGCGCATCTTTGTAGTCGATATGGGCTCAACGTATAGTTAATATAGGTACATCCTAACCCCTATATAAACCTTTATAGTTGTTGTAGGTTAATTCCTCAAAAATTATGAGTTATGGCTTTGGCTATGGGTTATTGAGAAATTTATGGAAGACACCAAAAAAGTTATAGCAGTGAAGGAAGATTAGAGAAAAAACTTAAAACATTGCTAAGGAATTGCCTTACCCCTAAATAACAAAGTAAGTGCTACAACAAAGGCATATACTTCTAATCTCCATTTGAAGTGTTATAGACCATACTTTTTGGCTCTAGGGACATCAAAGAACCATTCTTAGCTTCTGGTCACTTCGTGGAAAATAATTTCACTATGTAAATAGGAGAGAAATATGATCTTTTTTAGAGCATAGGTTTATTTGATAAACTAGCTGATTATAAAATTAAAATTTCACTAAAAAAGATTCCATCAGTAAACATCCAAATTCATTACGAGTAAGACAAAAGATAAATAAACCATCAACAAGCTCATGTAGAGGAGATCAAGAGAAGTAAACTACATCACCCACTTTCCTCCATGTTCATAAAGGATCTAACTTAGATAAGAAACAAATATTTGTATCAACCACCTTATGGAAGGATGTAAATAGTTGCTCAAACCATTACATGACCACTACTCCAGTCCATTGTAGGTCATCATGATTGCATGTAGGTTGTTGAGGGCATAATTTAAGGATAGGATACTATGATCACATAATTACCCAAGAATAATAATATAGTAAAATCATGAATATCAGAGTAATAATTGCATGAGGAAACAATAATCTAAGCTTCCATTTTGGTAAACACTCACATGTAGAGTTCTTATGTCATAACCCTAGGAACAAATGGTTAAAAAATTATAATGTATCTTTTAGTCATAGAAAAGAACTTTATTTTTTTAATATAGCATGTATTATATTAAAAATGCATATCTAATCATTAAAAAATAATTCATTGAGTCTTGTCATGAGCTATGTCACTCACACCCTCATAATGACCATGTCATATTTCTTTGCATTCTACACATACCAATGTCACTTAGGGACAAGTGACAATTCACATGGGGAAGGAAGCATGTTGTGGGCAATCAATTTCAAGCACTTCAGGATAATCCACACATGTGGATTGAAATCCCATGATTATGCTAGAATTATGCTGATATTTTATAGGAGAAACAATCAATTTTATTATTTCCCACTTCAAGATCATAGCTCATTCAAAAAAAAAGACCTAAGAAAGATATTGTTGCACCCTACAACCAAAACCATCATTAGTAAAGAAACTTGCTTTACTAAAAGAAAAAATTTGAAGGTAAAATTGGGTGTTTTAAAGAGATATTTGTTTTAAAATTTTGACAAGAAGATAAACTATCTAGAATGGGAGGTTCAATAGTGAGAAGGGATCCCTCAGACCATAGACAGTTGCAAGGTGACCTAGACAGTTGGACCATCTTTAGTAGGGTTGGATAGTCTACCTATTTTGAGAAACTATAGAATTTTTTAGAACCTATCATTAAATAATTTTCAAGGAATTTTATAGAAGAACAGATGATAATACTTGGCATCATATTTCTAGCTACAAGAATACTGGTAAGCCAGATTACTGGGTTGCCAAAAATAGGGGAAAACTAAGAATAGAAACCTAATGGCCAACTAGCTAAATAATAATTCTATTAAGACAATGAAAGGCTAGTTTTAAATAAATTATGTGTAGAGAAAATTAATCTACCCTTAGCTTGGAAAGAAGTGGCCTCACATATCATCAAATATATGACATGTGAAGGAAGGTACTCTTTGATCTATACTTTTCAATTTACATTTTTGAATCATTTAAAGCATGGTAGGATTATTAATATCCAAAACCACTTTTGGAATATCCTAAATAAAATGTCTAAAGAATAAGAAATGGGTGTAGAGAAAGTCTTGTCTCATCATAGTCTGATTTGGTTGTTGTTTAAATAAGGAATAAGAAATACTAGACTTGACTTTAACTGGGAACAATTTCTAACCCTAAGGACTGGTGAACCTCAGTAAGAGGAAAAAAATAATGAGGGAGAATCTCCCAAGGGACAAGTATAGAAAATAACACAAGAGGATACTATCGGTACTAGTATAACTAGTCAGCTCATAGCCACTAAAGTTTCACCAGTAGTTACTATAGGTAATAGAAGATGAACAAAATTAGTGCTACCTCCTGAGGACACAGAAGAGAAAATTCCACCAAAAAAACTATATAGAATATTATTTCTCCTACTATTATAACTATTTCATCACAAAAATTAGATTATTCCATGATGGATCCTTCAAAAGGAAAAGAAGTTCTTCCATCACTAGTTTCACAGGAAGAGTAGGTTTCAATATCTCCCCCTCCTAAAAAGAAAAAGGAGACTAAAAGGAAGAAGCCCTCTGCATCAAAGAGAAAGAGACCTCCTCCTAAGAGGCTTTATAGAATTAAAATACAAAATACAACCCTAGCATCCTCACCTATAAAAATTAGTGAGGATGAAGGGAAGAAGAAGGAGCCTAAAATTTGTAAGGCCTCTAATGGGTTTGAGATAATAGAGTTGTCTACTAAAGAAAATTTTGTAAAATAAGAGGAAATACAATCACCTAAGTAACCTAGATTTATAGAGGAATACATGGATCTAATCAAAAAAATAGGATATATAGAAGAAGAAATAATAATATCATATCAACTTGTAAAAGAATAAGAATTGCTTGAAGAAAGGACCATTGAAGAAGCAATAGAGCAAGACATAGTTCTTTATGACCAAAAGTTCCAAACATTGAAACAAGCCATGAAGGAGATATATAGGTTGAGGAAAAAGTAGAAAAGTTAAAAGGCAAGAGAGGCTTGGACACACTTTTAGGGTTACAAAAATTTATAGATCCATCTATGGAAAAAGAGTCAAGCAAGGAAAGGACATTAGAGGAGCCTATAACTCCCTTATAAGTTCTTGCAGCAACTTCATCCACCTTACCTACAAATGGCATTAGTGTATCCCTACAGTAAATTGCAATAGATAATGCTCTAGCTTTGGTACCCTTCCATAATAGTTTTTTTCCTACAAAGACCACTGTAAAGTACCTATAGTAGAAGTGACTGATTAGACCTTTCAGTTGATAGGCCAACAATTAAAACTGATGACCTTTTGAGTTTTCTTTAGGAAAAGTTTAGTGATGATGAAAATTATCATAATAAGTTGATACAAAGGTTTTAATTATATGTTCCATTAAGGGAATAGAAAGAAGATTTAAAGTAAAGCCTAGTAAAGGCTGAGATTAAGATCACTTATTTGAAAGAGAAAATCACTAGCATGTACGAGACCACTGAGATGGTAATAGAATGCAGATGAACCTCTAGCGTATATGTTGTATACTTATAGCAAAGGTGGCTCAGATTCAAATATGACATGATATATAATGATTATTCCTATATGGTATGTCATCTTAAGTCTTTCTTTGAGATTTATAGGCATGTTAACCCTGATTTTTAGGCACAATTGAGTGATTTTTGCATGCATCAATATGTTGTGCCACATGATACAAATTATAATCCCAATATATACCTAAGGGATATCCAATTGAATTCCTTTACCTCATACATCCTCAATGAAACAAGGAGAAAAAAATAGGTTGAGGACTATGAAGAGAAAGAAAAAGAGACTACCCTAATGATTACAGGTGAATCTATTAATTCAAAAGCTATAATAAAAGAATGGATCACTTTTACTAATGTATATACTCCACAAGCATGGGTAATAAATAAAAAATTAGAGGTCTAGAACCACTACTTGAGCCTCATGAATGGAGATGGAAAACAAGTTCTTGTTTCCTATTTTCATAGATGGGCAAAGCTTTTAGATGCCCTAAAAAAGAGCCTTATTCCCCTTAGAACCTTAAAGAGGCATTACACAAATTATATATATACATTGAGATAATTAGGAAAATAAGGATAAGTTGATTGGGGTTAAGGTTTCATCCACCCATGTTCTGGTTCCCGATTCTTGATTTGGAGTGAAAAGTTCCAGTTGACAGAGAAGCATAAAAAAGGGTGGAAAAACATAGAAGAGGCTAATGGTTTTTATACCTTTGAAAGGATGGATTTTATTGAGCACCTATATTTCATGAAATACTATGGACTCAAAATGTAGAAAAAGTTTTCTCAAGGAAAATCAAGAGGTTAAGTAGGGGGTTTTGATGAGGCCACTAATTTTTCTACTTATGGCCTCATCCATACCCAATTATATATCTTTTTCCTATATGAATCCCTAGAACTATCCACAACTTATGTAAATGAATTAATGACTATATGTGTGCATTAATATATACATGTTGTGTTATGGATTAATGATGCTATTTTTATTAGATTATACTTTTGTGATCTTTTTTAATAGACATTTGAAGGGTATAATAAGACTACAAGAATCTTGCTTGGTCACAGCACTTAAAGAGAAGCCCATAGCAAAAGGGGATTTTAGCCCATAAAAACTATCAATCTATAGGCTTCCCACCTATAGGTTGCCTATAGCAACTATAGTCTTTCACCTAAGTTACCTATAGCAACTATCAAATTATAGGCTTTCCACCTATAGGTTGCCTGAAATAATTGTAAGCTTACACCTACAGGAGCCTGCAACCACTACACAAAATGAACCATTGCTATGATAATAAGTAATTATATTTTAAGGAAACATCCATCTATCTTAGAAAAAAAAGTAAATGATTGAAGAAGATCCTACATAATAGTTATACAAACCCCTCACATGAAGTTAAACATGGATGTGCTACCAAAGGATGAATAAGACAAGGACAATGGAAATGTGAAAAAGAAGCAAAACAACAAAGTAATATATATTATCCTTTACCTAGTTAAGCCTAAAAAAAAGTAACTTTAAGTTACTAACCACCTAAATATTGATTGGGTTAGTTGTAAATTAAATGTACCTTTCCTAGTTTAGTGTTTTCAATTGGAATTAATAAACTACCTTATGTATTTAATGGAAAAACCTAGATTATATTAAGGATGATGGAATTTTAGAAAGTAATTGCATTATGATTTCTAGAATATTGTAATCTATTGTAGTAATCTTTAATTGCTACAGATCTGAGTAATGAAAATGTTGATTTTGTAAGAAGCTTTTATAAGTCTCTCAAAGAAGGATTGGAACTCAGTTCTGAATGAGGAGGGACCCCTCAAAAGGGGTTGTATTGAAGATCCTAACCCTTCTTATATTAAAGTGTGTTGTGTGAATTAATTTCATTACTAGTTTGATTATATGAAGTGTGATGTATGTTTGACTCATAACTGTAAATAATTTCCACATTCTATCATAATAATATCTTTTTATATTTATATGGTGAAATCAGTATTAGTTCATTAAACTACAACCATCAATTAAGTTATCTTATGAATAAATAATGTATAGATAGTGCTGACATCCTTGAAAATCCTACATACCATGGGTTAATAGTTAATGTTAATTAGATTTAAGAATCTATTATTAACTAGTTAATAAGCCTGACCAATACAATACATATAAATGGCTCTCCCATACAAGCAATAGATCATAAAGAAGATTAAAGCAAAATTACAAAGAATAAATCTATGGATATGTTTAAAATAAGTGTGGGCATGGATTTTATAGGTCAAGTGCTTAACCAAATGCCAGATAGAATAGGAGTGAACTATTATACTAAGAGGATAAGGTATGTAGATGTGACTCTATATGAGACCATATGTTTGGTTGAGAAATTTGTCTATGTATTACATCTAAAATTCTATGGGACTAAGGTAGCGAGTCTTATGTTTGACAAAATGCTAGCTTCCAATTTTTTTGAGAAAATGACTACACAAAATGAATCTAGTGACAAGCAACTAGGATTTTAGCTAATGGTATAAACACTTCAAGGAAAAACTATTTGCCTTAGGGAAAATTAGTCCAACCATGTTCTATATTTATAATATAAACTATAAAAGATTTAAAGGATACCTATAGACTTGTAATGTCTTCTCTAATAGGGTAAACAATTAGAAAAATCTACATGTTGGAATCTTATAATATTATTTTTGTCACTATGCCTTCATATAAGTCTAAAACTAAACTTTAATTTAATTTCTTAAGATCTATAGCCTCCACCCATCTTGTAAAGTAATATGTTGTAGTTAACACCCACTTGTGACCATCACTTGAAGGTGGGTTGATTAGGCCTATGAAATGTAGACCCCATTGCATAAAAGGTTGGTCTACTTATATTAGATGAAGAGGCAAGGTTGTGAACTTTTGATTACCATCAAAAAGAGCACATTTTTGACATTTCCTTACCCAAGCATGGGTGTCTTTAAACAAACTAGGCCAAAAATATCCATCTCTCATAATCTTAGTAGCTGTGGTTCTTAGAGCAAAGTGACCACCAGCTCGTCCATCATGAAACTCAAGCAATATTTACATAACCTGATCTGATTCTACACATCTCAAAAGTACATTTGAGAATTCCTTTCTAAACAACACTCTATCAACAAGTACATAAGGAATAGATTTTAATCTGAAGTACCTTCTTTTAGCTCTATCTAGACCTTGTGGACACTCACGAGTTTGAAGAAAATGGATCATTTCTTGTGTCTAAATCCACATTGATGAAGATGCAGATGTCATAGGATCATCATTAAGGGATAAAAAAACCTCTTTTTTCCCTTAAATTTGAGGCAAGGTTCTCACATAATCCCTTCCCTTTAACTAGCTTGGTTGTCTTGATTTCTACATCATACTTCATCACTTGTGTGATCCAACCAAGCCTTTTTTCATTTAAATATCTGATCAAAAGGAAGTCTTTGACACTAGGATGAGGTACCCATTTATGAATCTTGTTTTTATATAAATTTTTCCTAAACTTATTTAGACTTCTAACAATTGAAAGTACTTGATTCTCTACATAAGTGTATCTTACCTCATAGATTTCCAATCCTTGACTAAAGAGGACAATAGGCTACTCCAAATTTTCTTCATTTGATTAAGTGAGAATGATAGACGTTAATTGTTATTTTATAAAGGTATACAATTCAAAATCCTTTGAAAAGTTAGGACTTGCAAGAGTTGGGGCTTAAGCAATAGCTTGTTTGATCTATTCAAAACTTTCCTTCTTTATCCATGTCCATGTAAACACTTCATCTTTCCTTAGCATGGAGGTTAGAAGCTTGAATAAATTATAAAAATAAAGAATAAAGCTCCTTATGAAATTATTTTTTTCAAATAAACTTTTTTCAAACCTTTCTTATGTTTGGGAAAAGTCAATGCCAAGATTGCACTCACCCTTTCGGGATCTATGGATAGGCCTTTCTTTGAGATTATGTATCCCAAAATTTTGCCTTCATCGAAAATAAACACACACTTATTTGTATTGAGAGAGATACTAAACTCTATACATCTCTAAAAAATCTTCCTAAGGTGATTCAAGTGATCATTTTCATCCTTGGAGAGGACCGTGATATCATCAAGATATACCAACACTATATCATTTATTAGACCTTGAAAATCCATATCAATTTCACGTTAAAATGTTGCCCCAACATTAAACAAACCAAAATCCATTTTATTATAAGCATATGTGCCCCATTTAGTAGTAAAGGTTTTCTTATATTGGTCACTTTCCTTTACCAAAATCTAATTATACCCTGAGTATCCATTAAGGAGTGAGAACCTTTCACTACCTACAACAACTTGTAAAATCTGCTCCATGGAAGGAATAGGATAATGGTCCTTCAAAGAAAATCTATTCAATTTTATAAATTCAACACATAACCTGATTTCCACATTCTCCTTCCTTATAGAGACTAGGTTTGCCAACCAAGATGTATGCTTAATATAAAAAATGATCTTAGACTCAATCAACTTTGTAAGCTCCTTTCTCATGAAAGGATCAATCTTAGGATTGATTAGCCTTTGTCTTTGCTTGATAGGCTTAGCATTCTCATCTATCTCTTTGGTATGTTGAGATAATTTTGGATAAAATCCATTTAAATCACTATATTCACATACAAAGACATCAAAAAATTCCTTGCATAACTCAATGAAAGCATATCTTTCTTCTCTAGGACATACCTTCCCAAGAGCAAGCAACTTATGCTTGAAGATTTGTACTCTCTCATGGTTTTATTTCTTAGTATACATGTTTACCTTCTCCATCTTCAACTGATCATCATTATTAAAGATACTCTCAAGTGTGATTAAGCCTTTAGGGAGCTTATTTTTCTTCAATTGTACAATTTTACCTCTATATTATTGTTGTAGTTTGGACTAATTCTTTAAGGAAAACTTATCCTCCTCTTGTAGGAAAAGATATATTTGTTGGTCACTATCAAATACTTTTCAATTAGTGGCATTATTAGGTATAGAGGGCCTTGTAATCACCTTGAGATGAGGTTGGTTCTTATCTTCTCTTATCCCCTTTAGAACATTAAACTAAGCTCCAATTGTTGCCAACCTATCAACATGTTTGTTGTCTTCTCTCTGGATATATTGGATGTTGAAGGCTTGGAAATATTCTAAAATATCCCACACTCTTTTCTTATATTACCTAATCAAAAAGATATTATTCATATTTTGACATCTTGCTTGATTCACAACTAACTCATTATCACCATACACTTACAACTCTTTCACACCTCTTTTCCTATCCCACTTAAGGCCATGAATGAGGGCCTCATATTCTGCCACATTATAGGTACAACTGAAGTGAAATCTAAATGTAGATTAATACCTTTCCTTTGATGGAGAAACCAACATTGCTCCACCACCTGCTCTAACCTTGATTCTAGATCCATCAAAGAATAGATGCCATAAATCACCCATGTTTTCATTTAGCTTCATCAAATTTGGCATGAAATATTCATCCTCATGAAGGAAATACACTCCAAGACCAGCATCCTCTATTAATTTATAAGGATAATGCTCAAATTTCTCATCTCTTCATTCATCTAGATACAAATCTAAAACTCCTTCAAGAGAAGAGGTTGGAGATTGATCTATGTGATGCTCTTCCTCATCAAGAATTGCATAATTGACATTTGCAAATGTAGGTATGTAAGGATATAAATTATTGTGATGAATAGGCTAGGATTAAATCTTCACCTTGTTACTATAATTTGTCCTAAAAACCATATAGGACTAATTGGCTTCCAAGTATCCACCTATCTTGGCTATAAACTCTCTTGACAAACAAAGAGCAATGTATCGGGTAAATATACCACAACCACATCATGAGGGATGGAAATATTAAAAAAAACATGTAAAATAAAATTCAAATCCTTGAATACTCCAAAGGTATTTGTTGATTATCCATCCAATTGTAGAACTCATTTAGCCATTAGTTCATACTTGAGGCCTTGTTTATCCGCTATTGACTTGGGCATAACTAGAGTACTAGCCTTGTTATCTATGATATAATTATAAACTAAGAAATCACCAATGATAAAATATAGATAAAAATGAGGATTCTTATTATTTATCTTCACTTATCCATCAATGGGCTGAGTTCCATTCACCAAGACAACATTTCCATTCCTAGATGATCCAAATTTTTTACCTGATTGAAGCAATTATTTTTTAAGGATATCCTTTTGTCCTAGTATTATTAATGAATCCCAAAATGAAATATTTATGTGTAACTTATTCATTTTTTTTAAAACATTGATATAAGTATCTCTCACCTTGAAAGGCTCTTTCGAAGTAATAGTACCTTCTAGTGTAGCTTGTGAAGATGGATGTGTAGGAACTAGTTTTAAACTTTGAAATTTATGATTCTCATACACCTTAGGAGCTGATTTAGATCCACCTACTATTTGAGGTGATGTAGGATTCAAAACAGGTCCTTGAGTTTCCCCTTCTATCTTTTCAACAACCCTCTTCTTAGACTAGTGTTAGAGGATACACTAGCATTCATATTACTTGAATTTCCAAAATGATTGATGGCACACAAATCTCCCTCCAAATGATTTATAAGAGTATAATCATATTTTTTTTTTTTTACATTTTCCATTGGAAACTTGAGATGTTTGATTACCTTGCATTGTCATGGCCTAATTATGAATTTCATTGGCATATGCATCTTGGTCTTGATTTTGGTCATAAGAAGGATAGCATGGTTGTTCTTGAAAAAAGTTGTTATGAGTGGGAATAAGAGATTTATAATATGATAGGGCATTAGGATAGTAACTTTGGTAAGGTCTAACTTGAGTGATTTGACCTTATCCTTGAACATTACCTTGAAAAGGAGGCCTATTTGCTTGCCCAAACTAATTGGAGGATTGGTAAGGCCTATAATTTTGATCTTGTTGCCTTTGAAGAGAAACCAATTCATTATTAACACTTTGAAGCAAACTCTTGACATCATGAATATCATTGGTAGGGGCAACTATAGATATTTTTTTACTATTAGGCAAAGGAGCCCAAGTAGGTAATGCAACTTAACTAGGAGGCTACAAATCAAGGAATAATGGCATTAGTGGTCTAGCAACAATCTTACCTATTTGAACAAGATACTTCTTATAATTAATGGCTATCTCATAGACAGAAAGTAGTGTATTCCCACCCATGCATCAAATCATCATGGATATATCACTATTTAATGCTTTTAGGTAATATAAAAATTCATAATTTGGATTAGTTCTCATAAGGGCTAAGACCCTATCCCATGTCTTTTAAAATCTAGAGTTATAATCTTGCATAAAATCTTGAGGAGCCCTTTTGATAGTGGTCAATTTCTTAGCTAGTGATAGATAATCATTCTTCTCTTCAAATCTCTTAGACAATAAATCTCCTGGTTCATCCCATGAAGCAATGAAACTTTTAGGTAGAGTCCCATACCAATCTAAAGCTTTCCATTTGAAAGACAATGCCATTAACCTAATGGATACATTATATTTAGTGATATTAGGGATATTTTAGAAGTTTGTTATGTTTATAATGTGCTCAATGGGAGTAGTAGGACCTTTTCCACTAAAATATGGAACACTCTTAAGGGCTGATCTAGGAATTTGATCATATTGGGTAAAATTCGAAGGAGATGATCTGGTGAAGGATACAAAAAGTTGTCTCCTAACCATATTAGAATGTAGACTATGTGTATTATGGGTTGAATGTAGTATGAAATTGGACTTCTTAAACACCAACTCCCTTGATTAAGGATGAGTATTCATAAATCTAAATCTTTTGATAGAATACAAAGGCAATTACACAAACTCAAATGGTATACCTTTAAAAACAAACCTAATGGTCACCTTTGACATGGAAATTAATGATTGATTAGTAGCCAAAGAGTTAAAAACTTATTTGAGTCACCAGGTACTGAATGTAGATGTTATTGTAGCTACAAATATGTCAAAACCAGCACTAATCTAGGACAATCTTCTAGGAATTAGAGTCCCACTAGGAGTGCCAAAAATTATTGTCACTTGGATTTTCACCCCTTGAGGAGATGCCTAAATCTCATCATCCAAGTGTCACAATGGAAACATCTCACTTTCTATGGGTAAAAAATTGGTGAGATGAATCTCTAGAAGGGATAGTTCCCTTGACGCACTCTTTGAAGTACTTTATTATCTATCAACTTTGCATGAAAAGGGTTAAGAAGACAAACTAATAAAACTAAAAATTGATGTACCAATATTGAATTTCCCCATATTGAATTAACCTAAAATACTTATAGAAAAACAAATATTCTTTCACACAAAACACATAACTCAAGACATATTATTACATAAATGTCTCATATGCTCAGTTCAAGAGGTATTTTGATACTTAGGAGGGTAATTAATGACATGTATACTAATATTCTCCTCTCTCCTTGTACATATTTTTTGTTTTCCTTGTTTTCCTTGTTTTAGCTATGTCCTTATGCACATGTGTGAGACTTATTGGTATTTTGTTTTTTCTTATGTTTATTTGGTCTATTGTGCTTGTTTGGTGTGTTTTAATTAATTTATTTCTAGTTGTATTCAATAAATCATTGACTACCTTTGCCCATGTTATGATAAGGTTATTGGTCTCTAGTATAGTAGGCATACTACCACCATGAGTCACCATTTTGTTAACCAAATTTGAATGTTAGGTTGAATTTAGACCACTATAGGTTAAAAAATTCAGTTTTTAGATGTTTAGGGGTAAAATTATTTATCATAGGCTATATTATAGCTCATTTGATGTTACCTAATTTATTTTTATCCTTAGTCGTGGTCTAACAGGTTTATTTGTCATTTTGTGTCACTTAGTGGGATTTTAAGTGTCATAAATGTAAGTGGCATGGTTCCCAATGTGCCTATGTGTCTTATTTTCCTTTAAAACATCCAAAAATTCAATTTACCTATCAGGGATGTCAGTCAATCAGAATATTTTATGTTATCTAACTAAAGATCAAGTAATCAATTGAAAAGACTGAGTTTGGCACTTGTACAACCCATGAGAGAAGGTGACACATGGGAAAAGGTCATGTAATGCCTATTAATATTCCTCACACTAATATAAAAAATTGAAATTCTTTTGAAGTTCCATTTTGAATCCAAAACCATTCTACTTCTTCTTTGCCTTACTAGACATACAAAAGTGACCAACAAGTTTGTGCTTACTATGGATAGCTCAAGAGGTTTTAGGGTAAATTATTTTGGGAGTTGATATTAAACTCATATACCTTCATTTAAATATCAATATTTCAAGGATTGATTAATTTTTCTTTATGAATCATCCTTTATGAGTTGACTATGTTTTTTTTGCTTACTATTTCATGCACCCTATAGGTTTTGTTCCATTTTGTTCAAGTCCATATGAACCAATTGGTGATTTTTAATATAGATTATCTTGGATAACTTATTATATGATATAAATACTTATTTTCATGTTTCATCATATTTTGATGGGCAAGTTGTCTCATGATGTAGGAAGGTGTCACCATTGTGAAGTTTCAATCAATTTTGCCTTGTTCTAGAATGTTGGTCTTATAAAAAGGTTTCATGTCAATGTAAAATGATGTTCCAAAATTATCAATTAAATATGATCATCTCTTCCCATGTTTAGTTCATCATATTATGCTTTGGGCAACTTTTAGTCTTCCCATTCATCTGAGTCAACTCTTTGATTAATTTCATGTTGAAGCACACATGTATAGAGATTTTTTAGCTTGTTCATGTAGTTGTACTCAGGGTATATCATTTAAAAAAGTAATTAATATCTATATAGATTTCATTTGGATTTTTTGGGAAGTGAAATTTTTTATGCAAACTCATTCATCATATCAAGTAGCCATTAGATACCCCTACCTATTTTTCTCAGATGTATGTAAGTGGTTTTAATGTTGAAATGGATGTTTTGGAGCTTTTATTCATATCTCCTTAATGTATATCATGTATTTTTGGGTTTAAAATTAAGTTTTATTTTTCCTTGAGACCGTTCATATTTTTTTTACTCCATTCTATGCCCCTGCTTGCATATAATGCATATGCACACCTATAGGATCCTAATTAAGTTTTATTTTTCCTTGAGACCGTTCATTTTTTTTTACTCCATTATATGCCCCTGCTTGCATATAATGCATATGCACACCTATACGATCCTTTACTGATGTCATGCTAAAGGTGAAGAGTTAGGAGATGTATTAATCTCTTAATATTATTTAATGGTGAATTTGGATATTTTATAAGAGTATATAAGTTTCACAAACATTATTATCTTGTAAATTATCAAAATATTCACCTCACTACCTATGTATGCTAATGACCACCAATAGGTGGTACCTCAAAACTTTGGAAGCCCTGAAAAAGGAGATTTAGAACATGATAGGGTCATTTTCAAATACTAACATGTGTAATAGTCATGAAAGACATATATGAGGTGTCAAAATGATAAAATAAGGTCTAAAATAGGTTGAAAGTAATAAAGACTGAGTACAAGGGCATTTTCTCTAAATTGAGAAAATAGAGGTCCAAGGGGTTTTGTCAATATCCTATAACATGTTTTACAAGAATCATGGAACATATATCTAGGTGAAACTTGTAGTCCCTAACATGTATTGGATTCATTCCAAACATTATGGTCAAAAAATGAAGATTAGTTAGAAATTTGTAGCCTCAAAGTTTCTTACAAAAACACTAAAATCTTGCTTCCTTATCTATAGGTTTTGAGGTGTGAGTAATAATTGTAGTTATCAAGACTAAGGAAAGCATTATATTATAGTTATAATGATACTACTGATTGAATAGTGTGAAAATATGCATGAGAATAATTATAATGATGTTGTAATATAGTATTTCAATCCTCATGGACACCTACAAGTGTCCTACAAAAAAAAGAGAACCTACAGCTGAGTATGGAGATAGAGTTGTAATCTTGGTGTCTTAGTGGTGTTTTATCCAAAAAAAGGTAAACCCAAGTATTACCAGGTGTTATGTGATTACCAAGTTTCAAGGAAGGTTTTACAACATCATTACTAAGGTCCAAAGAGGTAAAGGTAACCTACAACAATCATCTTGGGAGAGTTCACAGTTAGAACAGGGAAGGAATCATTGTATGAGCTTAAGGTACATGTAAAAATAAATGGAGGAGTTTTAATGATTAATAAATTTGGTTACCACATATATTAATATCATGATCAACTTCATAAGATAAAAACCACATAAAATAAGCCTACTTAGACCTCTTGAAACCCAATATGCACCTACAACTGAGTGTGCAGTCATGTTGAGGGTAAGGAGCTGAACTTGCTTAGGAAGAAGGAGAAGTTTTGATATTAGATTGATATGATTCATGATATATTAATGGATTTTTTTTACATGCTCCAATACCACTTTAATATGATCACCCACTCTTCCTACTAGCTAAAGGTAGTAGTCCATACAGTTGAGCTAGGAAACCCATGTTGCTCAATGGGTAGAAATGAAGAATCTAAGGGAGAAGAGTTTTTTTAGGTGAATGTAAATATAATTTATCATTAATTAAAGTTTTAATATGTGTTAAATAAAAATAATATCATTTTATTTACCCTTTATGGGTTATTCTTAAGAAGAGGTGAAAATGCAAGAAAACATTCCTTTTAAAGACTGTTTCTAGACAAATGGAGTTGGTTAGGTGCCCAATTGGATGAATCTAGATAAACCCTTTGGTAAAAAGTCTCACTATGACCTTAAAAGACTCATAAAATCTTCAATTTTCCTTGGGTAAGAGGTACATACATCACTATTTTGTCTCAAAGGTCAGCCAATCAATAACAATTAAGGTTTGGCAAAATGAGCTAATGAAGTCAAAATGGGAAAATGGGTTAATATGAATATTTGGGAACATCAAGAAACATATTTTTAGGTGTATGGAAGGTAAATATATTATATAAATCACTAATTTAGGCTCATAATTCTAAAACTGAACAAAACACCATTGTACACAGTCTAACTAGACAAGCTTCTATTAGGCCTAGTTGGTGATTAAGAGTAAAAAATGAAAAGGAGTGTTTGGGAGGTTATGTTATGATTTTTAAGGATTTATTAAAACATGATACACCATCCTATCCATGAGAAATTAGTCTAAATAGCCAAGACTAACAAGGTGCATGCTAAGCCTTTTAGGCCTTCAAGTGACCTATAGCCAATTGGGGGTATAACTTCACTTCTAGATCCTGGTGAGTGTTATAACTGGTTGGATCATGTTCATGATATTTATTTATACATGTATGAGATTTTAATATGCAAAGGAACCTATAGGAAAGCTACCTTTAGCTTAGAGACAATCCAAACATGCAAGAAAGATGGAAATAAGCTCGGTAGGGTGGTTTCAAATTATCATATCTTTTATGAGGATATGCATGGAGGATGAATAAGTTTGGAGTGGTTATTAAGGTCTCCTAAAATCATGTTTGTGGAATTTTTTGGTATTTTTAATGTCAGGGATCTATGAACAAAGCTTAAGGAATAAAATTGTCTAAAACCCTCACTAAACACTTGGAAAGACCCAATTGGGAAAGAAGGTTGGAGATTAATCTAGATGGTATGGAATGTATATGAAAGTAATTGGAGGTTAAATATGAATCTTTGAGTCTCCTCCTTATCAATTTTTGTGCTACCCTACCTATACGGACAGGGTAAAAAATAGGTTCTTTTGATTGTTTTGTGTATTTTGTAGGGTACAATAGGTTTCAAGAGATGCAATAAATTATGGGGAAAATATTAGTACTTCTAATAAATCACTATGGCCATATAATTATTTTAAAAATATTTTGAGTGTTCAAATAATAGCTATCATCTCAGCTACTCAAAGCTAGCATAGTGAACACAATGGTGAGAAGGGTGAAAACTCTAAGTGTGATCATTTTAATGGTGTACCTAATAAATATAAGGCCATGGTGATTATTTAAAATTTTCATCCACTCACTCCCATGTATTTTCATGTAAAATTTAATCCAATTGTGAGGCCAAGTGTGAAGGGTGACTAAAATAGGAGTTTTTTAGACTACATGCAATGATGGCTTACTTCTAGGAGATTATTGATGAGTATGAATACAAAAAATTCATGGATAGGAATGTATAAAATATTTCCCTCTAATAATTATACCTATCCATAATTTATTTTTATATTTTCAAATAGGTCCAAATAATGAAGGTAGTTTTTTGAGCCAAGATAAGGAGTTTCATGCCACTTTTAATAAGTTTCATGACTTGTATGGACACTTGGACTTCTTGATATTTCATGGTTTATTTCACATCTATTTTTCATATATATTTAACCTATTTTATTATCTTTATATGTGTCCAAGTGACCTTTGGTATTCCCTTGTCTCGACCCTCTTACAAATGTTATATAATATTGACCTTTTGGCTCTTTTGAGTAGACTCCATTGGTTGATGGTGAAACCCTACCCAATTTTTTAATTTAATGTATATTTAATAAATAAAAAAGTGAATTTTCCTAATTACATGTTGTACAATTGAGTTTTGTTGTAATCTTTTTCATCTTGTCTAGTAGAAGATGATCTTTTCTAGCATGTTATTCTTGATTGTTCACCAAGTGTACAGAAGAGTAATTGTTATAGGTATTTTTTAGTGTTCTCTTTTAAGTTTATAAATGTTTCAGAAGTGGGTCATGACTTTATTCTCCAAAGGAATCATTAATTATCCTCCTAATTATCAAAATACCTCTTAAACCTAGCATATGAAACATTGATTTAACAATATGTCTTGAGTTGTGAGTTTTATGTGAAAGAAGCTTTGTTTTAGGCTATGTGGTATAATTTTAGTCAATAGGATGAAATTTTATATTGGTGCATCACCTTTTAGTTTTCTTATTTTGTCTTCTTAACTCTTTTCATGCAAAGTTGACAGGTAAGAAAGTATTTCAAAGAGTGCATCAAGGGAACTAGCCCTTCTAAAGATTCATCTCACCAATTGTTTACTCACAAAAAGTGAGATGTTTCCATTGTGCCACTTGGATGAGGAGAGATAGGAATCTCCTAAATGGGTTTAAATCCAAGTGACAATAATTATAAAGGATGCTTTCCTTTTTCTAATGTTGTGTTTACATGGAGGAGCAGTGGGAAGATGAATACCTTCTACTTCAAAATTGTTTACATACATAGATGCAGTTTGTACAAAGACACCCAAACAATCAAAAATTCATGATAATAAAACAAGTTCTTATATTATTGATAAATTAGAATTTATGCCAATAATAGAGGTAAAGCATATTGAGGTAAAAGAACTTTTTAATTCACTAAAATCAGACGCAATTATTTATCAATTTAATGGTATTTGGCCTCAATCTGAATAACTACATTAGTGGATTTACACATACTGGTCCCAGTGGTGTGAGACTATATTTTGATCTCAAGGCTTCTTTGCAGTTCAATTTTTTAAACATGAAGAATATCAAGAAGTATTTTTAGAGGGACCATGGTTTTGGGGTAGAGTGAGGCCATTTATAATGCCTTGATTTCTAGAATTTGATCCTAATATTATGGTTGTAACCAAAATACATGTGTGGGTTGGGTTCCCAAATATGTCTCTTCCTTTTTGGAATACCAAAGTAGTCACTAACATAGGGAATGTCTTGGGCATATTTTTAAACTATGATAATGATTGAACACAACATGGCTTTTTCAATTATGCCCACATTTATGTGGAGATTGATCTCAGTAAAGAATTACCAAAAATAATAATACTTAAATATGGTAATATGATATGGAAACAAAGTCTAGACTATGAAAATACTGCATTAAAGTGTCTTGTATGTCATTAAATAGGGCATCTATAGGAATCTTGTCTACAAGCATGAGGATACTCGAAGAGGAAGAGAAGGTATACCACCAAACTAAAAACATGGCAACCTTATGATCCAAAATCTATAGAGGAGGAAGAAAATAATAGCACAATAAAATCATTCACTATAGATTAAAATAAATAAAATAACGAAGACAAATTAGCTAAAATGGTGATTTAAATTAATCATTAAAGAATTCTGAAGAAGGAATATATGTTTGGGAACCAATTACGTGAGAAATAGTTAATTATGAAACCCCATTAGGAGGAAATAAGATACCACATGAACCAAATACTTCATAATCTAATAAAGAATAGTCCATGGTTGGTTTTTCAAAAAAAAAAAAAAAAACATGGATTATAAATGGTAGTGGCAAGATCTTCTCTGGGTGGCTTGATTGAGGTGAAAAGGCAAAATCATTAAAAAGGATAGACCGAGATCAATAAAAATGATGTTGATTTATTATTTTTGCTTTGGATAGAAGTTTAAATTTTACATTTACTCTATTTCACCTGATGATATTATTATTGGTATATCTAGCCCTATGGGGTTGTATGTTTTAACAATTCACTTAATTATATACACATGTACATGACGTAACATTTTTCCAATGAATATAAGTTTTGATTTTTTATTTGACAAAAAATGTAAAATATTATATAATATATTGTTCCATCATATATGTATGTATATATATATATATATATATATATATATATATATATATATAAATCTATATTTCATTATTATAATAAAAATAATATTTATACTAGATATTTTATTACATATATTATTAATAATATATATTATTTTAACCATAAAATATATATTATTATATATAGTATTAATATATTAATAGTAAAATATATATTACAATAATATTTATACTTATAAATATATAATATACTTATCTGTATAATATACTACATATTATATGTATAATAATATATATAAAAAGATATTCCACAATTTTAATGTATTGCACCCACATTTGCGATATTATAGTGATGATTGAAGCTGCACAACATATGTGGAAACCTGTCACAATAAAATCATATCTCATAACATATTTCTCCACCCTTGACAATAGAAAATGATGAATCAAAGATGTTAACCCTGTGTAAGCTGCAAACCCCTTTCTAATGGGTGAAGGGCATGTAAATCCACTAGGTTCCTCGAATCTACATCTAGTGTATGATATGCGTCCTCTAGTTTCTAGCTTAATATAATAATATATGGTATATTTACATTGAAATAATATACACAATGACTAAATAATAACATATTAATCTTCAATAATGTTAGAAAATAGATGAGTGCCTGACACTTCATAGTTACATGGGACAGATTTCCTAAATCATACATGTAACAAACACTCTAAATTTTCTATAAATATAGTATTACTAATAATATATCTTATTATAATATATATTTTTATTCTGTGTGTGTGTGTGTGTGTGTGTGTGTGTGTGTGTGTGTGTGTGTGTGTGTGCGCGCGCGCGCGCGCGTGTGTGTGTGTGCATGCATGTGCGTGTTCGTGTGTGTGTGTGTGTGTTGTGTGTGTGTGCATCTTAAAAATAACACTATAAAAATATGATATATTATTAGTAATATTGTAATATAATAATAATAATAATATAGAATTATAATATCACAATACTATAATATATTATATAAATAATTAATATTTTAAATATATATGTATATAAATGTATTTCTAATAATTACAAATATATTATATTATATATAATATTAGAATATATACTATTTAATAATATTATAAATTATTATATAATATATCTTTATATGATAATTATAAATATATATTAAAATATTAATGTCTATATTTAATTAATATAATAAAAACATCATATACATAGTCATATATAATATATAATAATAATAATAATAATAATAATAATAATAATAATAATATAGAATTATAATATCACAATACTATAATATATTATATAAATAATCAATATTTTAAATATATATATATATATATATATATATATATATATGTATTTCTAATAATTACAAATATATTATATTATATATAATATTATAATATATACTATTTAATAATATTATAAATTATTATATAATATATCTTTCTATGATAATTATAAATATATATTAAAATATTAATGTCTATATTTAATTAATATAATAAAAACATCATATACACAGTCATATATAATATATTAATATTATAATAATAATAATAATATTAATAATAATAATAATATTAATAATAATAATAATGATGATGATGATGATGATGATATATTTTATTACATATATTATTAATAAAATATACTATTTTACCTATAATAATATATATTGTTATATATTATATAAATAAGTAATATATATTAACAATAAAATATATATTACAATAAAATTTAATAATATTTAAATTTATAAATATATAATTTACTTATCTATATAATATATTATATTTATAAATAAAATAATATATTATGGGATGTGGAGTCTTGACTCAATAAAATAAACATTGATGGCCACATCAATCAAGTTGTTTGTTCTACAATAAGTAAAAAAGGTTTGTTTGCTTTCTTCCACATCCATTAGAAAGCCTTAATCAAATTACTAATATGTGATTTAAATATCTCATCCTGCATCTATATATATTATTAAACCAATATTATCATTTGTGTAATGCCCAAAAAAGAACCAAGAGCCAAAATTATCATCAATTCTTACATGGGAAGGGATTAAGGAAACATTATCTATCATAAAAATTAACTGGATTCAATCATTGATATTTTTTAATACACTGAAGCAACCTATCATAAGTATACTATTGGTTGGAGTCATCCAAAGGATGATTTCCATCTGTAGTAGTTATAAGAACAAATCCATGTCACACATGATAATAGGGGGCATACAGTTCAGGTTAATTTTTAAAACTACCACTTTTTAAATAATATTTTGGTTTAGGCAACATAATTCTATTCAAAATTCAATTTATTAGTGACTATCATCGATACTCTTTTAATTCTTATCCCTAGATGATGAGGTGAGACTTCTTAACATTTCAAAATGTGGGAAAATTAAAATAGATCTCTTCCTATTATATCCCTCTATTATAACTTCAAAAAGATAATATTTTTTGGAAAAATAGGGGAGACTAAGGAAGCCTTGGTAAAAATACAAAGGAGGGCAAAAATTTGATTTAGGAGGCCTTGCAAAGTGCCAAGGGCACTAGGCATAAGCTGAAGGACATTGTCTCTATAAAAATAAAGGAAACCAAGAAAAAAATGGAAGAAAAAATAAAGGATGCCATGATAAAAAAGTGAAGCTAAGACTTGAGAGTTTCATATGGTAATAATACCATTGGCATATATAAATGGGAACATACAAGGGGAAGTAGTATAGAGCATAGAATACACAAACATGTGTTTAAATAAGAAGATTTATACAACACCCACTCTATAAATATGTTACAACCATCAACGGCTACCACTTGTTCACACTTGTGGTAAATGTTATTAATTTAATTCAACTTGTCCATCTTTATTACAAGTGTTAAATACCTATCATTAACATCTAGCCTCTTAAATTTTAATCATGTGTTGCCTCCCTCAATCATTGTTTCATTTATTTTTTTATTTTTATTAACTAATAATATGTAATATAGAATATAAACAATATAAATATTTTTTTACATCAAATTTTGGATTTATAAAAACCCTAGATGAAAATACTACTATGAAAAATTAGGAGAATAATAAATCAATAATAACATTGACTGATTTGGAACTACTATATTTTGTAAACATATTAAAAGTAACAAAGTGAAATAAGAAACAAAGACATAGCTGGAAACTATAGTTGTGAGTGGAATCAAACATTGAAACTTGTTGTGCATGTAGATATTATGACTAGAATTAGGAATTAGGAATAATATATGGGCTTAATAATAGCATTGGGAACATGACACTAGAGGGGTGGTTCTCTTGTCCACTAATACTAAGGAAATTAAGGTTTCTAGGTTCTCTAGGTCTTCATTTATAGAGCTTGTATCAATTGAGAGACCTTGAGGTCACTTACAAATACCACTGTGTGACTGAGTTTAATTTAAAACCCTATCTCTTTGACATGTTAATACCAATGTAAATCAATTTTGAAAATGGGGTCAATGGTTGATGTTGGGTGAGACCTCAACACCCCATGTGCTAAGCATTGCCTACATACCAATACTCTAAAAAGGTATTAAACTTCATGTAGTTATCCCATGCTATGGTGGTGTGTGAATAATTGGTGAAATAATGATGTAAGTGCCTTCACCATGACTTGTGATCTATACAATTTATTCAAACTTGAGCTATGGGCTACTAGGGTTGTATGTAATTAGAATTGGGAGAAATGGGTACTTTACTCTTAATGTGCAATTAAGATTCTGGTGTTTTTCAATGTGGAAGAGCCATTTATGCATAATGGTTTGAAATTTTTATATATAGTCATCTATTTGAAATTCATTTGAAAAGGGATCATTAAGGTTGAATGGGGCTCATCAGGGACATAGGCAGACTTTCTTATAACTTTTGATTTTGAAAATTAGCTTTTATTTTATGGGAAGACATGAGAGGGGGAAAGGACACTAGAGCAGTGCATTATAGTCCTTTAGGGAACTCCTATCCAATGGGTGAATTCATGATAATTAGTGTTAGGCAAGTAATAAAATATGTCTAAATTTGATAAAAACAAGGATTTGTACATTTAAAGGTCATCTATTATCTTACAAGAGTGTGCAAGGTGGTCAAAAGTGATCAAAAGGGGCCCTAATATAGGTCTAGAGCTAAGAGTGTAAGAGAGTGGTCACAAGTCCATGGTTTTAGCTTAATTTTTAATTGATGTGTCTATAATATTATATTATATTTAAAATATTAATATATAATAAATAATAATATAATATAATAATATTTTTGATTGAGTCCACCAATTACATATATTATTATATATTTTTAAAAATTATATATATTTTTATATTATATATATTATTATAAAATAATTATTATTATTTTATGAATAGATTGAATTTTTGAAGGTGTAGGCATTTATTAAAATTGTTGGCTCTATGGTATTAGCAAATTTCAACTCAGGTTAGAAGTGTTGGTGATCATGATGTATGATGATATTATGGACTATATAGAGTATTTGTTGAAGGAATCTTAAATTTTATGGGTTAAACTTAGGGGATCAATGGCTTCTTTTTTAATATGTGTTTAAATAGTTAGTGGTCAATGTGGAAAGTGGGAATCACTCGATAATACAAATTTTTTGAAACAATGATAACAAGGCTTAGACTGAAATGGATTGGTGGGGACATTAATTTAGGGGATCCAAAATTGTTATGAGTTCACCTCATTAGAGTAAGGATAGTGGAGCAGGTACTATTTAGAGCCCTACTTTCCATGAAATTCCTCCATCCATTATATATTCTTAACATTATTCTTAGGGTTTGTCATCCTCACTAATAATTCTACCATATGAGGAGGATAATGTGGTCAAAATTTATGATCCTTTTTGGGGAGATTTGAATATGCATTTCAAATTTGTTCCAGACCTATTCCAAGAATTGAATTAGAGGAATAATGGATGGTTAGGAGTGTCAAAATATCCTTATAGGATTAGTGGTCCCAAGGGGGTGGGGGTGGGCGAAGGGGGCATAGATAGTTATAGAACAAATGTGGTGAGAAGTAAGATGTGTATTCATAAGAAGGCAAGTCCCATTCAGATGGTTTTAGGGGATGATATTATAATGTATAAATTTATTGGTTTAGTTGAGAAAACCTTGGTGTTAAACTTTCAAGGTCATAGGATGTGTGATAGTACTCATAGATATTGGCTAGGCCATTTCTAGGAACCAATTCTAGGATATCATCCATAATTTCATTTACTAGGTAGAGGGTGAATGGAATTTATTTTGTGAGATGCATGAGATGTGATGAAGATCTTGAGTAAAATCTAACATTGGGATTTAAAACCTTTAACTTTCAAGAAATGGACACCATTCTTTGATGCTAAATGAGATAAATAATATATTATTATAGTTTAAGTAAATCTCCCCAGTTTAGCTTTGGAATTTTGGTATGTGGACATTTTGATGGAGATAGGGAATTCCATTTGGGAATTATTTGAGGTGTTTTAAATCTAGATTCATAACTATCAGTCCTATTTTGGTTTGTATAGATCTTGAGGAGGGGTTGGTGGAGGAAATGGTAATTCAAAGGGATCTATCTTCCACACAAAGATTATAGATTATATAGGTATCTCCTCTATGTGTATCAGATTTCATAGTAATAAACATATGTTGGTGGATTATGTTATTAAATTTCATAATAAAAAATGGGTGCATAAGGGTGCTTACTTATTATGATTGTAGGCAAATGAAAAATGTAGTAATGAGGCACTGGTTGTTGGTTCATCTCAGATAGATGAGGGATTATAGATAAAACCAATCAAGGTGTTGAATATGGTTACATAAAATCAATAATACATTATCAAGCAAATGTATTATGGTATTATTCCAACACAAAGTTAATATATGTTTTTGGAATATTTAGAGGTTCATTGGCGACCTCAACACATCTCCTATACAATGGAAAAAACTATTCATGATACACCTTTTGTTACTGATGAACATTTTGTCAATATAGAAGAAAACATAGAGTTATATCAGATTATAAGTGAGGTAATCCCTATTTTTATAAAATCTATGGATGTAAATATTTTTGAAGTAGATGTTTATCAGGTATCTTGTTATTACATAGCAAAGTGATATAATAGTTTTTATGAAGTGGTTAATAATGAATATTAGAATAGTATGATGTAGGCTATATACAACTAAAATTAGGGTGGAGGAGGTTCATTTTTATCCCAAATTTACTCTCTTAGGCCTATAATAACTAGGCTCAAGATGATATATTAGGAAATTTAAGCTGGATTGGGTTAGAATGTATTAATTATTCAATCAAGTTATACTAGGGTACTAAGGGAAGCAATTATTTTTTGAATAGGTCATAGGAGAAACCTCATAAAGAGGTTTTGGTAGGCAAACAAGGTACTTTAAATGGGTTTCTTATAGTATCTTATACCCCTTATATAGGTGATCAGTGATCTTAATGAATTTGAATGAGTTTTCTATTATACTACATTAAGACAAATAATCAAACATTTATTTTTATTTTTTTTGTGATGAATGTAGGGCATAATGGATCTAAAATAGGGAATAATACCATAAATAATATATGTATGTTATTATTTGAGGTAATTAAGGAACATGAACCAAATAAAAAATGCAACAAATCTAATGTTAGTGTTTCTATCAAGACTTTACTCCTTGGTGTGATACCAATGAAGAAATATGGATGAAACCCATTTCTATTTCTAAATAATTTTCCAACCATTATCTAGGGGATTTCAATGGATAAATTATTTTCATTACAATTGCACCCATAATATTATAAGTAACCAAGAGAATGAGGTTCCAAAGTCTATATTGTAACTTGTGTTTGTCTATGCTACCAACATATTCACACCTAGATAAATTGCATTATAGTTAATAACATAAAAAAACAACATACTCATACCAATGGAATAAAGAACATTTCCATGAAAAACTTATAAGTGGTGAAATATTTAAAAGTGAGCTTAGTAGTGATGATGAGGGGCAATGATAGCATATTTCATATGATGTCATAAAAGAGAGCCCATACAATACAATTGTCCTAACTTCAGGGTAGTTTTTGGGTTACATACTCTACACTAATTAAAAAGGGGTTTGTAGCTTATTAGGTGGTGGCATCTTTTATTGACTATTTTCTATTTGATTATAGAAGGACCCCACCTCTGATGTGCGGATTCAATAAACAATGCAATGCTGATGATGTGGGGGAAAAACATTGAGGTTATGGAGTCTATATTGTTTCTTTCATTTTTTTATTGATTGTTCCCACATCATAAACTTAAAAAGGGAATATACTCCACAAATGAAAAGAAAACACTTATACATTCCTTTCGACGTAATTTTCACCTTTTGGGAAACTACTAGTTACTTCCTAATTCAAATAGATAGGAAGAACTAACCAATATATATCCCTAATTATTTATGTGACTAATTAACCAATACAAATCACTTGAAATTTTCTTTAGATTATAATAATTTATATGGTATAAAGTTATTTAGGGAGACAATGGACCAAAAACCTAGATTTCATGTCACATAGCTAATAACCTTAATTTAATTAAACAAAAATATTACCTCTTTAATGGTATAATAGTAGTAATATTTGGCATAAAATTATATAATGTCACTTATGACATTTATTTCATCTATTTTTTAATACTAGATATTGAATTATACTCTCTCATCAACCTCCATAAGGGACGAGTCAAGAGTTTATGTCACATAGCTAGAAACCCTCAATTATTTAAATAAAACCATTACCTATTTAATAGTAAAATAATAATAATATATATACAAAAATTATATAATTTCACTTGTGACATTTATTTCATAAATTTATTAATACTATAAATTGAATTTGTCAATGTAAAAACCCTATTGGGGTTAACTAGATATATGTGATTTTAAAAAAAATAAACACATATACCAAAAATAGATTAATCCATGAGAATATATAGATACCATATGAAACACCCAAAGCGTGATAATAGAAATCAAGCATATTACATCACATATCACTAATCTCTAATATCATCAGAGCAAATCATAATGCAAATATATAAAATAATTATATTAATTCAACCACAAATGATACAAGTCTATAGCCACCGCTATCAATATACAATAAAAATAAATTAAAACTCTTATCAAAATATTTAATAATAAGTACAATATAATAAAATGTAAATATAATATACACAGCTCTTTCGGAGTGTAGTTCCCGAACTCAAATATCTATGGTAATCTCAAGTGTCATCTCGATAAGTAGTAATGTTGTGGGGAGGTAGAGCATCATCTGAGTGCACACCAACCATAGACCAAAAATCCCCCACACTAATCCCATCAATAAATGCCTCTCCCTTCATGGATGAGTATATAGTGATGGCATGAAAAAATAGAGAGACAAGCAAGTACCCATGTGCTATATAATTTCTAAACTAAACATGTAGTGTATCATAGAAAAATGTTTTATTTTAAGATATCTCATAAACATGTAAATAATACTCATGAAATGATAATGTGTCACTAAACATAATTTAAGCCAAATTTATATAAATAATAAATAATAACTATCTATAGATCAATCAAATTATACACATCACTTGATCAAATTTCCTTCATCTATCATTGTGACACTAATAATCTAGTGAAGTCCATCTCACTCCTTACTCTGCATCAATAATGTAGATTAGTCAATACAATTTAACCACAATATTCATATAATTTAAATCCTACCAAAAACACCTCATATAACCTTCTAAACATAAGAGTAACCAAAATATACATTTATTCCATCAAACGTAGGAATGAATATTACATTATTTTGTATCCCATACTCGAAATAATGACTACATTTTATACCATCTGAGTAAATACATAATATACTAAAAATTCAAATAACACAATTAGTTTCCAAACATTAGACACACTATGATAACCCATATTACCATATACTAATATTTTTAAGACATAACTACTAATTTTTCCACAGTCAATCATAATAAAGTATTCATAACTACATGAAACATAAGCTTCTATTACAACAACTAGACAAAGCAAGTCACAGTTCCCATGAAACACAATAATATAGTATCATAGAATTATTTAAACTCTTAAAGGTTGTATGCATTCATATACATAGTCCTACCAACTATCATAAAACATGTTAATCATAGTAACAATTATCATGCATATATATAATTAGTCAATGTAGATATGAGTCTAGACATAATAATTACATTATATACCATCTGGGTATAACTTATATTTATACTATAGTACTCTATGATATTCAATACTATCATAGGTTCCTAACTACATAAAAACACATAACCCAAACATACGATTTTAAAAATAAAATGACTCACATACATAATAATAATCAAGTAAGTACAATATTATAACACTTGGGTATACCCTAAGTTTAATCTGCTTACCAACATTCAAGCAACATAACGTTATAAGTATGAATTACGATGCACCATTATATGCTAGATATAACCAAACATTTATACACATTAAAATACTCATAATATGTGCCACACAAAAGTATTAAATATTGAATACATATAAACTAACAGTCAATCAACCATTTATAGAGACAAAAAAACTCATAAACATGTTATAACATTCATTTAAAGATCTTGTTCCATTTTTCTAGGAGATTGTTTTGATAAGGTTATAGTTTTGATCCTTTGAACATATGATGACTAGATAAAATCATACTCCTAGTTAAAATATTAGGCATATGACCCATCATAGCCGTTTCCTTTATGCAATTATGTTGCATACTTAAATCCATGTAGATATAACAAACAAAGACTCAACACACATAAAACATAGGGTAATCCAAAATAGTGTTTTTTCTACATCTAGGTGTTTGAATGCATGAATTTGTCAAGTTAATCACATGTAATTATTTTAATATAGTTAATACTCCACCTGAGGAACTATAATTGTAAAAATACAACTCTATGAATATAAGCATATACACATGTATTCCTTATTAAGCATATCTTAGTTATCACAAGTTAATGAAAGACCATGTAATACCATTTTATAAAAGGATAAAATATGTTACCCCTATTCATAACTCTCGTTCATGTTTCATTATGTAATCACATCCAAGTTCATACACTTCCCAAAATGTATATGTGATCTTTATTCAATCCCATAGGTTTAATATTATTTGAGATATTACTTAACCCAAATTATCTATAAAAGACTTTTAATATACGGGTTTGATATATAGATATATCTTTGTATAACTTGCTAAAGCAATTTTTTTAATTCAAAGATAATAAATCAACTTAACTCATAATTCATTTCCACTTTTAATAAAGTACACTATTTTTCCATTTATATCCCCATATTATGAGATGATTAGTTATTTAAGTCCATTATATATTCTTTTAGATATAAAATCACCATACTTGGCATCTAGTTAATATATCATATTGGAATTCTTCAATTTATGCTTTATTCACATATGCTGGAATTTAATATTGACATTAATATTTATTTTTTATACTTGGCATCTGGATACTAATATTATTTCATTGATCGAGTGTGTGTGTGTGTGTATATATATATATATATATATATATATATATATATATATATATATATATATATATATATATATATATATATATATTATAGGAAGCAAGAGAAGTCATTCATTCAACATATTATATATAGTTTTATGTTCTACCAAGCGTCAAAACAAACAAGAAGTTTGAGAGAAAATGTCATACTCTATTATTGCATATAAATGCCCCAGTTCTCTTTCTTTCATGGAGAAATAATTAAAATATTTTACTATTTTATATATATGCATTGATGACTTAATGAATATATTAAATTGGGTCAAGATTGCCCCTATATAGTGACGCCTTTAAGCATTTTAGCTAATATTAGTCACCATAACCTTATAGTGACACCATAGTTACGACACACCCTATGATAACATATAGTGATGCCTTTAATTACAAATCCAACCTTTAGATTGATATCTTTACATGCATCAATATCTAGCACTTCATTTTATTTGGTTCAATGATTATTCAATGCTTTGCTTATATCTTTCTTAGTTAGTATTAAACCTTTTATTATATCAATAGTTGGTGCTTCATTTTCTTAGTTATTTTATATCATGATGAATTGTAAATCATCAATCAATAAGATTTTCTATTATAATTATATGATTGGTGGATTTCTTTTCTTACATACCTTTTTATGGAATCTTTAATCCTAGATGAGGAATAGCTTGCATAGCCTCCTAATGTTGGTTTCTTCACCAAAATCCTTTATCAATTTATTTATTTTATACAAAGGGATGTGACTTACATGCATAAGCTAAAGTGATCAAGAGATTATATGTTATATCTTGTCATGCAGTGACTTATCAATGCATTAATTGTAGTGACTCTTTAAATGCTAAAAAGCTAGAAACTAATGATCTATATATTCCCTAATATACATATTTATGTAAATATGCTAAAGATCTAAAATAAAAAATAATGCCCTTATGTATGAATGTTTAACGTAAAGTTATATTACTTCACTTAGAGTAATATTTGACATTATATAGTTAACATTTTAACATTATCACCAGAATAAGCTACACTTTACAATCTAGCTACCCCACTGTAATACCATTTTTAGGCTAGGGTCAACTAGAAATATGTGGTTTTTTAAAAATAAACACATATACTAGAAATAGATTACACCAAAAGAATCTATAAATAACATATGAAATACCCAAAGTGTGATAATGTAAAAAAAGCATATTACATCGCATATCACTAATCTCTAATATCATAAAAGCACATAATAATGAAAATATGGAAAGTAATTATATTAATTCAACCATAACTGATACAAGTCTACAACCATCACTATAACTATACAATAATAAGTAATTATAACTCTTATGACAATATTCAATAATAAAGATAATATAATATAATGAATAAATAGGATACATGGCTCTCTCAGAGCATAGTTCTTAAACTTAAGTATCTTTGATAATCTCAAGTGTCATCTTGATAATAGTATTGTTGTTGGAGGGAGATCATCACCCAAGTGCTTTTCCACACCAACCACAAACTAATGATCTCTCCCTTCAAGGATAGTGATAGTGTGAGAAACCAAAGAGACAAGAAAGTAAATGTGTGTTGTATGATTTATCAACTAAACATGCATCATAAAATAGAAAATTGTTCTATTTCAAGATATCACACAAACTTGTAAATCATACTTATAAAATGATAATGTATCACTAAACATACTTTGACCCAAATTTTTATGAATAATAAATAATAAATAATAATGATCTATAGATCAGTGAAATTCATACACACCACTTGATCGGACTGCCTTAATCTGTCATTGTGATACTAGTAAGCCAGTAAAGTCCATCTCACTCCTTACTCTATATCTACAATGTAGATTGGTCAATATAATTTGACCACAAGATTCATATAATTTACATCCTATTGAAAACACATCATATAACCTGTTAAACATAAGAGTAACTAAAACATACATTTATTATGTCAAATATATGAATGAATCTTACATTATTTTCTATCCCACACTGAAAATAATGACTATAGTTTATACCACCTATGTAGTTACATAATTTACTATAGATTCAATTATCACAATTTATTTCCAAACATTCTACACCTTATAATAACCAATATTACCATATATTAGTGTTTTTAAGACATAACTACTAATTTTTCCATAATCAATCATAATAATGTAGTCATAACTACATGGAACACAAGCTTCTTTTCAAAAAACTAGACAAAGTAAGTCACAGTTCTCAAGGAACACAATAATATACTATCATAAAATTCATTAAAATCTAAAAGTTTGCATGCATGCATACATATAGTCCTACCAAATATCACAAAACACACTCATCATAGCAATAATCATGATGCATACATATAATAAATCAATGTAGATATGAGTATGGGCATAAAAATTATAGTATCTACCATTTGAGTATAACATACATTTATATTGTAGTACTATATGATATCCCATACTATCATAGGTTTCCAACTACATAAAAAACATAATCCAATCATACAATTTCAAGAATCAAATGATTCACATACATAATAAAAATCAATTAAGTATGGAATTATATGACATTGGTATACCCTAAGTTTTAATTTCTTACAAGCATTCAAGAAACATATTTTTTTATGCATGCATCATGATGCATCATTATATGATAGATATAAGCAAAATTTTATAAACATTAACATCCTCATAATATGTGACACACACAAGTATTTAATATTGAATGCATATACACTAACAGTCAATCAATCATTTACAAAGAAATGGAAAACTCATAAACCCATTATAACAATCATTTAAACATCTTGTTCCATTTTTCTAAGAGATTATTTTGGTAAGGTTATAGTTTTGGTCCTTCAGAGATCTCATGACTAGATAAAATCATACTCCTAAGTACAATCTTAGGTATATGACCCAACACAACCATTTCTGTTATGTAATTATATTGCATACTTAAATTTAGGTGTAGATATATCAAAATAAGACTCAGCACACATGAAACATAAGGTAATCCAACTAGATTTTATTATAAATTTAGAGGTTTGAATTCATGTATTTTTTATGTTAATCACATGTAATTCTTTTAATATAGTTAATAATCCACTAAGAAACTATAATAATAAAAATACACCTCTATGAATATAAGCATATACACTTGTATTCCTTATTAAGTATATCTGGTTTATCATAAGATAATGAAATACCATGTAATACCATTTTATAAAAGTATCAAATCCATTTTCCCTATTCATTATTCATTATGTACTCACATCCAATTTCATCACTTCCCAAAATGTATATGTGTTCTTAATTCAATCCCATATGTTTAATATTACCTGAGATATTAATTAACCCAAGTTAGCTATAAAAGATGTCTAAAATATGGGTTTTCTATATAAATATAACTTGGATTTAACTTGTTAAATTAAATTTTTTAATCCCAATATAATAAATCAACTTAGCTCATAATTAATTTTCACATTTAGTGAAGTAAACTATTCTTCCATTTAGATCCCCATCTTATGACTTGATTATTTATTTAAATCCATTATATATTCATTTAGATATAAAATTTCCATAATTGGCATCTGGTTAATATATCATATTGGAATTCTTCACATTATGCTTTATTCACATATGCCAGAGTTTAATATTGATTCATTTGTAATAGTTGGCTTCTAGATACTAAGATTATGTCATTGATTTAGTATATATATATATATATATATATATATATATATATATATATATATATATATATAGTGACATCTCTAAGTGTTTTAGCTAAAAATAGTCACCATTACCTTGCAGTGATGTCATATCTAAGAAAATAAGTCTTCCCACCATTTATTTAATTTATTTATGTGTTATCCCCATTACATGATAATTTCTCAGCAGATCACTCATTTCACATTCTATTGTAGTGAAAGATGTTTCTACTAAAACAATCAAAAGATCCTAAGACAACACAAAAGAAAAATAAATATAAATAAGTTTAGTTTCTTTGCTGAGTAATAACTTACATAATATTCCTCACCTCTTTCCAAAAGTGTTTGGTCCAAATATATTGCTTATTGCATTCAAAAATGTCATAGACAAAATAAAAAATGTCTTAGTTTAAATTAAAACAAGTAGTAAATGAAAAGGCACTCAGTTACTCATGTTTAACATAAGATACAATATAATTAGTTTAAATGGATCAGTTGATGATCTTTGGGTGAAATTTTATGCAATGTTTTTGATCTAACATTTTTTGAAACACCATCTATGACTCATTTTGATAGTCTATAAGAGTGAATTGTTGGTGATTTCTTGATAAACCTGTGTTAATTATTTTTTATCCAACATGTTTCAAATGATCCTTTGTTATTTTTATTCATTAAAAAATACTTTATGATAAATCATAAATGATGATTCGAAGTGTTTAATCAAATAAAAAATTCTACACATAATTTCACCTAAAAATCATCCACTACTCACTCTAATAGACTTTGAAAACATCAAAACTCTTATTAACTTAAATTTATGTCTACTAATTGTTTTAATATTACTACTTAAATCCTAAAAATATACCTAATTAAAATATTTATATTTAAAAATAAAATCTCTTCAATTATTCAAAATATAAACACCTAAGCTAAATATTAATGACAAAACATAGCATGATGATTTCCTTGATGTGTTCCCTTGTTATTTTCATCTTCATCATGCGGCTCTCTGACTTTACAATGTCTAATAGGACATCCACCATGTCTTTAACATGATATTATTAATTTGAGTTGCTTTTTTACCTCCCATAATTAATATGTTCATTAATTATTTTTTCTAAAAATCCATCAAATATTATTTTAACAACTTCCATGCAATAGTGGATGCCTTGCAAATCTATCCAATTGAGAAAGGGAATGAAATCTGCAATGCAAAAACTTTGTCAATGACTGATATCTCATAAAGTATTTATTTAAATCCATGGAATCTAATAAATTCATCATATGGGAATGTTGTACCAGTAAACATTCTACAGATGATATTTTTAGTGAGAGACAAGAAGGTGTTCCTTGTGTGGAATTAAGGTGTCTCAACCTTGAAAAATTTTAAGTTTATTTTACCATAATAAATATGGAATTTATTTGTGATCTATCAAAATGGGTAGTGGGTTTTTTAATTGGCATTTTTACCACATGTTGGTCCCTTGAAAAGTCATGTATTAGTTTTCAAAAGATGCCCACTTAGTGGTATATCATGAAAGGATCTTTCTATAGCATGATATGACCTTTTTTTGTACTTTTATAAGGGTCAAAAGTAAAAGAATCTATTTTTTGATGGGAAATCACATGTGCATCACACTTAATGAGAGGTTGAGCACATGGGTACATATGGGATCACATGGAAACCACACCTCATGAGATGTTAATGCATGAGTTCACATGGGTAGGCCCATGGTTGTCACATGTTTTGTGAACATGGTTGCACACATGGGTTTCACATGGTTTTTTCACATGGGTGTGCAAATGGATTTAACATGGTTTGGAACATGGTTTTACACATGGGTTGCACATACTTTACCACATCATTGTGCACATGGATTAGACATGGGTTGGAACATGTTTGTGCACATGGTTGTGTACATGGATTGGCACATGGTTGTACACATGATTTTCACATGGTTTATCACATGGTTGTGCACATGAGTTGTCAAATGGTTGTACACATGGTTTAGAAAACCAAAATTGATTTTTAGGTTACTAGAAGTTTATAAATTAAATGCTTGAGGAGAAGTTAGTATGAGTTGTTCTAGGTGATGAAGCTTTGTGAAGTGAAATAAGTTTCTCTTGATTATATACTAGTGATGCTCCTACGAATTCTTTTTGTTAAATTATATGGTAATCATTATTAATTGTCAATAATGTATTGAGTTTTTTTTATGGTATGGGTTTTTTATTTCTCAAAAGGGTTTTCCCCATGTAATAACCTTTTTATGGTATACTTTTGATTTTAATATATGTATTTCTTATTATTTCTGTGACATGTTAAAACTATTTTACATATTATACTCTCAGGGTTATTATAAGGAATTATTTTCATGATCTTATATTCATTTTAATTGGTATCAAATCCTAGAAAGGTTTGGTTCTAGCTTTGGGTTATTCAATTTTTTTAGCTAATATAGTTTTGAGTGGGAACCTATGTAGAAAACTATTGGAGTCCTTTGTTCCAAGAATTTTTAATATGGAAAGCACATTTGGGAGAATAAAGGTTGAAAAAAAATTAGGCAGTAATTTTGGAATGTGGAAGTTGAAGATGGAATATTTGTTGATTGATTGAGATATATAGGATACCATTGATAAAAGTGTTCAAAAACCTATAGATCTAGTTTAATAATGTATAGATACCCTAAAAATTGGGCCTCAATTTTTATTATTTTTCCCTCCAAAATGACACAACATGTATTACTCAAGTCACTTGATAATGCAATGATCCTACTCTGACATTGATAGTAAATCAATTAATAAAATTCAATTGACCTATCAATCACAATGTAAACACATTAGGTCTAAACCACAAATAAACTAGAAACTAAAATGATGAACCATGTATTCTAAGTCAAATTATCCAAAGTTACTCAATATACAAGTGTGACCATGTTTTGGTTCCTTTATTCAAAATGGCTAATCATATCCAAGATCAACCAAACCCTTAGTTATCCATTTTATTTGATTTATATTTATATGCACCCATGCTTTGGTTTGTTTACATGATCTAAATATTTCACATGATTTAATCACCCATAGATCATAAATACAAATGTGTGCATGAACAATGAGGTACATGATAAAAACCTTTCATTCATCACCCACTCAATTATTCTATGTGCATGGATGCAAAAACATACATTGATTTCAAAAACCAACAATCAAATGGTCCAATACCTATAGATATCTAAATATACATGTTGTCACAAGTAATGAGATACACAATAGTAGACTAGCTATTGTTACTCACTCATCTACATTGCAGACCAACATACATGCATGATTTCAAAACAACAATAAAATGATTTAATACCAGTAGACCATAGAATATACATGATGGCATTTGTAATGAGGTAAACAATAGTAAACTAGATATTTTTATCTACTCAAATACATTGTGTGCCAACATATGTGAATTATTTTATAATGGAAACCACATGATCCATACCCAAAGATCACAAAATAAATCTATTGGCATGAGTAACAAGGTAAATAATAGCAGACTAGTAATTGTTACCCACTTGATTACACCACATTCTAATGTATTAGCATGATTTCATAATGACAATCAAGTGATCTACACCTAAATATCAAAAAATAAATATATTTTCATGAGTAACAAAGTACACAATAATAGATCGAATATTATTATCCACTCGATTCCGTTACATGCCAATGTATAATCATGATTTCATAAAAATAATCAAGTGATCTATTAACCTGAAGACCACAATGAGTATTTATCATCATGAGTGGTGAGGTACACAATACCAGAGCATCTATTTTTACCTACTTGGCTACGTTACATCTCATCAGATGCACCTATTAGCATGAGTAACAAGGTATACCCACTGGATTACATCATATGCCAATGCATGCATGTGATTACACAATGGTAATCAAATGATCTAATACACATAGATCATAAATATCAATGTGCATGAATAATGAGGTATATAATAACATATCGACTATTGTTACCCACTCAGTTATGTCGCATGTCACATTTTCACATGATTGAATGATGGTTTAACCCATCACTTATTAATATATATTTCTCCTCTTTATTCCATTTATTTATTTAATTTATCAATTCCACATTGGATATTAGTTGGAATCTTATTTCAATTATATTAACATCAGGTTATTTCATCATGAGTTACTCATTAACATAAATCAACATAATGTAACCATCAAGATGATCAAAATGGTTTATTTTAAAAACATACACAAACATATGATAAAATATGATCATTTTATTTATTACAAGTTAAAACAAGATATAAAATTACACAAGATAACCATACATAAAGCATGTCATATCATGACTTCAGGACTCATATACAGGTTTCAACATTCATCACCTATTGTATTATGATTATAATTTTATCCAGCTAGTATCTTGAGTTCCTTCAAACTCTTTGGTCAAGTATAAGGCCAACCCATGATGAAAGTAACCATTAACCACCTTCAAGGCTGTCATACATACACATAAATGGGATCAAGGCCCAATGTAGTTCTATGGCTCACAATAATTTATTTATTATATATATTTTTATGTGTTTCTCAAGTACATCATGTATCAAGTACATCATTAGTGTATTTGAATGGTTAGCACAAATAATGAAGTACATAATAGTAACCTATCTATCATTACCCACTTATTTATTCAACATGCCATATATATTGATTGAAATAATATAAATCACTTGATCCAATACATGTGGATCATCATATTCTAAAAAAAAGCACAAATAAGGAGGTGAATGATAAAAACCTATTTATCTTTACCCACTCTATTATTTTATGTGATATGCATGCATTGATTTCATCCATTAGAAATCAAATGATCCATATACCTATGGATCATAAATATATCCAAGCATGATTTAACAAAATAGCTCACCTATAGTAACCAACTATAACTATCTGCTTGGTTAAATCAATATAGTAATAGATGTCACAAAATCACATGATATAGTAAATGATCCAAATACCTATGGATCATAAATATGTCATGTATGATATTGACAAGATATTCCAATCATATCAATAATTTACCATTAACCACTCAGTCAATTATATCATCCATGAGTCACAATAGGTATTTTATGGATGCAAAACATAGCCATGTCCAATATATGCATCATCATGGATGCAAATTGTATCCATGTGCAAAATATGCATCTTCATGGATGTAAAATTCAACCATGTAGTTAATTTGTAATTCTTACAGCCAATGAAATCCACACTTATAAATATACCCTTAATACTTTCAAAAGTTCATGTAGCTATATAAACATCTTTTGAAGTGCAGCCAAGGTACCCAACTGAACTATATGACCATGATGGAGTTACTTTACCATTTTAAATTATATATACTAGGCCAAATATTATATTATCATCCATTTAAGTATATATTTAGTACTACAAGGTATGATTTGAACCATTCAAAGTGCATGCACAAATCGTAATAATGTAATAAATCAGATTTTTAAAATGTAATCACAATCATACTAATGTTCAAAATCAGACTTTTCAAACACATGAATAGTCACACCAATGTATCAATTAGCCCTTGCAAATTTATTCCCAATCATGCTAGTGTTTAAATTCAGCCTTTTCAAATGTAAATCACCCTTCATGTATATACCTAACCATACAAGTTTTTACATATGCATTAAAAAAATGGACTCCACTATGTAAGTTGTTCATTATGCATACAACAATAAATTTAACCATGTATTTGTTTGTAATGAATTCAACAAACAAAATCATCCATATGATTTTATCAATATGAATTCAACAAATAGACTATGCCATATAAGTTGTTCATCATGCATAAAATAAATTCATTCACATAAAAAATATCCATTTGGTCTTATCATATATTCACTTCAATGAACTCTACCATGTGGTTAAAAGACATCAATGCATTGAATATAATCGCATCCACTTAATTATAACATTGATGCATGTAAAATGAACTCAACCATGTGTTATATGTCATCAATGCATTTAACTTAAATGCAACCACTTAAACATGCCATTGACTCTTACAAACTAAATCATCCATATAGTTGTCTCTTATGCATATAAGGATTTGAACTCCAAATATAACTATACCATCCATATTTTCCCAAAACACATGCATTTGTATAAACATGTCATGAGGTGCACAATAATTCATCCATATGGACTTATGACACTAATAGAGATATTTAAAATTTTCAAATCATATAATATTCCACATAAGTTGTAAGATAAACCATATAATTCTATGTATATCCATAAAATTATTCACACAATCCAATTGAATGCTTATACAAGCCAAGAAGAGAATACATATGTCATACAATATATTTGTACAAGTTATCCTAAGATAATCCAAACGTTTCAATGTACACAAAAATTATAAGTCATATGCACAAGCATACTAAATGTGCATACTCATCCCATGCCATGGAAAATTTACATACAACCAAAAAATTACATTATCAGCCACACAAATGCAAATACTCAACTCTATGTAAATTTATATGTAGACATCCAATTCCTAACACCATTTCTGTTGAAATTATCAATCTTACTCGAATTACACTCAAATGCACATTTTAGGTCAAAATCCATAAAATGTGCTAAATGGTTCAAAATTGTCATTCACAAGTACTAATTTAGATTAAAGTATCCATAAATGGGGCAATGTGATTTATGGGTCAACTAACTGTGATCAATTCATTTCAAGTTAAGATGATGATTTTGCCTTTTGTGCTCTGGGTCACTCTTTTCTCCTAAATTCATTGGTACATGCCATGTTCCTTTGCTATTTTCTATTGGAAACATCCTAAATGGAAATACAGTTCTGACACATCTAATGTCACCTTCTAAGTCTTCTTGAGTCAAATTACAAATCAATAATATGACTTTTTGACCATTTTGATTAATTGAGGGCCAATTTTCCAATAATTGCACAAATGTTGATTAACCTTGTTTAAAGCTAATTAATCCAAATCAAGAGCTTAAGTGGATTTTCCATGAGAGTTGTATATTTATTTTAGAAAATTGATTCATATTATCTGCATCATCATGTGACTTCCTTTCTTGGGAAGACATCCCTAGGCCATAAATGCCACAAATATTAGGATTATGGGTCACCCATGCCTAGTCAATGCCTCCCATGCCTCTTCAATGCCCCTTCTTCCAAGGTCATGATGAAGATAATTATGGATTTGATTCTAAATATTAGGATTATCCATGGCCACACATCTCAATCTTGAGATGGATGGTCATGGTTGATCCTAACCAATCTTAAAAATCTATAAATAGAGAAGCCATGGACATGAATTTTAGGCTTGAATATTGAAACGTTATAATGTTAAATTGTTTCCATAAGGCTTTGCATTTGATCATAGATATTTTTTTCAAGCTTCATTGATAGGATAGTTTAGTGATTTGGAATCATGAGCCTAGGTTTTATTTAGTGTTCTTGAGGCATTGGAGGAGCTTACCACCATTGTTGACAAAGACAAGGATGCTTGATCAAGGGAGAACATGATTTTGAGCCACATTGGTATGGTGAATCCATTTGGGAAGTTAATATGGAGTTGCCTTCTTTCATTTGTTTCTTTCTATCCTTTGTAATTCCCATAAGAATAGATAGGTTTGGTTAGTTTTTTTTTTATGCATGTTTCATCATTTATGGACTAATGCTTGACTAACTTACTTTGTAATCCTCTCTACATCTTGGCAAGCCCAATGAGATAAGATGCATCTCACACCTAAAGAAGATCATTTTGAAACTTTAAAACATTCATTTGGATCCTTAAAACTCTTGAAAATTGATTTTCTAATTTTATTTTTCCATTTTTATTTGCCACAGTTTTACACAGTCACCGACATCGGTAAGTAATACCGACATTGGTTACTTGGCTTAACCAATGTCAATTAGTAAAACTGACATTGATTAGATCCTAATTAGCTAAAGTAACCATCATCATTTGTAATAACTGATGTTGGTCACTGTGTTTTTCTTAAAACACAAACTTAAGAGCTATTTTTCCAAAGTTCATTATTTCAAGTTAAAAAGAGATTCAAATCTAAAGGACATGCTAACATTTTTGTTGTAGGAACAAGCTTGAAATTTGATAAAAACATGTTTAAATCACTTTTTGCATGCTTAAAAATCAATTAGGAATTTTTTTTTGGTGTTTAACAAAGAATTTAGATGTTTTGGTGAATGTTTTCAGAGTTTGAAACTAAGACCAAGGGGTCAAATGAACATCACCAAATATTTCATTTGGGCTTAAAACTGAACACACTTGTCAATTCTTATTTGCAATAGTTATTTACTTAGGTTTTTTTGGAAAAAAGAGGAATGTTTCATGTATGCTCTTCCATTTGTCCCCTTTAGGGAACCCTTAGAATCAAAAGTGCCATTTTTATTACAAATAGACTAGTCCAAGGCTTAGAAATAATAACACCTAAAGCACTCCCCCAAAACTTGCCAAAGTTTGGGTGATATTGAAAATGACCCTTCTATTTTATACATCTTTATTTTCAAGAAAACTTGGCTTGTGAGGGGGACATCATTACCTCCCATAAGTTTTTTAGGGAAGATTTGACCCTGGGTTTCACTTCCCAGCATTGACTTCATTTCACTCCTTTAGATTTGCACATGGGATGTATCTACATTTGGACATCATACTACACTGAATAAATAATAGGATGTAGTGGTTTTATAAAGGACTAGACCTTTTTACAACTAGCCAATGCCATGGCCATCTAATTTTCATGCTTGTCTTTTACATCATTTGACATGAAAGTCATTATGAAATTGATTCCCCTAGAATGATTGAAACCTTGCTAGTTTAGTAGACTTCACTTTGCCATACTTTGTTAGTTTAAACATAAGACATTTATTTTTTTTTATTAGCTTACTTGGTCTTGATTTGTGTTTAAAACTATTTATTAACTCAATTAACTTAACCAAACCACATTGTCCTCAATTTTCTTAAGTAAGGGAGGCGTTACATTCTACAAATGGAAAATTCATCTTTTCCTTGTTCAAATTGTTATCAAAAGCTTTGTGTCATGTCATCCACTTTGGTGTAGTCATTCTACCAAATTGAGTCTAGATCTTTTACCCAATTTATTTAAATCCTTCATTTATAAATCCACATTCAAAATTAAACCTTTCTAAGTTCTAAGTGTTGGTGTCTCAAAGTGGGTTCTCTATTTGCACACTAAGCTTGTTTTAACTTGGGTTCAATTTTCCATTTGGATTGAAATTCATTTATTAATACTAAAAATCACATATCATCTTGGTGGACTCAAGTCATCTTGTGTATCTCTCACATTTTGAGTCCTAGAACGTATTTTTATCCTATTGGAATCATGTGGTGACATTGTGTTGCATATTATGTCCTAGATTTTCACTTCATGATTCGTGTATATTCTTACATCTTGAGTTTCTTAGTTTATTTTGTTTTCTTCATAATTTAGATATCTTTCCTCTAAACTTCTAGGGTCAACTTGTCAAATTTGAAACTAGCTTTTACATTGTGAGTGTATCATAAAGATCTAGGCATTGGTGTACTATTTTTCACCTTGGGTCTTTGAGTTACCTTACTCTCTTTCGATCTATATGATTTCAACTTTACCAAAGGTTGAGTAAACTCATGAACCAAATCTTCTAAATTGTGCATGTTTTCAAACCACCATCCCTTATAGTCTCATTGGTACCTTGGTTATTTGTTTAAAAGAGAGCCAAAGCATACTTTGTTTAGTTTCCAAACATTGGTCTAAAGTTATTCAATAACACTAAAAAACTATTTTAGACATGACTCAAAGGTTCACTCATAGCGGGGCCTCTTATGGCCTTAGTTATGAAGATGAGAAATTTTATGAAGGTCAAGATAACCCCATTGTTTTTTATAATATCCCCACAATAGTAAGATCCAAAGAAGATTACAATTAATCTCAACCCAGATCAAGATGAATCCCTTCTTAGATTGATAGAATCAAGTACTAGACTACCTTCTGACTTTCCTATAGAAAAATTGCATACCTTAGTTAGAGAAGGAGAACAACAATAGCAAGGGTAAGATTTTGAAAAAATAGACATACCTTCTTCCTATAACAAAGGAAAAGAAATACAAATAGATTCAAAACCCACAAATCTAGATCTTCTAGCTAAGATCAAGATAATAAGTCAATGATATGTAGATCAACTTTCCATAGACTTAACTGACTCCCTAGTTTCCACTTCAATTCACAATAATGCTTCACAAGAACAATAAAATGTGACTGAAAGTATGCAAAAAATATTGGATGAGAACATTACCATAGTAGATCAAGGTAATCTAAATGAATAGTTAAAGTCACAAGAGACCTTACAAAATGTTCCATTTGACACAAAACATACGTTCTTCAATCATCAAGAACCTCTTGTTACTTTAAAAATTTAGAAACCCAAACATTTAGTTCAAATTGAGGAAATCCCTCAAGACAATTTTGCTAGTTCTTTTCAACCAACCCAAAAATTGGTAAATAAACATAGAAATTTACAAAATCAACAAAGTACGAAATAACCAAATTTAGGAAATGTTTTACAATCCAATAATCAATAGCCTATGTTCTCAACTCAAGGAGAAAATTAGAACCAAGTCATGGATCGAAAGGTATACACTCCCTATAGATCCACACAAAACTAGGGGCGCATTCCACCCCAACAACATCTTATCCAATCCACAAATGCATCAAACATGAAATAATGGAATTCTATGAAGGAAATTATTCAAAGATTGGATTTGAATAATAGATTCAAAAAGTACAAATTCAATGAGATATGCCCATATCCATTTGATTTATCTATTCTCCAAAACCCCTTTCCACCTCATTTTGAGGCACCCATATTTGAAAAGTATAAAGGAAAAGGGGATCCATGTGAGCACATATAGGAATTCTTCATCCCTTGTCAAGAGGTTGCTTACAGTAATGAGTACTTATTAAGATTATTTCTATAAAGTTTAGTGGGACAAGCTCTTGATTGGCTACATAAACTACCCAAGGGATCAGTCGTGGATTGGAATGACTTATCAGAAAATTTTGTTAACCATTTCTCATATAACATAGAACATGAATGGACTGTTTTTGACTTAGGCAAAGCCAAGAAACGTGATGGTGAAAGTTTCAATACATATTTGAAAAGGTAGAGAGCATTGGCAAGCTATTTTCAAGATAAATTGCTAGATAAATAATTGGTTGATATCTTTACATAGAATTTGCATCCTAAAGTTACACATAATCTATGGTTAGCTTGTGCTAACTCATTTGAATAAATTATTGACAAAGGAGTGTAGATTGAGAAGGCTCTTATTGCTAAGGGCCTTGTTAATATTTTTGTGCAATGTCAAGCATATAATCAGACTAAATCACCAGCTCCTATAGCTATGCAGGATAAATCTAAAGGCTTTAGTAAAAATAAAAACATGGTTGTAAATGGGGTGATAGAAACAAGACATGTAAAAATGATACATGATATGCCTCCTTCAAATGTACAATTAATTCCCTGAAATCCACTACCTACTTTGTAGAGACAACCTCCACGAAGGACATTTCATAATAATTTTAGAGTTTTTATCAAGTTAGGAGAATCAGTTGAAATAGTTTTGCAAAACCTCATTGTAGCTAATTTAATTATATGGCTAGTATCAAGGCCATTTCCTCCATATTAGCCAAAACTAGACCAGTACAAAGAAAAATAATGGTGTAAGTTTCATCATGTTGCTGGTCACAGTGCATATCATTGCATTCAATTGTGACATATTATTGAGGACTTTATTGAAAGTGGTGAACTAGAAAGTAAGTTGGCACCTAATCAGGGCACAAATCAAGATATGGGAATCTACAAAGACCCTTTCCTCAACATGATCCACCACCACAAAGAAATAATCAAAATGGTCACAATCAAGGTCAAGGGTAGAATCAAAACCAACAACAAGGTTAAACTTGTAATGAGCATAATCGAGATTATAATTCCCACACTAATAATGTGGCTTATAATAATGTACCTTATGACTATAATAACACTGTGGTACACATTTCTGCAACCCACATTGCCACCATTACTATAAAACCATGTGGCCAATCTTGTGTTCCTCACAACACAAGACCCATCATTATAGGGTCAGTACCCTCTCCCCCTAGTAATACCATGTCAAGTTTACATCATCATGTTGCTACTCAATTTACATGGGTTACTAATCTTGAATAATAGTACCATTCTTCTAATTATAATAACTCTTGCTACCTCTAGGTTGTGCAGTTGTAACTAGATGCCTACAAGTTACCATCTAGGGCCCTTCACTCACTTCTTTCCATAAACCCAATGATAACATTGTGCCAACAATTCTAAAGATGAATATTGTCCCAACAAAGACTAAACTAGTTCAATCCATAGTTCAAAGTCCTTATAGTCTAACAGATCAATTAGATAAAACCCCTACACAAATTTCCATATTAGAACTCTTGTGGACATCTGATGTCCATAAAACCATCTTCAAAAAACTTTTACAAGAGTCTATCATGCCTAATGATATAAACCTTGATCAGTTCTAGAACCTAGTTGGACATTTGTCTTCATTTTGGCAAATTAAATTTGATCAAAAGGACATGTCCACCCTTGGCCCAAACCACAATAACCCACTATACATTGATATAATCATTGAAAATCACAAGATCAAGTGGGTTTTTATAGATAATGGTTTAAGGATGAACATCATATCCCTTAAATTGGTATGATGATTAGGTTACATGGATAAAGATATTTAGCCAGAAACTATTACAATTAAGGCTTACGACAACACTAAGGAGTCATCGGGTACAATTTGGTTGCCAATCATGGTTGGGTCTATTTCTCATCACACATTATTCCATATTGTGTATATTGAGTCTCCTTATAACATACTTCTTGGTCATCTTTAGATCCATGAAGTACAAGTAGTTCCATCTACTCTTCATAAATGCCTTAAGTTTCACCATGATGAGATTGAGGTTACTATTCCCATTGATTAGTAGCCATACCAATACTAGAAACATATTGAAATAGAGTTTTCTAATTATAACTATTACCCAAGTTTTGAATTCATTACAAAGAAGAACAAATCCATCATTTATCATCCATCTCCATCTAAGTATATAGACCCTGGTGATCTAGCCTCCACTTCAGTTGATCATTTTTTTGTAGCTCTAGCCAAGCAGGTTATTATTAAAGATGTAGGCATTTCCACATAACATCTGAAGGACATCCTTAATATTGTAAAATTACCAAACTACCTTATAACATTTGGTAAGCCTTAAACTTCTTAGACTCCTAATAGACCTGATAAGATTTGGAAACCAAAGAAGAAGCAACCAAAACATCCTATGGTTTTTGTACCTACAATTACACTAAAGAAAGATCGAGAGGCTTTTACCAAGGGAGATTGATTATATTTTGAAGGCCTTGTTGATTGTTTTTAGAATCCAAAGTATCCTATCCCTAATAGGATAATGGATCATCCTGATTATATATGGAAAGGCCTTGGCCCACAAGTATGAGGAATTTTAGAACCCTTATCATCTGGAGTCATCAATTGGAATCATGGTCTCAGATTTAAACCACCAGAGGATGACCTCATAACATTTTATAGTGACTCTTTTGAAGTGACTAGTAATGAGATTCCTAGCAATGACATAATGTCCCATTATAGCCTTTTTGATAATCTTGCTAACTCAGATTTGTTTAATTTGAGTGTCGTATTGACCATAACACCTATTAGGGTTTCCTATACTAAAGCACAAACCCATCCTAGTGGTGTTTCCTTTCCTAACGTAGGAAATTATATATTTACCATTGGCACTTCCCATCCTGAAGCAAACCCTCACTGTAACTTATGCCTTTGCCATCTTGAACTCATAGATTAGCATCAGTAAAATTTGGTCATATGCCTCGATGAGTTCCAAAATGAATAATTGATTGTAAAATACATGGGCCTATGAGATGCATTCCCCATTAGTGATCATAATTAGGGTTTTGATATTTCATTAGATCCTTCTACATACTTTAGAGAGCAGGTAAACTTTCTTGGTCATAATAAAGAATAGACATCAAGATCTTTAGGTGAAAACCTATTTGAGGCACTGATCGATTAGGGAAAAAATAAAGAAAAATACAATCCTTTGAATGAAAACCTATTTCAGGTGCTCCCAGGTGGGAAAGTTTTCTCATCCCCTCAGGATGTATAAATTCCATCTAGCCCAAGTTCCATAGCTAGTACACGCACGCATCTCTTCAAAACAACATCAAATATTTGAGCATCTTATTCTTGAGTTTCCAAAGGTTTTTTCTAATTGGCCTTTACCTAAGAAGGTATATTTTGATTCTTCATATTATCCATATATTTTGGAGGAACAACAAGAAAATATAGCAAAGGAAGATGATCATGACCATACATTACCTATAATTCTAGAAGATGGATCCACACTCCTTATGGAGAGCATGATAGAAATTAATTTGGAACCCATGAGGATCCTACAATTGTTTATCTTATATCTTACCTTACTAAAGTAGAATGTGAACATATTATATCCATTATTAAGGATTATATAGACATCTTTGCATGGGCATACTCTAACATGCCAAGCTTGGACCTAGATTTAGTTGTGCATCACCTTGTTGTTAACTCTGATGCTCAACCAGTTAATCAAAAGTTGATAAAGATGCATCCACGCATTTCCATTTTGGTTAAGGCCGAGTTGGAAAAGTTATTAGGATCCAATTTTATCAGACCATTGAACTACTTTGAATGGATTTATAAAATAGTACCAATGAGTAAAAAGACCCCATGCATACATGTTTATACTATTTTTTGTGATATCAACAAAGCATGCCCCAAAGATGATTTTCCTCTGCCTAAGATTGACATGATTGTCGAATAAAATATTGGGTATGAGATTATATCCTTAATGTATGGATTTTTTAGTTACAATCAGATCAAGATAGCCCCTGAGGATCAGCATAAGACCACATTCACCACTTCATGGGTAACATTCTGTTACCAAGTCATGCCATTTGGTTTGAATAATACTAGAGACACATATCAGTGTGTAATGATTTTCATCTTCCATGACATGATGCATGACATTGTCAAGGACTATGTTGATGATATACTAAAAATATCAAGAATAAGAACTGGACATCCTGACATTCTACAAAGAATATTTAAGAGGCTTCATGCATATAAAGTCTGCTTGAATCCTAAGAAATGTGTCTTTGGAGTCACATTAGGAAAATTACTAGGGTTCATTGTATCACAATGAGGGATCAAATTCAAACCCACAAAGGTCAATGCTATTATGGAAATGCCTCCACCAAATAATCTTAAACAGTTGTGAGGTATACAAGGCAAGATCCAGTCTATACGCAGGTTCATTTCTAAATTGGCAGATAAGTGCCACCCATTTACCCATCTCTTAAATAAATGGGTAACATTTCAGTGAGATAAATATTTTTAGATATAATTTGAAAATCTTAGAACATACTTGGTCAATCCACCAGTCTTACAACCTCCAACACAAGGAAATCCATTGTTTCTTTATATATTAGCCATAGAACATACACTGGGGGAATTTTTGGCTAAGTATGAGGATCATAGTAAGGAACACGTAGTTTATTATTTAAGCCACACATTGGTAGCCTATGAACAAAATTATATGCCTATTGAGAAGGCATGTTTAGCTATGGTGTTCACCACTCAAAAAATTGTGACATTATATGATAAATAACAAAACTATTGTTATCACCAAGGTAGATCCTCTCAAGTTCCTCTTATCTAAAACAATTCTTCAAGGATTCATGGCTAAATGGATTATGCTCCTCAGTGAGTTTGATATTGAGTACCATAATCAAAAGGAAATCAAAGGACAAGTTCTTGCAGACCAACTTGCAGAAGCTCCTATTACAGCCACTCAACCTCTCAACTTTGACCTTCTAGATGATTCTATCATGATGATAGAACAAGCATCATAAGAACTTAAATAGTGGATTCTCTATTTCTATGGGTTCTTCATATCCTGAGGGTCTAGAGTTGGCATATTGTTGATCATGCCAAAGGGGTATTTGATCCCCAAAACATTCTATATACACTTTTAGTATACAAAAAATATGGTCAAATATGAGGCATTGGTTTTAGGGCTCATCTTATCATATAGTGGGATATTCAAAGCTTAAAGGTCTATGGAGATTCATAGCTAATCATAAATTAGATAAATGACTAGTATCAAACAAAAGATGATAAGCTTGTTCCTTACAAGAAAATTGTTGATAACCTCAAAAAACATTTTAAATCTCTATAGTTTGAGAAAGTTTTGTGAGTCAACAACAGATCTATCAATGCCATGGCAATAATTAGTTCCATAATTCAAATGCATGATAATGTTAAAGAGTATCAGTTCCTGATTTCAAATATTCTTCAACTAGCACATATTCTATTGAATTCAGAGAGGGTATGGACCATTTTTTATCCTAATCCCTCACTTGAGCTACCATGGTACCAATATTTTTATAACTATTTCCATAGCCATGTATTTCCTTCCAACCTTTCAAACAACCAACAAAAACTATTCCTTCATTGCTTAACATGTTATATCCTCATTGGAAACACACTTTATCAAAAAGGCTATGATGGAATGCTTCTTGATTATTTATCTTTGGGAGAATCCAAGCTGGCACTAAAGGAGGCTCATGAAGGAATGTGTGAGGCCCATACCAATGGTGTAGTCCTAGAAAACAAAATCCTTAGAACAAGCTATTATTGGCCCAAAATGGAGATAGATGCTTATAATTATGTAAAGAAGTGTGTTCCTTGTCAAAAGCATGGCAACTTGATACATGCATCTTACCATTGCAACTTATTACAACACCATGGCTATTCTCAACATGGGGTCTTGATATCATTAGGAAAATTAACCCAACATCTTCATATGGCCATAAGGACATTTTGACCACAACCAAGTACTTTACCAAGTGGATTGAGGCCATTCCTCTCACTTATGTTACTAGGAAATAAATAGCCAAATCCATTCATTACCATATCATCTATCGATATGGTATCCTAGCCCTTATTATATATGATAATGGTGGATCCTTTGTGAACCAAGATGTGAAATCTCTTATTTAAAATTCAAGATCAAGCACAATAAATCCACTCCATATAACTTACAAGGCAATGAACAAGTAGAGGCATCAAATAAAACCATTCTATCCATCTTAAAGAAGATTTTCAATGATGCTAGTCGTAATTGGTACTTGTAACTCTTTCCCACTCTCTAGGCTTATAGAACCAATCATCATACCCCAACTAGATCTACTCCATACTCCCTTGTTTTTGGCATTGAAGCTATCATCCCAATTGAGATTGAAATCCTATCATTAAGAATATAACTGGATCACATTGAAGATAATGAAGACTATAGAGCCTCAGGACTGCACTAACTAGAGATTTCTGATGGTAAGTATTTGTCTTCCCTAGAAAACTTGCAAGCCTATCAGAACATATTACAGAGAATTTACAACAAACACATTCTCCCTCAAAAATTTGATATTGGTGACTTAGTTCTGAAAGAGAACTAGAAGAATGTGAATGTTGAACTAAAAAATAAAGGTAAGTTTTAGCCTAATTGGTTAGGACCATATATTGTCATAGCAAACTATAGATCAGGAGCATATTGACTAGCTAAACCTAATGGGGAAGAAATTTCAAAGCCCATGAATATCATACACCTTAAGAGGTTCTACGCATGAATAGCTTTGAACCATTGTATATAAGACCCTGACTTGGGGGTAACTTATGCTGTCATAATTTTATCCCACCCTTTTATCTTACCTTAAACACATTTTATACTACCCTGGTCCACTTTTCATAATTCTTGACAGTAAAGACTTTGAATCCTTGGTACTCTAAACACATTCTTCATCCCATTCTAGATTATTAGGGGCATATTATTCATTATGTCTAAGGCATGTTATAAGGTTGAACAATTTTTGTCCATTGACCAATTATGATCTTGATTATGTCTCATGAGCATTATGAACATCTCTAGTAGTAGTTCTACAAAGCAGTCTAGCCAAGATAGTCTTATGCAGCTTCAAATAGGCAAACAGTCACATATTCTCAATTCAAGTATTTTCTACTCTTTCTTGTTTTGTCAAGAACTTCACTCTCACTAATTTGTGAACATGGTCTATTGCAGCCAACTTATCTATCTTATTAGAACTTATACCCTTAAGGATGTACATCTCCTCAACTAGATAGTCCCACCTTCTGCATATTTTATCCCAAAAACACCAAAAACATTAGAAATACTTTGAAAATATGAAAAACATTAGAACATGATCCACAAAAGAATAAAAACATTGCCTCATGCTTCTATACATTTGTACATTTCAATTCCACCATCCCACACTCTCATCATTTTGTGAGTAACTATTAAGTTTGAACACTCTCGCTGTTTTGTGAGAAATTGTTAAGTTTGAATTCTCTTGTCATTTTGCAAGAATAGAAACACCACTTCATTTCATCTTGTCCCATGCACTTGCCATTTTACAAGGTCATTCTTCCTCATCTCATCATCTTCTTTTTTACTAGACCATTCTCATTTTTTTGTTATATCTTCCATTTCTTATATAACATTAATCATGTTGGTCTGATCATCATTTTTCTTCTATCCCATTTCCTAGGAGAACTACATTTGGCCTAAAGTTCATGTTGGAACATGAATCCATGGAACTATATAGGTAGAATCCACTTGTCTTATACATCTAGAGTCATCTCATCCATCCCTTTCTTTTTCTTCTCTTCCCCCATTTATTATGTCAATGTTCCTCTTTAATTAGGGAACAATTATTGTGTCATTATTCTTTGTTATGATGTGATATAAATTAACACCTCTAACACACATGCATGAACATTTGTATTTAAACCACACTAACTTGGTTTTTATTTGTGTGTTTTTGTTTCATTTCTCTTAGTGTTTTGATTGTTCTTTCATACCTCTCCTTTTATTTCTTCTCCTTCTATCTTTTTATTACTTCTTGTCGCATCTTGGTCTTGCTTTTCTACTTGCTTTTTGCTTATTTCTTTTGTGTTTTAGAACATTTTGATGATTCACATAGATCTTTATTGTTTATATCTTGATCCTATGTTATTATGTTGTTTTTGGATTATTTTGTTTATTTGATTATTGTTGGTGTCTTGTTTTTCTGTTTGATTTTGCTTTTTCTCTTTTGTGTTCAAGAATGCCTTGATGGTCCACATGGACCTTGATTATTCATATCTTGGTTTCATGTCATTAAGATGTTCTTGCCTTTTATTTTTAAACATTTTTTTCCTACATAAGTCTTGATATCTCATATCTTGATTTCAAGTTAGGTTCATTTATGTTTATCTTTTTCTTTGTCTTTACTTTTTTGTTTAAATGTAAATCATTGTAACTTTGGTTTTGGTCATTGTTATACCATTATCCTTAGTTATATATATTCACATTTGAACTGGCTCAATGTAATTGGAATCTTATGTCATTATAAGTTATTCATACTTATGATGCCTAATTTATTTTTCTATAGCAAGCACTTTGTGCTTAGGTCTCAATGTCTTAACGTTAACATTAGCTCTGATGAACGATTCTCAAGATCACTTTGCAAAACCTAGGCTCATGATATGGAATTAGGATTCAATGTAGAATTCATTTAGGCTTTTTTTTCTATGCTTAGATGTGCATCTCTTCACATAAATTATGAGTCTAATCAATTCTTGGTCATTTTTCATCATTCCTCATTCCATTCTCTCCAAAACTTGGGTGAAATACATTGGCCTTAAGTTCATATTGGAACACGAGTCAATGGAACTATGTAGGAAGCGCTCAATTTCTATTGAGGTTAGCTCGGCCATCTCCATTCTTATTTTAATCCCTCATCAGTTTTTGAATTCTCATATGCTTGGTTTTATATGTCTTTCTAAGCCATTACACCATCGCATGTGCATTTGTGCCCGCTCACTTTAACCTATCTTTTTAGTTATATCTTTGAGTTATTTTGCTTGCCAATTTCCCATGTTGGGGCCCAACATCTGAACCACGTCTAAATCAAATCAGCTCTATAGGAGAAAAATAATTATTTACTCTTTATCAATGATCAAAATTCACCCTATTGGGGAAAAACTATCTTATCACGATCAAATCTACTCTACTGGAGTACTTATTATTATATTCTCTTTAGAGACCCCATTCTAGTGGTGTTTCCCTTCTTGAAGCAGAACGTTCTCTCTTTTCCTCTAATTTGAAGCTCTCCACACTAATTCCCGTGATGGTAATATTTTAGTGTGCAACTTTTCTCAAGATTAATCAATGTTGTAAGCATGCAACTTGTACTGTCAAATTGGGTACATTTATAGTGTGTCCCTTCATTTATAGATTGTATCTTTCCCATTCCCCCTCTCTCTAGAGCCTATTATACTTATAATTATATTTTGATAATTGATGGTAATCACGTGTGTAATAATTACCTCTTCTATATGTGATCTATTCCATGGGTTAACCTCTCACTTTCTCTCTCTTTTCAAGAGTTCATCCTTCTCTTTCATCCTAGTATGTCCTCTTGAGGGAGCATCATGTGTTTGTTCCAATTTAATCTTAACAACTCTTTTATTTGAAAAGATGTTACTTCACCTGAATGTCTCACTACACCTTCTCAAACAAGGGTAAACTGTAGACATCTAATTCCTAACACCATTTATGTTGAAATTATCAATCTTACTTGAATTACACTCAAATGCACATTTTAGGTCAAAATCCATAAAATGCACTAAATGGTTCAAACTTATCATTCAAAAGTGCCAATTTAGGTCAAAGTATCACTAAATGGAGCAATGCAGTTTATGGGTCAGCTAACTTTGATCAATTCATTTTGAGTCAAAATGATGATTTTGCCTTTATGCTCTGGGTCACTCTTTTCTTCTAAATTCATTTGTACACACCACATACCTTTGTTATTTTATGTTAGAAACATCCTAAATTAAAATACATTTATGATGCATCTAATGTCACCTTCTAATTCTTCTCGAGTCAAATTACAACTTAGTAATATAACTTTCTAAACATTTTGATTAATTGAGGGCAAATTTTCAAATAATTGCACAAATGTTCATTAATCTTGTTTAAGGATAATTAATCCAAATCAAGATCTTAAGTGGATTTTCCATTAGAGTTGTTGAATATTTCTTTTTGAAAATTAATTCATATTATCTACATCATCATGTGACCTCATTTCTTAGGAAGACATCCCTAGGCCATAAATGCCACAAATATTAGGATTATGGGTCACCCATGCCTAGTTAATACCTCCCATGCCTCTTCAATGCCCCTTATTCCAAGTTCATGATGAAGATAATTATGGATTTAATTCCAAATATTAGGATTATCCAGGGCCACACATCTCAATCTTGAGATGGACAGTCATGGTTGATCCTAACCAATCTCAAAAATCTATAAATAGAGAGGTCATAGACATGAATTTTAGGCTTAAATATTGCAAAGTTATAATGTTAAATTATTTCCAAAAGGCTTTGCATTTGATCATAGTTTTTTTTTGCAAGCTTCATTGATAGGCTAGTTTAGTGATTTCGAATCATGAGCCTAGGTTTTATGTAGTGTTCTTGAGGCATTGGAGGATCTTACCACCATTATTGACAAAGACAAGGATGTTTAATCAAGGGAGAACATGATTTTGAGCCACATGGGTATGGTGGATCCATTTGGGAAGGTAATATGGTGTTTCTTTCTTTCATTTGTTTCTTTCTATCCTTTGTAATTCCCATAGGAATAGATAGGCTTGGTTAGTTAGTTATTTATGCATGTTTCATCATATATGGACTACTGCTTGACTAACTTGGTTTTTAATCCTCTCTATATTAGGTACAATCAAACAAGTGCATGATCAGACACAAAAATACATAGGTAAAATAAATAGAATACCCTGCCTATCAGTGAATACAATTTCAACCACACAATCTATAAAATCAGCATCTATAAGTGTACAATCATCCATTTAATGTGAGTATTAATTCAACCATTAAATGAATGTTTTTAACCACACAAGAATGTTTAATAAACCACTTTCAGTTTGCATAAACCCAATCATTCAATGCACATTTTCAACTACACAAATTGATCAATACAAATAAAAAATCTAATTATTACTTTGTAAATAAACATATGGCTACATCCATAGAAAGTGTATAAAATCAGCCATGTAATAACAACATGTATAAATAATCACCCATGAAATGTATTAAACCAATCCTTAAATGTGTATTTATAACGCACATGAGGAGTGAAAATTTATCCTCTCAAAGAGTGTATGCTCAACCATTGATTGTGTGTTTAAACCCAACCATAGAAATAGTCTTTCAGCCATGGTTTTAGTGTATGTTTAACCATATAAATGTGCATATTAACCAGCTATACAAATTTATGTTTCTAACCCCATCATAAGGATTATACACAACCATTAAAGAAATAAATCAACCATTCTCATGCATTAACCTAGCCATTCAAATATAGTGTATAAAATTAAGCATATCAAGATTTTTTTTACCCAGCCATTAAATGCATGCTTACACTCATCAATGTAAGGTTTATAATATACCCATATTAAATAAATGGATGGGAAAAATAAATAAATATGACCCTCACCTTGATGGTTGCTCATGGATTCCATGTTTTCAATGTCTTTTAATAATTTATTTGAGAATTCTCCTTTATTTTACCTTCCATTCCAAGCCAAGAATGGCTAAGTAGGAACTCTCCCATTCAATTCCATCTCTCCCATTTTCCATGATTATTCCATGGCCAAAGAACAAGATCCGAAAAATTCCTATGTGAGTGAGCTCCCTTGGTTAAGAGTCTCTCCCAAAGCCACCCATCCACCATAGTCCCTTCTATGCTTATTTTCCATGCCAAAAATGATAAGGTTGTCTCCTTACAAACCAAGATTATTCCTTCTAAGGAAAATTTTTAACCCCGTACCTTTTACACTTTGCATACCTTATAAAAAACCCAAGGGTAATTTCCACTTGGCATCCCTTGTACCAAAACCCAAAGGTAATGTCCCCATTTGATCTCCCCAAAATCTATACCTTGTCTCCTCCTTGTAAGCATTAAACAAAGGGATTTTATCTCTTTTCCAAGACAACATGTCTCCCATTTGCCTATACTTGTATCCTTACCTTAACTTGACCCAATTTAGGCCCTTGGGTTAAAATGGCATGGTGGGGTTTATAAACTTAAATTTGTTTTTGTAATTAATTTCCAAAATTAATTACCAAAATCAACATGAAAAGGTGGTGGGGCTATTTACCATTAGGTGAATTATACCACCTTTTCTTTTTCAACTCATAAAATATGAAATTTAATTGTTTGACCCATCTGATGGCAAAATTGTTCACACAGTGGCCCCACCACTCATCTAGAAAAAATGGGAAAATGCATATAACAATATTTTCAACAACAGGGGACTTTCATAAAGGCTTAAAAACATTAGAATCCATCCTAAATTGTGTGTTAGAAAATTTAATGTCTAAGTGGGCTAATTCAGACCCTTAACATATATTGAATTATTATAAAATAATAATTTATTATTTATTAAACACAAGTGAAAACCTCATGTAAATAAATAATAAAATATTATGATTTATTATTAATCAATTAATTTAAATGATTCTTTGGAAGGATGGACCCATTATTTACAACAATTATCTCCCTTCACATTTATTATAAATAGGGTCTCACCCCTATTTTATTTTTCACTTAGAACACACTCAGTGAATTTAGTATATGTGTGTGGCAAATATTTACAAATGTTTTGTAAAGGCTTATGCGAAGAAGTGAGAAGGGAAGGCTTTGTATCGGTGTACTAAGTTTTTCAATTATTGAATATCATCTTCATGAGTTTTTTACCTCTTGGAGGTTTTCCCATTTTAAATTCTTGTGTACTATGTCAATTTTGTGTGATCTTTTCCATCATTTATTCATCTAGATCCAATCTATATTGCACATATATTTTATATTATATTGATTTTTCTCATGAAATCAGAGCCATCTAATGATTGGGTGATTATATATTTTTTTTAGAATATTCAAATCTTTTTCAAACAAAATTTTTATTTATCTAAGCCTGAGGCATCATAACTAGCGTGGAGAAACTAAAAAAATTGATTTTTAGTCAAAATTCAATTTTGTAAATTCCTTCACTGTTAAAAAAAAATATGGAAGATTGGAAAAAAAATTGAGATTTTTTAGCACCTATATAATTTTTTGGGCTCTCCCATTCATTCACAAGGGCACCATAATTCAGCGTGGGCAATTCAAAATATTGAATTCTTCATCAAAAATTCCATTTTGAGGTTCCAGTTGTGTTTATCAAACAAAAATAATAGGGTTGCTAAATTTTCAAGGGAATTTGAGACTTGTACAAGGAGATTTGAGATCCTAAAATTATATTGGGGAGCCATTGTGAAGATACAAGTATGTTTTTAAATTCAAATAGTTTTGGAAAGTATTTAAAAAATGAACTATTTATTAATTTCTTTTTTTCAAACCTTTAGTCCCACCTTGGAAAAGAAAGATTTAATAAAAAGTTAATTATTTAATTTTTTTCACTGATGTTATTAACATGCACATACTATATTTATTTAAAAAATTAGATAAAAAAGGTCTAAATATATATTAGCACATGTATTATTTTGAAAAGCTTCCTCAAAGTGTTGGTGGTCTATCTTTATGCTAGATATTATAACTAAGGAGGTATTAAGTCTAAAACCCCCTAAATCAATCTATTTTTATTTGTTCAAAAAAAAATTAAAATTTAGTGTAATTTTAAATCCATTTTTTAGTTCCAGTATTAATTTTTCTCACATGCTAAACCCCTGACCTATCATCTATTCTTCAACTTTCAGCATAATGAATAATATTTTGACAAACAAAGTCATGAAACTAGTCGATCTCTAGGTTGTGGAACATTCTAGATGCACTAGAGTGGTTCATATTTTTTAAAGCTTTCTATTGAAGTTTTTACACCTTTTTTAATAATAGTGTTTAAGTGATCATTCTGAGTGCAACTCTATTGACACCTAGATTAGTGAAAATTTAATTCAATTTTTTTCATTATTTGACATCTAAATTGTGTAATTAAATATAGTTACATGCGCACTTCACTCTATTTCTAAAATATTTTACATAGTTTATTTTTAATCATGTGTTTACTATCTTATTTAAAGAGAAGTTATGGCTTCACCTCATTTTTTCTTAGATAAATCTCAAATGTTTAATGGAAATAACTATAATATATGGAAAATTCATGTTAAAGCCAAATTGATGGCCTAAAAGTTATGTAATGTTGTTATTGGGATTGAAAAAGGTCCATTTGGATGACATGTGATCCCTAATCCTACCAATGTATTTTAGTAAAAATTACATGAAGCTATGTTTATTATATTGCAGTGTTAAGGATGAATTCTTTCTCCACATTGGTAATCTAGAATCTCCTAGTGATGCTTAGAAAATACTTGATTCCATGCATGAGGGAACTCATCTCTCAAATATTATTAAGTTAATCCTTGAATTGTTAACTACACCTATGAAAGGTGATCAGAAAGTTGTGAATTTTCTTAGTAAAATTAAAAGTATTAGAGCATAGTTAGATGGATGTAATTATAATTTGATTCATGATCATTTTATTTATTTTATCATTTAGTTAAATATTCATAACAAATTTTAAAATTTAATTTCAATTTTAAATTTTATGTATCAAACTAAGCAAGATATCCCTAACCTTACCTCCTTGTTTACTCTCCTAATTCAAGAAGAGAAAGTTATGACAAATTTGATTCTAAAGAGAATTATACTTAAGCACTTATCACATTAAATAATGTTTTTGATAACACTAAAAACTATAAATTTAAACCCAATTCTATTAAAGTCAAATATAAGAATAAAAAATATGGTAATAAGAATCGTATACCTAAATTTATTATAAATTATAATCTATATGGTAAATTTGGTCATAGAAGGTGTTGTAGCACATAATTTCACCCTTTTGGGAGAGTTTTTTAGGTTCTCTCATTCTTGGGTACAAAATGGGTACAACCACAGGTTGTGGATATCCTATGATGGGGTTGAACCTCCAAAGAAGGTTGGTTCCTCTTGATGGATCACCTAAACTATTGATTTTGCTTGGGAAAGGGATAAAAGGATTGAGAGGATGATTTTAAAAACTAAATAAGGAAATGAACCAAACTTAAATACACTCCAATTTTCATTAAGCTAACACTAAGGAAGATCAAAGACAACCCTCATTAAAATAACCTCTCAACCATGCCATTTCTGCATCAATATTTCTAAGACTAGGCCCACTAGGTAAGATATGAAGTATCAATGATTATGAAACTCACACAATTACTTCACTAATAACCAAAAATCACAAGTTTTAGACCTAAAAAAATGGTGGAAAACTTGTAAAAAAGCAAGAAGGATGGATAATTACAAAGGAAAGACACCCTTCCACAAAGCAATCATGCACAAATTGACTAGATCACTAATTTTAAGCAAAGAGGTAGGCAAAATAAGTTGTATTAATTAAATAGGTTATCATTAAAAAATTGGGAAGGGCTATGCCATACCAAAATAAGGAGCATCATTACAATGAAGAGAACAAGTCTTTTAAAGATAAGAAAGAGGAGAAGAGAGGAGCAAGAAGCTCTCAAAATTCAATAAATATCACTCAACTACCTTTCTAAATGATTTAAAAAATTAATATTAATTAAGCACTGATATTATCTCATCCAATTAACTTTTAAAGGTCAAAAGAGTTTTCAAGCCTTCTCATTGGCCTAGAAAGACATTACATGATGAACAAATTTAAGGATGATGATGTCATGTTCCACTACCTTGGAGAAAAGTCATCAAAGTTCTAGAATTCTTATTTTAATTATCCAAAATTCTATTCAACTCCAAAATAATATCACATATTCACTTCTACACCCCACCTTGTTTGGCTTGTGTTTGTAACTTGACATCATGGTTAGCTGTCTTGGTATTTGATGTTTGGCTAACCTTGAGGGTTAGAACAAATTCTTAGAAGACCATAAAGTAAATTTGAGTCTATTTTAACTTTGAAAAAACATTTTATGATCATACACCTTAAAATGTAACACCATTATACCTGAAAATGTTTCCTTTATCTTACACTCCACCATTAGAGACCCCTTGAGAGCCTAGGCCATCATGAGAATATTCACCCTTAAGCTTTCCAATCCCCATATAAGATTTATTATGAAATTCCAAGGTATTTACCATGCCATATTATTCTTTATTTATAATTTATTTTCTTTAGACAGATTTGGTTCTTCATGAATCCATTAATGGAAGTCAACTATGTTGAAAAACTTTCAAAACCTGTAATTTTAGCCATTTTGGGCCTCAAAATAGCCTACACATGAAAAAAAATTGAAAATTGGGTCTAAAATATTTTTATAAGATTTTATTAATGTTTTAATAGGTTTATATCACCATTTTATGGCAATTTAGGAGGTCTGAATAGGTTTTGGGCAAACTAGTTTTTTGACAAGGCAAGGCAAGCTAAAACTTGCAATTAGCATTGATGATGGTTCTAAAATTTTGAGGGTCAAATAGGAAAATTGAGAGAGTTTTATAGATTAAATTTATACCCCAATATATCCTCATAATTTTAGGTATTAAAAATTTTCAAATTGTGATAAATTTTAAAACAATTTGGCTTTTCAAGTGGCAAAAAGGCAATTTGAAGGTTTTAGAGTGGGCAAGCTTATTAATGATTGTTCATAAAACTAGGTGTATTAATGGATGGATAAATTAATTTAATTTCAATATAAAAACCTCCATAAACCTTAAATAACTCATTATTATACTATTCAACCTATATGACACATTCTAAGCAAATGAAACTTGACCTTGAAGCTCCAAGACTGCGCTTGGTCAAGAGAGTGAAAAAGAGGCCAAAAACCAAAATTCAACCTAAAATGGATTTGAATTTATATTTTTATTATTTTAAAATTTCATTAATTTTATAAATGGATTAAACATTATTTATACTGTCTAAAAAAAATTAAAACTTGATTAGTCATTTGTTAATCCATCACTAACCTTCTCAAAGCATGCCTTGCCTTTGGAGTCTCCCTGCATGTTTCAGGTATTCCATGGCCTCATTGACTGATTAGGAATTTTTGGGTGATTAATTTTTTTCTTGGACCATTATTATCCCTTGTATCACTTTGTATCTCCTCAAAATAGCCTGAGAAGGTCTGCCACCCTCTAGGCCTAGGTGTATCTCAAGGAGTCTTTTGCTAGTTTGAGCCCTTTAAGAGTCTCTTATCCTAGTTGACCTATATGATAATCATGATTATGTTATAATTAAAACTATTTATCATGTTTTATCCCATTATTTTCCCATTTACCCTTGAAATTATCACCTTAAGACCTAGTTTTGAGCCAAAACTCCATTAATGTAGATATGAGAACTTGAGTTTTCTCTTTGATAACCCTCCTCTACCATTATTTGGACCATATTATAATTTTTAATAGTTTTATTATCCATTTAAAATATATTATATAAATATTACACATTCTAAATCGATAAGATCATGTGGAAAAACTCAAAACATGCATCAAGGACTAAAAATTGCCTCAATGCTCCATGTTCTCCTCAATGGAATGACATAGGACTATGTAAAAATAGTCGGTACTTACACTCATTATTTGACCAAAAAAATATTATATATAGATAAAAAATCTTATTATCATGAATTTTTAAAAATATTATAACTTGATTTTACCTCTATATGCACCAAGACTCATTTTTACGCTCTTGAGCACACTAAAAAATTATGAATAGTGAGACATAGGGAGAAATAAATTGGTGTATCTTATGATTTATTAGGTATCAAGACCTCATTAATTTTATTTTTTAACATTTAATTATCTTTATAAATTATATAATCATTATATTTTACCATTTAACCCTTTTAGTGCCTCAAAAATACCTTTGCTAACTATCTACATTTGCATGCCAAAACCCTAAATTTGGCAAACTTGAAATTTTCACTTTTTGCCTCTATACATTGATGTATTAAGATGTATAAATGTCAATTATGCCACATAATATCTCAAAACACCTTATTTTGTTTAAAAAATCCCAAAAAAATGTGGAAGTTCTCTCAAAACCAAGTTATGAGGGTTTAAAACTGATTTTGGCTTTAATGATGGTTATTGAGTTATAGGGCTGAAATAAGGAAACTAAGAGAGTTTTATTTAAATATCCAATGCCCCAAAATATATTTAAAGTTTCAGGTCATAAATCTCAATTAATTTTTTCTATCAATCCCTCTCTTCTAGTACTCCAAGCCTCTCTCTACCCTTTAGACCTATAAAATTGAAAAATGAACTTTTTGAACTTTACATATATGAAAAATATTAGTAAAAGTTTTATTAAATTTTTTTAATCTACAATTATTTCCCATTCCAAATTTGAGACCTTGAAACCTTGTGCTCATATGCAAACATTAAAACAACTATGGCACCAAGCTTGGGAAAATGCATGGTTTAGGGGGAAAAGATAACATTTACTCATTAAGGGCTCAATGGAGACTACAATACCATTATTTAATGATATTGAGAATCATTCACCATAAAAAAAAACTTATCTCTTCCCCATTGGGTTTCTCACTGCAATAAGATACCTAATCATCACAACACCCTACCAAGACCTCTCTAGGACGGTATACTACACCATCAAGGAATGATTATAAGGAGAGAAATAATCAAGGAAAGTATATAACTCATTGGAATTTTGGAAATTCCTTACACATGTAATAAAAAAATTTGTATGTAGGCCCATTTTGGCCAACATTTCTAGCAACCTCTTAGAATTGTATGCCTATCTATGCAAAATACTAGTTACCTTATCTGATCTATTGGGCTTATAGGGTCACAAGACTCTCTTTCCCAAATAATATGAAATTGATACAAGGTTATAAACTTATGAAAACTTCCTTTTAAAGTAGAAAGGACAACAAGAAACAAAACAAACACTGCGCCCAAGGCACTTAGGAAGGGAAACACACAATTGTAGAAAATATGCACATGGGACTTGGAGGAAGGGAAAAAACACAAGGATCAAGGACACATCTAATATAATATATACAAGGATTAAAAATCATCAGTACCTTCCAATTGGATCAACTAGAAAAAATAAATTATGACCTCCTTCATAAGATCGGTCATGGTGTGAGAGAGCATGCTTAGGTGTGAATTTTCTTGTTGTTAATCTTACATTGGGTTGTTTGATTATAAATATTCTTGACATGTTCTCAAGTGGATGAAAATGGACAAAAATGTCTCCAATGTACAAATATTAGTCCAAGTCTTGAAATCTTTCTTCATGTTGTACTATAAGATCACTTTCAATCTTCTCACTTGATGGCTATTTTGAATGTGAAGGTTGACTATCCAGGATTAGGCAAAAGAGTTTTAATTCATCCTAAAAGGAAGATTCCTCTTGGTCATTTTTAGGAATTAAAGTCATTTTAGGCTCTTGATTTGACCAATATTCTTCAAATCTGAAAACATAAATATTGCCTTCAAGTGACAATTCATCTCATGATCGATCAACTGCTAAAACCTTATTCACCCATGGTTGATTGAATTAGCATATCTAGGTATTAGTATCCTCTTGAGGAGTTTAAACTTTTTAATCCACCATTTATATATTGTTCATTGTGTCACCAAAACTACCTCCAATTACCTTAGTCAACTCATAATTACCTGACAATAACATATAATTTGCTTCCAACACTTCAAACAAGTCTTCATAGCTATCTTGTTCAACCATTTATTACACATTTGAAGTATCATTGAGGAAATTTTGTTTCAATTTTACTACATAAATCTATTCAACCTCACCAATGTGTTCTAAAAACTAGTCCTTTATCTCTTTCTCTTGTTCATTTATGACATCTTTAACATGATCAACTGACTGATTGACTACTACAGCCATATAAATTTCTATACCTACTTGTATTCATCATTAACCATACAAATTGAATCTCTTAAAACAAATCAAAGTCTCTTTTGCTTTCATATACAACTTGAATATAAATCTCTTCAATTATGAAGGCATTAGTAGTGCCTTCAATTGACATTACCTCTTGTGATTGGTCAACCTCTATAAACTCATTTTGGTCTTCTATTTCTTCATTCATAATAGCATCTTGAGGGATTTTTTGGTGTCTCTATCATTTCCAACTCATCAAGATTTTCTTATTCACCATGGACTGGTAAAACAGGTCCCTTTTTCAAGAGGGAGATGGTGGGAGGGTAAAAAATTTCACCTTGCTTGTAAATTAAGAGAGTATCCCTCCAACTAGGGACTTTTAAGGCTCTTTTAGGTGGTTCTTATGGAAGGGAGAAAGATTCTTGAAAATTTTGTAGAGCAAGCTCATTGAGCTGAACTACAATTTTTCAATTCAATTTTTGAATAACTAACTCTTCCAAGAATGATTCTTGGACTGCCTCAACTAGTACCTCCTCTTTCTTATCAATGCTCACCTTGACTAATTTCTATGATAGGAATGTTTTTGGTACAAACACCTTATCTTCTTATTGAATGAGTATGGGAGAGGGTGGTTTCACAAGAGAGGGTAGGACATAGTCAGGGTCCAAGGTGTAGGTTAGTTTTCAAGTTAAGATGGTTTCAAAATATTGAATAGGAATGGGCATAGGGCTAGGAGAGGACAAACTGATTAGTTTGAGTTTGACATAATCATCCTCCCAATGATTCAAAATCTCCTCTATCGAGAGTATCCATTTATTTACTTGGTTCTTCTCAAAGTCTGGATAATATCCCTCCTCAATGGCTACCCACACACTCCAAAACTCTTGAAAGAAATCACTTGTCTTATTTATGGCATAGATGGGGAACTATTGTCCAAGTATTACCTTTACATTCACCTTCATGATCGATCTCCCATGGTCTAAAATGATTTACTTGACTCTTGACAAATATGAGCTTTGACAAGGTTGACTAGGGGCTAGATTTGAGCATAAACAAGGGTAGGAGAGGGAAATTGGGGTCTAAGATTGGCTATTCTCATTCTTAAAAATAACTAATAGTAATTTTATTTCATGTCTTGGTATTGTCAAACCAAACACTCTTCCTAAAACCTTAACTCTTACTCCTGAACAAAATCTTAGTGCTCAAGATTTTCTTTCTACCTATATCACTCTTCCACCCTATCATTCTCTCTCAATACTCTTTGAAAATAAATTATTATCTCTCTAACACACTTTTCTAGTCGGCTAAATAGAGACAAACTCTAACAAGGCTGATGCACTAAAGCTTGAAATCTACTTGGGGTGAAGCCATAAACATTACCAATCTAATATGAAGGATAAGGGATCAATAAACATGCATTTTGATAAAGTGAGTGATAATACATACCAAATAATGATGATTATGTACTTGGTATATTTATACTAGATGATAAATACTTGGATATTCCATGGGTATTTGTATACATGCTTCCAAAGGTTGATTGGATGAAGAGAACACCAAAAATATTCACTTAGTAAATAATGTGGGTCCCATCAGGCATGTCAAAAACTATTGTAGCATAGAATTTCACCCTTGTGGGAGATTTTTTTAGGCTATCTCACTCCTAACTAAAAAATGTGAACTAAACCTAGGTTGTGGGTATCCTATGATGGGGTTAAACTTCCATATAAGGTTAGTTCCTCTTGATGGATCACCTAAACTATTGATTCTAATAAGGAAAGGAATGGAAGGTTTGAAAGGATGATTGAAAAACATAAATAAGTTGATACACCAAAATTAAAGACACTCTAGTCTATATGAAACTAACACTAAGTAATCTCAAAGATAATCCTCACTCACACAACCTCTCAAACATGTCATTTTTGGATCAATATTTCTTAGACTAGGTCCACTAGGTAAGATATGAAGTATGGAGGAGTATTAAATTCACATAATACCTTCAATAATGACTATTTTTTTTAAGTTTTAGACCTACAACAATGGTGTAAAACTTTAAAAATGTAAGAAAGATGAATAATTACCAAGGAAAGACACCATTCCATAAAGCAATCCTAAACAAATTAAATAGATCACTAATTGAAAGCATAGAGTAAGTAAAAATAAGTTTTTTTGTTACTTCAAGAGGTTGTTCTTATAAAAATGGGTAGGGCTACACCATACCAAAATGAGGATCATCATTACAATGAAGAGAACAAGTCTCTTAAATAGTCAGGAGAAGAGAGGAGCAAGAAGCTCTCAGAGTTCAATAAATATCACTCAATTGCCTTTCCAAATGCTTTAAAAAAATCAAATTAATTAAGCACTAATATTATCTCATAAAATTAATGTCAAAATTTCAAAAGGGTCTTCAAGCCTTCTCATTGGCCTTAAAAGACACTAGAAAATGAACAACTTTGAGGATGATGATGTCATGTTCCACTACCTTAGATAAAAGTCATCAAAGTTATAGAAGTCTAATTTGAATTCTCAAACTTGTTCTTCAACTCCCAAAGACTCTCCCACTTACACTTGTATTCCCCACCTTTCTTGTCTTACATTTTCAACTTAACATCATGATTAGTTATCTTGGTATTTGATGCTTGACTAGCCTTGAGGGTTAGCTCAAATGCTTAAAATAACATAAGGTAACTTTGATTTTATTTCCACTTTGGCAAAAAAAAAATTGATCCTACACTTACAAATGTAACACCATTAGACTTGCAAACATTTCCTTCATTTTGTACTCCACCATTACAGACCCCTTGAGAGCCTAGGCCACCATGAGGGCCTTCACCCTTAAGCTTGACAATGCCCCTAGAATATTCATTATGACCTTCCAAGGTATTTACCATGCCATATGATGTTTTATTGACAATTTATGGTCTTAAAATAGACCTGGTTCTTCATGACTCCATTAATGGAGGTCAACTATGTTGAAAAACCTTCAAAACCTATGGATTTAGCCATTTTGGGCCTCAATATATCCCACACATGCCAAATTTATTGACTCAGTGATTATGGTAGTGTATTAATTTTTTAATATGTTTATAGGATAGTTGGAGGGAAATTTAGGAGGTTTAAAGAAGTTTTGGGCAAAACTAGTCTTTTGAGAGGGCTAGACAAGCTAAAACATGCAATTAGCTTTGATGATGGTTCTCAAATTTTGAGGGTGAACTAGGTAAAATGAGAGAATTTTATGGATTAACCTTATTCTCCAAAATATCCTCTAAATTTGAGGTATTAAATCGTTCCCACATGTGATAAATGTTCAAAACAATTTGGCTTCTATTGTGGTAAAAAGGTAATTTGAAGGTTTGAGAGTGGGCAAGCCTCTTAATGATTGTTCATAAAAACAAGGGTAGTAATGGATGGATAAATGAATTAAATTTAAATATAAAATACTCCATAAACCTTCCCTAAATCCTTATCCCACCATGCAACCTATATGACACATGCCAAGCAAATGAAACTTGTCCTTTGAGCTCCAAGACTGCACTTGGGTGAGAGAGTGAAAAAGAGGACAAAAACTAAAACTAAAATTCCAATGGATTTTAATAGATCCTTTTATTATTTTAAAATGTAATTAATTTTATAAATTGATTAAAAATTCTTTGAAACACCTAAAAAATATCAAAATTTGATTAGTCATTTGTTAATCCATCACTAGCCTTCTCAAGGCATACATTGGCTTTGGGATCTCTCTACATGTTTGAGGTCTTCAATGTCCTATTTTACTTTTAATTAATATTTTGGTGATGTATAAAATTATTTTTGTATCATTATCATCCCTTGGATCACTCTATATCTCCGTGAAATAGCCTGAGAATGTATGCCACCCTCTAGGCCTAGGTGTATCTCAAGGAGTCTTTTTGCTAGTTTGAGCCCTTTAAGAGTCTCTTGGCCTATTTTACCTCTATGATAATCATTAATAGGTTATCATTAACACTCCTTATCACTTTTCATCCCATTATTTTCTCATTTTACCCTTGTAATTATAACTTTAAGACTTGGTTTTGAGCAAAAACTCCATTAATGGAGATATGAGAACTTGAGTTTTCTCTTTGATAACCCTCCCCTGCCATTCTTTGGACCATACTAGAATTTTTTTGAGTTTTATTTTCCAATTATAAAATATTATCTTATTAATAAACCTGGTTAAACCATAATATCATGTGAAAAAACTCAAAACATGCATCAAGGATAAAAAATTGCCATAATGCTCCATGTTCTCCTCAATGGACAAACATAGGATTGTGTAAAAATAATGGTTATTTACACTCTTTTTTTTACCAAAAAAATATTATGGATAGATAAAAAGCCTCATGATCACCAAGTGTACTAAATTTTATAACTTTATTGTACCTCTATATGCCCCAAAACTCATTTTCTACTCTCAATCACACTCATAAATTGTGAACTATGAGACATAGGCAAAAATAAAAAGGTGTATCCTAAGATTAATGAGGTATCAAGACCTCATTAATTTATTTTTTTATTTTTTAATTAAACATATAAATTATAAAATAATTATATTTTACCATTCAACCCTTTAAGTGCCTTAAAAATACCTTTTTTGACTATCTACATTTGCATGCCAAAACCTTGAATTCAACCAACTTGCACTTTTCCACTTTTTTCCTATAAAATTTGGTGGAGGAAGGTGTATAAATTTTAAATATTCAAAATAATATATCACACCACCTTTTGTAAAAAAAATCACAAGAAACTCAAAAGTTCTCTCATAACTATTTTGAGGGTTCAAGAAGGGTTTAAAACTAATTTTGGCTTTGATGACGGTCATTGAGTTATAAGGGTGAAATATGGAAAATGAGAGATGTTTATTTATATGACCCATGCCCCCAACTATCCCAAACATTTCAGATCCTAAATATCAATTAAATTACTACTTTCACCTCCCTCTCTTTTGGCACTCTGGGCCCTCTTTTCCCTCTAGGCCTAGAAAAATGAAAAACAACTTTCTTGACCTTTACATGTATGAAAAATCCTGGGACATGTTTCATGCATGTTCATTAATCTACCATGATGTCCCATACCAAATTTTATACTTTTAAACCTTGTACTCATATGTAAACCATGAAATAATTATGGCACCAAGCTTGGAAAAATGCATGGTTCAGGAAGGCAAAACACAAAATTTCCTCCTTAAGGGATCAGTGGAGACTCCAATAACATTATTTTATGATCTTGAGCACTATTCATCATATAAACAACCTTATCTCTTCCTCTTTGGGTTTATCACAAAAATAAGATCCTTAATCATCATAACACCCTATTAAGACTTCTTTAGGATGGTATACTACATCATCAAGGCATGATTAGAAGGATACATGTCATCAAGGCAAGAAGAAAATTGATTTGATTATTTAAAGGCCTTGTACATGTAAGTAAAATTTTTGTATTTAGGCCAATTTTGACCAACATTTCTGGCAACCTCCTAGGATTACATGCTTGTTTATGCAAACAACTAGTTGCCTTATCTAATCCATTAGGCATATAGGATCACAAGACTCTCTTTCCCAACTAATATGAAATTGATACAAGCTTGTCAATTTCTAAAAGCTTCCTCTTGAGTCAAAAAGGACACAAATAAATAAAACCAAAGCTATGCCCAATGCACTTAGGGAATAGAAACACACAACTATAGGAAATATGCACAAGGCACTTGGAAGAAGGAAAAAACAAAAAAAATGAGCAAGGACATATCTAATATAGTATATATGAGGATGAAAACTCACTATTACCTTCCACCTAGATCAAATGTATTTTTTTTTTGGCTCACCTCCTTCATGATATGGGTCATGGTGTGGGAGAGCATGCTTGAGTATCAATTTGCTTGGTTCCAATCTTACATTAGGTTTATTGATTTTCAATCTTCTCAACATGCTCTCAAGTGGATGAAAAGGGACAAACATGTCTCCAATGTATCCATATTGGTCCAATTCTTAAAAGCTTTCTTCATGTTGGACTATATGAACACTTTCAATCTTCTCACTTGATGGCTCTTTTGAACCTGAAGGTTGACTATCCAAGCTTAAAAAAAAATTCTAATTCATCTCAAATGGTAGCTTCCTCTCAGTCATTTATAAGAGGGCTAGTCATTTGAGGCTTTTGATTTGACCAGTCATATTCAAACTTGAAAACATTAGCATTGCCTTCAAGTGACACTTCATCTCATGATCAATCAACCTTTGCAACCTTATCTACCCATGGCTAATTGAAGTGGAATATTTGGGTCTTAGTAGCCTCTTGAGTAGTTTCCACTTGTTCATACACCACTTATATCTCATTTATTGGGTCACTAATATTGCCTCCAATTACCTTAGTCAACTCATAATTACCTGACAACAATAAATAGCTTACTTCTAACACTTCAAACAATTCTTCATAATTACCTTGTTTAATTTCTTGCACATTTGAAGCATCATTAAGGACATTTGGTTGAAAGTCTACTATATCAAGCTCCTCAACCTTACCAATATGTTCTTATAATTTCTCTTATATCTCTTCCTCTTGCTCATTTATGACTTCTTTAACATGATCAACTGATTGATTGACTACTACAACCATATCAATTTATGCACATTGTTCATCTTCATCTTCAATCATACCAAATGGAATATATTGATATAAATCAAAATCCCTTTTGATCTTATCTATAACCTGAATACACATCTCTTCAAGTATGAATTCACCAGTACTACCTTCAATTGACTTTACCTCTTGTGATTTTTCAACCTCTATAAACATTATTTTGGAATTCCATTTCTTCATTCATAATAGCATCCTGAGGGCCTTCTTATGGCTCTAACATTTCCAAATCATTAACCCTTTCCTCTTCACCATGGACTAGTATAATAGGCCCCTTATTCAAGAGGGATAATGTGGGATGGAGAAAACATTCACCTTCCTTGAAAATTAGGAGAGTATCCATCCAACTATGGACATTTAAGTCTCTTTTAGGTGGTTGTTGGGGAATGGAGATAGAGTCTTGAAAATTTTTTAGAGCAATTTGATTGAGCTGAGCTATGTTCAATTCATTCACTTTTTGAACAACTAAATCCTCCTCCAAAAACATTTCTTAGACTACCTTAACTAGCACCTAATATTTATTCTCAATGTTCTCCTTGACTAATTTCCTTGAGGGGAGTGTATTGGGTAAAACCACCTTATATTCTTCTTGAATGGGTATAGGATAGAGTGGCTTCATAAGAGAGGGCATGACATATTCAAGTCCAAAGTGTACAGGGTGTCTAATTTGAGATGGTTTCAAAATCTTCAATGGGAATGGGTGTATGGGTAAGAGAAGGAAAACTAATTGGTTTGGGTATGACATACTCATCCTCCTAATGAGTCAACATCTCCTCTATCAAGTGTATCAATTCCTTTACACATTTCTTGTCAAATTATAGATAATATACCTCTTTTATGGTTGCCCACACACTCCAAAACTCTTTCAAGAAATCACTTATTCTATTCATGGCATGGATGGAAAACTCTTTGCAAAGGGATACCTCTACATTCCTCTTCATGATTGATCTCCCATGGTCTCTAATGATTTAATTGACTCTTCAAAAAGATGAGCTTTGAAAAGGTTGAATAGGGGACTATATTTGAGTATAAATAGGGTTAGGAGAGGGTACTTGGGGTCTAAGATTAGCTAATCTCATTATTAAGAACAACTAATAGTTATTTTCTTTCCTAGATTGGTCTTACCTAACCAAGCACTCTTCCTGAAACCTCAACTCTTGGTCTTGAATAAAACCTTGGTGTTCAATATTTTATTGCTACCTATAATCTTCCCTATCACTCTCTCTCTCAATTCTCTTTCAAAATCAAGTATTATCTCTCTAAGACTCATTTTTTGTTTGACTAAATAGAGACAAACTCTAACAAGGCTGATACATTGAAGCTTGAGAGCCACTTGTGGTCAAGTCATAAACATTACCTATCTGATATGAAGGATAAGGGAGCAAGGAACATGAATTTTGATCAAGTGAGTGATAATACATACCAAATAACAATGATTAGGCAATTGGGTTGCTTATACTAGCTTATAAATACTTGGAGGTTCCATTGGTGGTTTCACACATGCCTCTGAAGGTTGATAGGATGAAGAGAACACCAAAACTCTTACTTAGTGAACAATGTGGGTCCCATTGGGCATGCAAAAAACTTTGGTAGAATAAAATTTCACCCTTTTGGAAGATTTTTTTAGGCTCTCTCACTCCTAGGTATAAAATGGGAACAATCCTAGGCTATGGATATCCTGTGATGGGGTTGAACCTCCATATATGGTTGGTTCTTCTTGATGGATCACCTAAACTATTGATTATACTTGGGAAAGGGATAGAAGGATTGAAAGGATGACTGAAAAACATAAATAAGGTGATGCACCAAGCTTAAAAACACTCTAATTTGTATGAAACTGATACTAAGGAAGCTCAAAGATGACCCTCACTCACACAACCTCTCAAACATGTCATTTATGCATCAATATTTATAATATTGTGCCCATTAGGTAAGAGATGAAGTATGAGGATTATGAAAATCACACAATACCTTAAGTAATGACAAAAAATCATAAGTTTTATACCTGCAACAATGGTGGAAAACCTATAAAAAGGAAAGAAATATAGACAATTACCAAGCAAAGAACCCTTCCACAAATAATTCATGCAGAAAATAAATAAATCACTAATTTTAAGTAATGAGGTAGGAAAAATAAGTTTTTTTATTAATTCAAGAGGTTGTTCTTAAATAAATTGGCAGGGCTAAACCATACAAAAATGAGGAACATCATTACAATGAAGAGAACAAGTATCTTAAATAGAATAAAGAGGAGAAGAGAGGATCAAGAATCTATAAAAATTAAATAAATATCACTCAACCACCTTTCCAAATCCTTAAAAAAATTTAGATTAATTAAACACTCAATTTCTCTTCCAATTAATCTCTAAAGATCAAAAGGGTCTTCAAGCCTTTTCATTGGCCTCTAAAATGACACTAGAAGATGAACAAATTTGAGGATGATGATGTCACATTCCACTACCTTGGAAAAAGTCATCAAAGTTCTATAAGTATCATTTGAATGATCCAACTTGGTCTTCAACTCCCAAATACTCTCAAACTTGCACTTCTACACCCCACCTTGCTTGGCTTGTGTTTGTAGCTTGACATCATGGTTAGTTGTCTTGGAATTTGATGTTTGACTAACCTTGAAGGTTAGTTCAAATGCTTAGAAGACCATAAAGTAACTTTGAGTCTATTTTCACTTTGAAAAAACCGTTTTCATTCCTACACCTGCAAATGGAACACCATTAGACCTGTAAATGGAACACTATTAGACATGTAAACATTTCCTTTATCTTGCACTCCACCATTACAGACCCCTTCATAACCTAGGATATCATGAGGGTCTTCACCCTTAAGCTTATCAATATCCATATAAAATTTATTATGACCTTCCAAGTTATTTTTCATGTCGTATGATGTTTTATTGACCATTTATGGCCTTAAAATAGACCTGGGTCTTCATGACTCCATTAATGGAGGTCAACTATGTTGAAAAACCTTCAAAACTTGTAATTTTAGCCATTTTGGGCCTCAAGATATCCCACACGTGACAAATTTATTTTCCAAATGGGTCTACAAGGTGCTTATGGGAGTGTATTAATGTTTTGATATTTTTTAGAACCATTGGAGTGCAATTTAATAGATTTTAACATGTTTTAGTCAAAATTGGTATTGATAAAATTTGACCCCAAGTCAAATTTGGGTCAACCCATACTATTTTTAAATTTTTAATATAGGTTAATATGTCCTATGGGGTCTCCTATTGTCGTATATATCTCACTTACCCTTCGCCTAGTCCCTGTTGAAGCTCATTTCCTTTGAAATGGCCTAGACAACCAAAGTCAAAGTTGGTCAACCTTGGTAAAAGAAGTTAAAAGGATAAAATTGTTTTATAAATGTCCTAAAATGGTCCTTGACATGTTTTAATATGTTTACAAGTCATAAAATGGCAATTTTCTAAGTTTCATATGCAAAAAGGGGGTATTTGGTCACATTTCTAGCCTATTAAACCACTTGTACAGACTTCCAAGGAGGAAAACTTGTCACCAAGGTGGATCCCAATGTGGATAAGGTCAAATCATGTTAGGAACTATAATATGTTACTTAAACAATTAGTCATGAGCAAGAAATGGTAGTTTTCCTTAATTTTAGGCCCCTTTGAGCACTTATACAGACTTCTCAAGTGCACTTACAACTAAAAACATAATGGTGTGACTATTGACCTTCCCACAGGTCATTTCCATGTTTTTATTAAGAATATTGCATTAAAATATTCATCTACAACTCATTTCTCTTCTTTTTCGATTGGTAAGCGAAGGAAGGGCAAATTCAAGCACTCACTATGAAAGCTATAGGTGGAGTCAAGAAGAGTGGTTCTAGGGGTTGATTGTAATCTCAGTGAAATTAATTTTCATTAGAATAACTTAAAATTTGGTGGATCCTCCTTCATTGATTATCACTTTCACTCCAAACAACTTTTTATGAAATATCATCCAAGAGGGGTATAAGTTTGCATATGTTTCTTGTTTTTAGGAATCAATAGAGCTTTGTGATTTTGATAGGAAGTTTTTAGGTTGGAATAAGGTCCTCTCCATGGTTTTCTCATCATCCAATATCTTCTCTCTCAATTCCCTTGAAAGAGATTTCAAAATTGTGCTTGTTTTCCAAGTTAGCAGCCATTTATGGGTAAAATGAGTTTTGAAACATGAAAGAAATATCCATGTGAGGTTTTTGTTGATGTTTAAAATTGCACTTTGTAATAGACACAAACAATGGGAAGTTTCAAGATGTGGGAATTGCATCTTGAAACAACCTCCAAAATTTAGAAAAGCTGGTCTCTTCTTTATATCAAGTGTTGGGAAAAAGGATAGGAATTTAAATAGAAACGCAAATGCAAGAAATGAAATCTAACTATGGCGATGCAACTGAGTGTAATTTTTATCCTTAATCCTAAGCACAGTGAAACTATATGTAAGATTCAATTACATCAAAGAGCAGACTAGGCATGATTAATGTAATAGATAGAAACAATAGAAACAGAGGCTCACAGTTTAGACCACCTTCACAATGATACAGGAAACATAAACAAAGGCATAGAATTCTATCTTTTCATTAATTCTTCAGCCACATAAAAGGCACAGAAACATGCACAATTACATAAACTTTACAACTTAAGAAAATAGAATAAAGGCAAATGACATTCCTAATCACAGCTTCTAGAAAGTCTAAAACTCTTCTTCTTAATTAGAAAAGTCTCCCCCCTTTTATAGCCTCAAATTTTAGATTAAAAATAATGTGAAATTTGGTGCATTCAATGCCCTGGATGCATCCTGATTCGGTGCATCAATGTCGTGGAAAGGCCATGCTGGAGTAGCATGTCTGCCCTGACTGCAGTGTGTCGATTCATCTCTAGTGCCTCCTCTCGAGCCTAAAATTCTCATTCCATCACCTACTTCACCACACAACTATCAATTCCACCTTTATCTCCTAGGGGATAAACAGATAGCCCTTTTAATGTTTGCAGGCCCTAAATATCTACCAATTAAACTACTCCATCTACTGGAAATAACTCCCTCTGAGTTTCCCCCTAGCTTACTTACTGAAATAGATACACAGAACACTTTGTTCTATTGAAATGGAAGAGGACACTTAGTTAATTCCCTAAAATTCTCCTTATTACTTAGAAGGCACCAAAGAATGACACTTGGCACTTTTCACTTGATTCATCGAAGACACACGGCTCTCTTTGCTTGTTTTCAGCTGTGCTATAGAATTATTTGGGGTGCATATTAGGCTCTTATAGATGGTGACACTTGGCAACATCTATAGACCTTTGAAATAAAACTTAAGACCAACCACAATCTTTATTCAATAATGAAACTAAAAGATGATCTCTCGAATGTCGACACGTGGTGGCTTCTGCGGCTTCTGGGAAGATACGTGGCATCTTTTGCTTCTCTTATAAGGGGTATGTGGCATCTTCTGCTACTTCCAGGAATGGAGTAGAAAGGGGCTTGAAAAGTGACACTTGGCAGCCTTCACTTATATTTGGCATTTAGACAAAATGAAACAATGCCTTACTACCTTCTGGAAGGGTACTTGACCCCTTTGGTTTTAGGACACTCCCTTGAACCACTTGATGAACCAAAAATGGTTCAATGGTTCAATACTGCATGCCATTTACACATTCACCGAGGTATTAAACCAAAAAGTTAAACCAAGGCATTTAACCCAGGCATTGAACCGATTGTCTCTCGAATGTCGACATGTGGTGACTTCCACTTTCTTCTAGAAATGGAGCTTAGATCCTTTTGTGATTGCCACCTGGTGCTTTTTGCATGATCCTGCTACTTAGCTTATTGAATCCCTTTTGCTGAAAAAGATGAAACACAGGTGCCGATATGAAACAATGATGCTGACACATGGGGCATTCCACTCAGTTTTAGGAAAAATGAAAGGTGCCTCAGATGACGCCACTTGGTAGCATCTACTTGATTTCAACACTTAGCCAAAAAATGAATCAAAAGGAAAAAAAAGAGTCCGCTCTCTATATCATGACTTCATCATTTCAGACCAACAAATGTAGGGACAAAATTTAGCAGCGTGTAGATGGAAAAAATAAAATACAACATAGAGTAAAAATTACTCTATAGTTACTGGCGACCCTGAGGACCTTTGGGCCTGCTCAAAAAGAACCCGTGACTCCCATAGATCAAAAATTCAAAATTACTAGAAAACATGGTTTTTTACAAAAATGTTTCAAATAGATTCCATTTATAGGAATCTCTTCAGGTTCACCTTCCATCATTTCTAGTTCGAACGAATTTTGCTGTTTACATGCCCAAACTCTGTAAGGGCCAGTCCATAATGCTTTAAACTTAGTGTGTTGACCTGGTTTGGTAGCTCTTGCATCCCATTTCAAAACAACTCATCCTATTTCAAAATGAGGATTCAAAGTCCTTTTATCAAAAAATCTTTAACTATTTTTTGATGTTTTATCAATGAATCATGTGCTACATTTCTCTTTTCTTGAACTTCTAGAAGTTTTGCTAATCTGACCTAGATGGGACCATTTTCTTCAATTTCAATTTGCTTGATTAGTTGGAGAGCAGGAATCTCCAAACTTAGGGGAATTACGGTAGGTTTCCCATATACCAACTCATATGGGGAAATTTTGATCACCTGCTTAGGCATGATTCTATCAGCCCACAGTGCTAAATTAAGCACTTTATGCCACTCCTTGTGGTGATCAGCCCCTATTCTTTTGATAAGTCTTATCAGGTTCTTGTTAGTCAATTCTGCTAGACCATTACCTTGAGGGTAATAGTTAGATGAAGTTTTCAAATATATTCCATGTCTCAAGGTAAATTCAGATACTTTAGACCCCAAGAATGCTTTGGCATTATCTGAAATTATGGTGTGGGGAGCCCCAAAGTGAGTAGTAATACTTCCTAGAAAATATAGGATCACATTTTTTGTTGCTTCTTTGAGTAGGACTACCTTGGTCCATCTGGTGAAATAGTCTGTGGTAGTTAATATCCATTTGTGACCCATACTAGACACTAGATTTATCATTCCAATGAAGTCAAGACCCCATTGAGCAAAAGGTTCATCCACAATTATAGGACTAAGGGGCATGGTTGCATTCCTCCTCATCCCCATATAATATTGGTAGGAATGACATTTTTTAACCAGCTGATAACAATCTACAAATAAAGTAGGCCATAAATACCCTGCCTCACTTATCTTTATGGCCGTGGTCTTTGCAAAAAAATGCTCCCCTGATATTCCATGATGCATTTCGTATAGTATTCTCTTAGCCTCAGCCTGTTCTACACATCTTAACAATTTTCCATCAGAATTTCTTCTAAAAAGGACTTGTTCAATTAAAACAAAATGAACTCCCTGTATCCTATAATACCTCCTCTTATTTTGAGGGAGATCTCTCGGATAAATCCCATTTTTCATAAAATGAATCATACTTGGGACCCAGGATTCTTGATCAACCTCGTGTATTTTTAACACCGTCTCCATCTCTCCTTCTGAATTTGCTTCCTTAGGTAACATCTTTTCAAGCTGTTGGGTCATATATTGGCACAAAACCTTACCTCTGACTAGCTTGGTGGGTCTGACCTCTACATCATATTCAAGGATCTTAGTGATCCAATTGGCTCTTTTCTCAATAATTTCTCCCTCCATGATGTATTCTTTGACACTTGGGTGAGCTACAAGTATCAAAATTTTGCTCCCTGATATCATATGCCTAAATTTCTTGAGGGCTTTTACCATGGCATATGCTTGTCTCTTCACAAAATTGTACTTGGTCTTATATCCCTATTTGAGTTGGAAGGAATAGTCTGTGAGGATGTGGGGACTACAAGTAATTGATTTGTTGGCTGATGATTAGTTTGTCTTCAAGGACCCTAATATTGGTTAGGATATGATGAAAACCTATTTCCTTGATAGCCTTGATATGGAGGCTTAGGGTAAGGATTCTACTGTCTCTTGATGTTAATCAGCTCATTGGAAAATGACCTTAGGATATTCTTGATATCATCCATCTCAAATGACTGAGCAGATGTTTGAAGGTAAGTGTACATAGACATAGGTGGGCTTACAAATTTAGGAACTTCTTAAGGTAAGGGCAAGGAAATTTCTAGGAACAAAGGCATGAGAGGCATTGGAGGCAAATTTCTAGCATCTATTAAATTTTTTTCAACTCTAACTGCAAGGTCATAAGCTTCCGATAGAGTTTGACCTCCAAGTGACTGAATCATAGCAAATATATCTGAATTTAAAGCCTTAAGATAGAACACTATGGCTATACCTAATAAGGGCCTAGCTATAACAAGGATTATGTCCCAAGTCTTTTGAAATTTGGAATTGAAGTAAATCATGGCTTTCTGTGGTCCTCTTTGGATGATGATTAACTGCTATAACAAAGAAGACTTATCACCCTTCTCTGCAAATCTTTCAAAGAATAGATATCTAAGCTGATCCCATGTAGAAATGGTATTTGGGGTCAGGGACCTATACCATTCTAAAGCTTTCCCTTTAAAAGAAGCTTCTAATAATCTTATGACCACATTTTATTGTGTGATAACATGTATATCATAGACATCTGATACATCTTGAAGATGTTCTTCAGGTGTTTTAGAGTCTTACCCACTGAATTTGGGCAGAGATTTTAACGCATTCACTAGGATAGGATCCCAAGTAGCTATTGGTACTGGAAGGATCAAAGGACTACCAGTGTTCCAACTTGCATAATTTCTTGGAGGTATAGGGGCTCCCATATTTTCTATTGGTATTTGTATAAACTAGTTGACTCTCCTTCTTGGACTAGTTACCAAAGGTGGCAAAAGAATACCTAGATTTGTAGCTGATTGTGATCTGGCGACTGGTCCATAGATCTAACTCCTTGTATCTCTTTGGTTCATATGGTCTTGAAAGAAATTTCAAGCCTAGTCCCATCGAGCAAGCCAAAAATTGTTGATGTTTAAAATTGTGCTTTGTAATAGACACCAACAATGGGAAGTTTCAAGATGTGGGACTTGCGTCTTGAAACAACCTCCAGATTTTAGAGAAGCTGGTGTCTTCTTTATATCAAGTGTTGGGAAAAAGGATAGGAATTTAAACAAAAATGCAAATGTAAGAAATAAAATCTAACTATGGCGATGCACTTGAGTGTAATTTTGATCCTTAATCATAAGCACAGTGAAACTATATGTAAGATTCAATTACATCAAAGAGTAGACTAGGCATGATTAATGTAATAGATAGAAACAATAGAAATATAGGATCATAGTTTAGACCACCTTTGCAATGATACATGAAACATCAATAAAGGCACAAAATTCTATCTTTTCATTAATTCTTTAGCCACATAAAAGGCACATAAACATGCACAGTTACATAAACTTTACAACTTAAGAAAATAGAATAAAGGCAAATGACATTCCTAATCACAGCTTCTAGAAAGTCTAAAACTCTTCTTCTTAATCAAAAAAGTCTCCCCCCTTTTATAGCCTCAGATTTTAGATTAAAAATAACGTGAAATTCAGCACATTCAATGCCTTGGATGCATCCTGATTCGGCGCATTCAATGCCATGGAAAGGCCATGCTGGATCAAGATAGCTACCCTAACTATGGTGTGTCGATTCATCTCTAGTGCCTCCTCTCGAGCCTAAAATTCTCATTCCATCACGTACTTCACCATGCAACTATCAATTCCACCTTTATCTCCTAGGGGATAAATAGATGGCCCTTTTAATGTTTGCAGGCCCTAAATATCTACACGTTGAAATGCTCCATCAATTGGAAATAACTCCTACTAAGTTTCCCCTTAGCTCACTTACCAAAATAGATACACAAAACACTTTGTTCTGTTGAAATGGAAGAGGACACTTAGTTAATTCCCTAAAATTCTCCTTATTACTTAGAAGGCACCAGAGAATGACACTTGGCACTTTCTACTTGATTTATTAGAGACACATGGCTCTCTTCACTTGTTTTCAACTATGTTGTAAAATTATTTAGGGTGTATATTAGGCTCCTACAGGTGGTGACACTTGGCATCATCCACAGACCTTTGAAATAAAACCCAGGACCCACCACAATGTTTATTCAGTAATGAAACTTGAAGATGATCTCTTGGATGTCAACATGTGGCAGCTTCCACAGCTTCCAAGAAGATACGTGGCATCTTCTACTTCTCTTGTAAGGGGTATGTGGCATCTTCCACTGATTCTAAGAATGGAGTATAAAGGGGATCAAAAAGTGACACTTGGCAGCCTCCACTTATATTTGGCATTTAGACAAAATGAAACAATGCCTTACTACCTTCTGGAAGGGTACTTGCCCCTTTTGTTTTGGGACACTTGCTTGAACTGCTCGATGAACCAAAAATGGTTCAATGGTTCAATATTTCAACACTGTGCACCATTTACACATTCACTAAGGTATTTAGCCAAAAAGTTTAACCAAGGCATTGAACCCAGGCGCTGAACAGATTGTCTCTCGGATGCTGACACGTGGTGACTTCCACTTTCTTTTGGAAATGGAGTCTAGATCCTTTCATGAATTCCACCTGGCACTTTCTACATGATCTTTCTACTTATCTTATTGAAACCCTTTTGCTGAAAAAGATGAAATGTAGGTGCCGATATGAAACACAGATGTCGACACGTGGGGCATTCTGCTCAGTTGTAGGAAAAATGAAAGGTTCCTCGGACAATGCCACTTGGTAGCATCCACTTGATTCTAACACTTAGCCAAAAAATGAATCAAAAAGAAAAAAAAGAGTCCACTCTCTGTATCATGACTTCACCATTTCGGACCAACGAATGCGGGGACAAAATTTGGCAGTGCACAGATGAAAAAAAAATACAACATAGAGTAAAAATTACTCTATAGTTTCAATGTGCTTGGGTCCATATTTAAAATGTGCTTCCATTAAATTTCATTGTGAGAGATCAAATCAAGTTACCATTATTCAAGCTAATTTTTCCAATTTTCCTTGTTTACTACCTTGTTAGTGAAGTGTGCTCACAATAAAATTCTACAGGAGTTCAAGAGGATATACAGAGGTAAAAATGATGGGATGCAAGGTGGAATTCATGTTTGAGGTCATAATGTCTCTCAAGGTCATGTATTTAATTCCATGAAGATAAAGATACTATGCAAAGTGAAAATTCTCCTTCAAAAGAATGATTGACTATTTTGGTTCCTCAGTCTCAAATGGACCAAACAGAGATCCTAGAACCTTTTTTGGATAATGTTTTCCATGAAATAAGGAATTTCACATGATATTTTTTGATTGGTATAATATCCATTTCTACATACAACAACTGTACCAATTTTTAGGGGCAAAGGGTAAGAGGAAGATGGTCATTAAGACCCTTGAAGTTGTCAAAAAACCACTAAATGTTGACAATGAAGTCTACAGGGTATGAATGAAAAAGTGAATTTCATTTCAATTTTGATAAGATAAGATGATAGAGACAATGGTGGATTTTTAGGTTTTGAACACTAATATACCCTCTCCTATCCATACAATAAGCCAAAGATAAGCACCTGCAACCAACACCTTAGATAGTGGCCTAATTTGACTTCTACATGGTGATTTGAAGGCTCCAAAGTGACAAGGATGTTTTAAATCAAGTGTGTAATCCTAAATGGAATCCAATAGGTTATATTACATCAAAACTAAATGTTAGAAACTCCAAATAAACACCTATAGGAATGTCTCAGTCCAAATAGGTAGAAAAGACTAGGTTTGGGAATCAAATGATATCATGTACAAAGAGAAGATAATATATGGTTTAGGAGTAATAAAATATCTCTAATGAATCACAAGAACAACAATGAAGGTATTTTAGATACATATTAATCTCTACCAAACCTCAAATACACCCTACAGGGGTAGAGCAAGGTTGTCTCAGTCAATAACAACTAGGCCTAATCTTGTATTTGTAGGAGTATTGATAAGGTTGTAAGCATCAAGATGATGGAAGGAGTATTTTGAAGAAATTATATATGATTATTAAACTTATATAGGCCCCTATACATGAGCATATGGTAAAATAAAATCTTCCAAATAAATAAAACTTGGCCAATGCTCATACCCATATAGACAGTGTGCACTCCAAGAGTCTGCCTTAGGAATTTGAAGAGTTGGAGGCTCAAATGGAGGATTTATAATCTCAAATTTGGTACAAAGTACCCTTAGGAGTCCAAAAATATGATCCAATGGTTGTTATTTCAATACTAATGGTATATACCCTCTCTATTTTGTCTCAGAGTAGGGGTAGTTTTCTCATTCATGAGGAGATAGTTTGAAGGAAAAGTGGTGAGATGGATGGACTAGAGGTCAAACAAGACCAAGTGATGATTTGAGAATATATAAGACACGTAACACAAGCTAAAAAACCTTTATAAAATATTTACAATCAATAAGGATGCTCTAACTAAGAAGTGTTACATAAACATGTTGAAGCCATAAAAAAACTACAGACTCCATCAGTCCATCTTCAGACTCCTATAGAAAAACTATAGACTCCATTAGTCCAAATAAAAACTCCTAAAACATAACTATGGAATCCATCAGTATAGCTTCATTACTTTCATAAGCCTCATCGAATGCACATGGTAGCTCGAAACCGTTTGGAGTGATATGAAGTGGATGAAATGGACTAGGATAGACCCATGGGGCATAATTTGACCTTTTGGAGCTATTGGAATGAATTAAAAACCCCAAATTGGTCATTCTTGGATGTAATGTCATGACAGGGTAAGCAAAGAGAAGGGGAGGAATTGAGAAGGTCACTTCAAATGTCCATACCTACCTAAAAGCTTTGCATGGTGTTCCAAGAGGTTGTAAGAAGTTGAAGGGGGTCATAAAAAATCACTTTTGGGTGTTGGTTTCGAAATCCAACATCAGAGGGTTATGAAAAATCCCTAAAGGGCCAATTCACTTAAAACCCTTCATAACCCCTATTTTTGGACCTGATTTGAGAGATGAGGTTCAAAATGTACCCAGATGGAAAAATTTGACCCTAAGACCTGAAGGAAAGTTGTTGGAAACTCCATGAGTATTAGAGCCACATAGTATATTATATGGAATCCATATAGATAAAGAAAGGGACTAGTTTATTGACAATTTCTTATGTTTTTTAGGTTATGGAGATGATCAAAAGATGTCAATCACTTTGGGAGGTATCTTGGGGTTTAAACCAACACTCCATGCCATTTTAAGACCTTGGAAATACTCATAAGTACCTATGCTAGCTCTCTTTATTTAGCCTATCTAAACTAGCATCTAGAATGACATAGTGGACAAAGTGGAAACTAAAGTTTGGTGGCCTTTTATGATGTTTCTAATGAATCCAAGCATATGAAGTGTCGTAACACATGTAAAAATACCCCTGGTATGGATTAGTTAGGGAATATTGAAAGATTCTAGTGCCAAGTATCAAGGAATGCCTATTGGAGAGTGATCATAGTTGAAAGGTGATGATGAGCTTATGTGTAGAGTAATTTATTACTCTATGCCATATTTAATTTATTTTTGGTTTGAGCCCTGTAATTTTGGTTCCTGTGTACCCTGGACGTCACAACAGAATTTTAAGGTAGAGGGCTGGTTCATTTTGCCTAAGTATCGAATTGCAGCGAAAGCTGCCAAGTGTCGCCCTCAAGTGTGGGTCCTTTTCCCATTTTGTTTCCTTTCATTTCATTCTTGGCCTAAGTTTTGATTCAAGTAAAGGTTGCCAAGTGTTGATCTTTGGGAAATGAAGCTAGACAGCTAGCGTCCTCTGAACACCATTTTTAACTTTCCAGAGAACCACGAACCATGCCACATACCCAATAGCAGTTAAGCAAAACGCACCATGTGTCAGTATCTACGTCTCATATCAGCATCTGCTTTTCATTCGAAGACTTTCAACAAGCTATGCAGTAGAGAAAGTGGAAAGTGTTAGGTGGTAGTTGCGGGGGTCATGAACTACCCTTTTAAAGAAGCACCGAAAGCCACCACGTGTTGTCATCTCGGAGACTTTGGTCCAATGCTTTCATTCAAAGCATAAAGGCATCATTTTATTTTTCTCAAGTTCCATGAAGCAGTGGATGCCACCAAGTGTTACTCTCTGAGCCCCCCTTATACTCCATTCCCAAGGTAGCGGAAGGTGCCATATACCCCTAGAAAGAGAAGTGAAGGTTACCACATGTCAACCTCTGAGAAACAATCTTGAGTTTCATTGCTGAATAAAGATTGTGATGGGCCTCAGGTGTTACTTCAAAGGTCAGTGGAAGCTGCCAAGTGTCACTAGACATAAAAATATAATATGTGTCCCGAATGATATTACAACACATCCAAAGAGAAGTAGAGAGAGCCCTATGTCTTCGATGAATCAGGTAGAAGGTGCCAAGTGTCATCCTCCAGTGCCTTCTAGACAACAGGAGGGAAAATTCATAAATTGACTAAGTGTCCTCTTCCATTTCAAAGTGCCCATCTACTTGCTACAGCGAAATAAGGGAAATTCGATGAGAGTTATTCCTGGTAGATAGAATAGTGCATCGAGTATATTTTTTGGGCTTACAAGCATTGAAGATGACATCCGTTTGTCCCCTAACAATAGAGGCAGAGTAGATAGTTGAGCAGCCAAACAGATGATGGAATGAAGAATTTCAAGTGCAAAGAGAGGTACTAGACATGGATTGCCATGCCTCATTCAGGGCAGTTCTTGATAAGACCAGAATGCATCTAAGGCATTGAATGCACCTTTTACTTTGCCCCTTGCGAGTGAAGGATGGAGTGGAATTGTGTGGGAAAGAAAGTGATCAAAGGAGACATCCAAGGCTATAATAGAAGAATGGTAAAATCAGAAAAAAGGTGGGGGGGGGGAATTTTCTCATAGTCTTAGACTATCTGTAGATTTTGACCAATAATATCATTTTCTCTTGTCTCAATTTTCTTGAGTTGTAAAGTTTATGTAATCATGCATGTTTCTATGCCCTTTATGTGGCTGAATGAATTAAAAAAATTTGAGCTCCATGCCTTGGTTGGTGTTGTCTGTGTCGTTTGCAAAGTAGCCTATGCTGTAGATTTTCTAGTGTTGTGATTGGAAATGTTATTTGATTTTGTCTCATTTTCTAGAGTCTGAAGTTCTACATAAATGTACATGACTTTTGTGCCTCTTATGTGATTGGAAGATTCTATTAAGAAGATTGAGCACTATGCCTTTGTTAAAAATTCTTGTATCTCAGCAAAAGACTCCCCTGTTGTGAGCCTTTATTTATGTTATTCTAATATTTTACATTGATCATGCACTTGTCTGATCTTAAATGTAATAGAATCATATAATAGCCTCACTGTGCTCAAGTTTGGATTAGGATTACACTCAGGCACATCGCCATAGTTAGGTTTCTAATTCCTACATTTGCGTTTCTGTTTAATCTCCTATCCCTTTTCTCCAATATCCGATACAAAAGAAGAGACCAACTTCTCTAAAATATGGAGGTTGTTTCAAGCCGCATCATCCCACAACTTGAAACTTCCCATTTTTGTTGATTAAAATCAAGCACAATTTTTGTCATCAACAGTTTGTAGCACACTCGGTGGGATGAATCTTTCAAGGAATTACTTCTAAATCCAAGACAGCTTCCATGTAAGTCTTTTTTTTATTAAATTATTGTGAATTTTTTTTATGGCTATGTATGGAGAGAATTCTTATGTTATATTTCCTTATCAGCCCAATGATGGATCAGACTAGCCTAGTCATGATATTGATGAGCTTAATCAGCCTTTTCAAGGCTACTATTAAAGCTATGATGAGCCTTATCAAGTTTCTCATGATCCCTATTATCAAGAGCATGACTTTTACCTTCCTCATGAGCCATATTAGTCTCAAGACTAGAATTCATCTTCCCCATATGGTTATGATGTTGCATATAAGCAGTATTGCCTTCAAGAAAAAATTAATGAAATAGAGCTCAGAGTACGAGCATATGCAAGAAAGGTTTGTTCTAACTCTCAGTATGAGGAAATAAATGATCTATTTCAAAATATGTCTAGTGATCTAGAAGAGATAAATGGACTATGTATTCTCGCATTGGAAATGATGGAGGCTTGGGAAAGGCAAAGAATTGAGTTAAACGAATTATCTACAAAAGGCTATGGTGCTTCTTATTCTTATGAAGCCCTTAACCATGCCCAGTGTATGCCAAGAAAGCTTCCTAGTTGGAATCAAAAGCCCATTCACAAGCTGATTCAAGAGCCTATTGATGAGACTAAACCCTCCTATAGTCCCATCATTGCCTCACCAATTATCTCTCAAGCTTAGGTTGTCCAGGAGGACAAGCAGGTTCCAAAATTTGATGAGGCAATGGCCGAGTGGAAAGAGCAAAATACAGACGTCTTTAATAATTTCTCTTTCCCTCCTCTCCAAAACTCCCTAGAGAATTCCATTGCCCTCAAGATTCCAAAATATGATCATGATCAATCTCCCATGCTTCATTTCCCCTCTCAAACAAATAAATTTCATCACCCTCCCACTGTCACCCTTCCTCAAGAAGACCCTATTCTCTGGAGTATTGAAAAAAGGGTTGCAACTACAGGACAAGTTCTTGTAGAATGTATAAAGGATGATCTAAAAGTGCCTGAAGAGGATTTTCCCATTGACACTTCTCTTCAAGTAGTAATTGAGCATCTAGTTATAACTGAGAGTGGGAAGACTGATGTTGATATAGAGGAACTTCAAGAGGAGCTGATACAAATTGAAGTCATACATGAGTTACAGGTATCTCCTATTAAGAAGAATCCATATAGTGTGACAAGGGATTCAGTTCAAATAGATCAAAATAAGGAACAAAGGGATGATTGGCAGTTGTACCTTGAGCCTCTACCAGAGATTAAAGAGCTTTGTACAGATATGTTGGCTACTAAAGAGCATATTTATGAGAAGCTTGATCAAGAATCCCCTATTCAAGTTCACAATACAGATGGAGTTGCATGCCCAAAGCTCCTTGAAGAGCTGGATGAACTTGTAGCAGTAAATAAGAAGGGTGTGGTCACTCAAAAGGCATGCATATATGGGGTATCACTTGCCATGGTAATAGATAACAAGCAATCTGAAAATGATTAGGAAATACTTGGTGAGTTTGTCTGTGTTGGTGACTAGTTTGCTATTAATGACCCATTTGGAAAGATGCTAATATAGTTGGTCGATAAGGCAAATGCCTCATCTAAGGTTATGATTAAGAAACAACCTGCTTTGCAAATTGTACCATCTCTCAAAAGGAGCGAGTTTAAGAGTTTTCCATTTTATCCAGGTGGATCGTGCCTTATCATGATTAACTAGAGTGGGAGTCAGGTTCTTTTTGAGTGGGCTCAAAAGCCCAAGTGGTCACCAATAACTGTAGAGTAATTTCTTACTCTACGCTGTATTTAATTTATTTTTGGTTTGAGCACTACAATTTTGGTTCCTGTGCACCCTAGACATCACAGTAGAATTTTGAAGCAGAGGGCCGATTCATTTTGCCTAAGTATCGAAGTGAAGTAGAAGCTGCCATGTGTCACCCTCTAAGTGTGGGTCCTTTTCCCCTTTTGTTTCCTTTCATTTCATTCTTGGCCTAAGTTTTGATTCAAGCAGAGCTCACCAAGTGTCAATCTCTAGGAAACAAAGCTAGACAGCTGGCGTCCTCCAAACACCTTTTTTAACTTTCCAGAGAACCACGGACCATGCCACATACCCAGTAGTAGTTAAGCAGAATGCACCATGTGCCAGCATCTGCATCTCATATCAGCATCTGCTTTTCATTCAAAGAATTTCAACAAGCTAAGAAATAGAGAAAGTGGAAAGCACCAGGTGGCAGTTGTGGGGGCCGTGAACTACCCTTTTGAAGAAACACCAGAAGCCACCACGTGTTGTCATTCAGGAGACTTTGGTCCAACGCTTTCATTTAACACATAAAGACATCATTTTATTTTTCTCAAGTGCCATGAAGCAGTGGATGCTGCCAAGCGTCACTCTCTAAGCCCCCCTTCTCCATTCCTAACGCAGTGGAAGGTGCCATATACCCCTAAAAAGAGAAGCAGAGGTCACTGCGTGTCAACCTCTAAGAAACCATCTTGAGTTTCATTGCTGAATAAATATTGTGGTGGGCCTTGAGTGTTACTTCAAAGGTCAATAGAAGCTACCAAGTGTCACCAGCCATAAAAATCTAATATGTGTCCCAAATGATATTATAACACAGCCAAAGAGAAGCGGAGAGAGCTATGTGTCTTCGATGAATCAAGTAGAAGGTGCCAAGTATCATCCTCCGGTGCCTTCTAGACAATAGGAGGGAATATTCATAAATTGACTAAGTGTACTCTTCTATTTCAAAGTGCCCATCTACTTGTTATAGCGAAATGGGGGAAATTTGGTGAGAGTTATTCCTGGTAGATAGAACAGTGCACCGAGTAGATTTTTGGGGCTTACAAGCATTGAAGACGCCCTTTGTTTGTCCCCTAACAATAGAGGCAGAGTAGACAATTGAGCAGCCAAACAAATGATGGAACAAAGAATTTCAAGTGCAAAGAGAGGTACTAGACATGGATTGCCATACCATAGTCAGGGCAATTCCTGATAAGACCAAAATGCATCCAAGGCATTGAATGTGATGTCTGTTTTGTCCCTTATGAGTGAAGGATGGAGTGGAATTGTGCGGGAAAGAAAGTGATCAAAGGAGACATCCAAGGCTATAAAACAAGAATGGTAAAATTAGAAAAAGGGGGAGGAATTTTCTCATAGTCTTAGACTATCTGTAGATTTTGACCAGTAATATCATTTGCTCTTGTCTCAATTTTCTTGAGTTGTAAAGTTTATGTAATCATGCATGTTTCTGTGCCCTTTATCTGGCTAAATGAATTAAGGAAATTTGAGCTCCATGCCTTGGTTGGTGTTGTCTATGTCATTTGCAAAGTAGACTATGCTGTAGATTTTCTAGTGTTGTGATTGGAAATGTTATTTGCTTTTGTCTCATTTTTTGGAGTCTGAAGTTCTACATAAATGTGCGTGACTTATTCACCTCTTATGTGATTGGAAGATTCTATTAAGAAGATTGAACACTATGCCTTTGTTGACAATACCTGTATCTCAGCAAAAGACTCCCCTATTGTGAGCCTTTATTTCTGTTATTCCAATCTTTTACATTGATCATGCACTTGTCTGCTCTTAAATGTAATAGAATCATATAATATCCTCACTGTGCTCAGGTTAGGATTAGGATTACACTCAAGCACATTGCCATAGTTAGGTTTCTAATTCTTGCATTTGCATTTTTGTTTAATCTCCTATCCCTTTTCTCCAATATTCGATACAAAATAAGAGACCATCTTCTCTAAAATATGGAGGTTGTTTCAAGCCACATCATCCCACAGCTTGAAACTTCCCATTGTTGTTGATTAAAATCAAGCACAATTTTTGTCATCAACATTATGTAAGATAATTTCATGATGAAATAAACTCCCAACATAGGTGTAATCATATTTTTAACTCCCTCTACTCATCATACATGAGACATTTGCTCATAACATGCCTTGGACTGCTTAAAGAAACCATGATGAATGTAGTCTCATAAAGGAATAGTGATTGAGATGATTAGTACACCACACTTGGAAGAGGAGGATAATTTGGAATGTGATCAAGTGTAATTTAGTTTCATAACTCATTTTTCATTCCATCCACATGCCTTGTAACTAGTCCTCACCTTTGGATACTTATCTTTGTGCCTCTTCAACTTCTCCTTTCTCTCTCATCTTCTAAATTCTATAAATGCAAGCCATTTTGGCTTTACAAAGGATTCCAACTCTTGGCATGGTGAAGCCCTGCCAAAATTGTACCTTGATTTATACTTAAGATAATGAGAAGCAATCTTGTTATACTCTAAGTCCATTTGAACTACGTGTTGAAGTACTCCATCTTGAATGTCACGTATACATTGAGTTCATCTTGTTTTCATGCAATCCTTGAATGTGTTGTTGCAAATGACTTATCTCCTAACATGTTTCATGAAGTGTTTGCTACTGAAATATACTCTTAAAGTGTGTATGAGATTGGTAGTGTCATAGCTGACCTTCCCTTCACTTGCCTTCATTTGTTGAGTTGTTATTTTCCTTCATGACAAATACCAATGCTAGGGAGATCCATTAATGGTGTTGAGGATAGTTTGGTTGTCTTAGCTCATTATGCAAATTCCAAGTGTATGAATGGAAGCAAATCTTGGTGTATCACCTCCTAGTTTAGGTTTGATCTATGTATTTTCTTTCCCTTTTCACCCATAATAGGTAGTTTTAGTCATAGAAGCACATCAAGTCATATCTAGGGAGATAGTCCTTCTAATTCTAGAGGTCTACTTCCACTATAGGTGCCCCACACACTTGAAAGTATTCCCATGTTGGCCAAATATTGAAGAGGCTCTAACAACCTCTTCTAGGATAGAAGATTTGGAGACAATAGTTCTAACATGCTCAATGGGACAAGGTCTAAATAGTGGGAATATTATTGGTGTGTCTTCTCTCTTATTAGCTTTTAGAAACATCCAGGCAAGCACCAATGGCAACTCCAAATGAATTTTTGGTTGTAAGCAACCTATGTATCTATTGTTAAAGATTTTGATCAATTATTATCTTTTCATATAACTTATGAAGTTGATATGGATGGCTATGAGGAGAATCCTTACCATACACCTCCCTATAAACCTTTTTTGACCCTTTAAATCCTTCTCAATAGTCCTATCAAGAATACCATCCTCCTTATGAGTCATGGCAGTCCTCTAGTCAACCTAGTCCCTTTACAAAAGAGTATGTTGTTGTTGACTAGCCATATGACCCATATTAACCTAAGCCTTGTCATGAGGAGTAAAGTGACACCATTAGTTGGGAGGAAAAAAATGAAGATTTTAAAACCTTACTTGAAGAAATTAAACATCCCAATTACTTTGTCTAAGCTTACTATACCTCATATTTTCAAAATGTGTGGGCAGTTATGCCAAAGTTTCTATAATTGGAAAATCATATGAGTGTGCTAGATAAGTGTTGTGATGAAACTCTTGGTGGTATTGTGGATTGGTTAAGAGTTTCAATTGGATTGTTAATGGACATGTGGGGGTATGTTGAGGAAGAGAAAAAATATATCATTAGTGAAGGATCATCCATGGCAAGAGAGGATTTTCAATGGTGGATTAATAGGTTAGAGAGATAGGAAACTCAAGAGGCTATGGAACAAGTTTCATCTATAAAAGAATCTCCAAAAATATATGAAGAGCCTCAAGAAGATGAAGAGGATGATGAAATATTGTATTATGAAGATCTCCTTCCTATTTTTCTTCCTATCTTACCTCTCCTTCAAGATCCCATTCAAGAAGTTTCATCCATATCCATGCCCATCCATGAATATCACACTCCATCCCCAAACCATATACCTATATATCTCTCTTCTACTATTCCTCTCCTTGAAGAAGAACATATTCAATCCTCAAAAGAACCTACTAGTTCCAAGCTTCCAACTTGGGACCAAATGGTAAAGTCTTGGGGAAAGAAAGAGGTTAAAGGAGAAGTCCAAGAAGATGATGAAAATCATGAGGTGGATATGGAAGAAAGTGATGTTCCCTCAACCCAAAAAATCCTTGTTGTTATCCAAGAGAGATTTCAATAGATTTCTCTTTCTTTCATATTCATTCATGAGCCTCTCACTACACCTTACATTATTTCTTTAGATCATTCATTCATTTGCCACCCTCCCACCCCATATCTTGTTTAAGAAGGAACTCTTTTAAGGGAAGCATCAAAGGAGGATAGAATTTATTTTGAATTAGAGTAAGAAGATAGCACACATAATGATGAAGAAGAATTTATCATTGGAACTCCAATTGGGGCTATCAAGCATAACTCACCCTTCTTGAACCAAGAAAAAGAAGAATCAAATGAAGTTATAGCTGCTCATAAGAAGGATGGGGATAGACTTGGAGTGGACCATATCACCAAGGATCAAGATGAGGTGTTTTAAGAAGAAGTTCATGAGGAAGAGATGATCCTTGATGTGAGAGATGACAAAGAAGAATGGCTACAACAGATTTAGTTTCTACAAGAGCTTTAAGAACCTTGAAAAGTTGAAGGCAAAGTATATGAGAAGATAGAGAAAGAAGTATCTATGAGAAACAATGATCAATATTTGGAATATTACACTAAGCTCCTTGATGAGCTTAAAGAATTTACAACTGAAAAACCACTTGTCCATTGTGAAGACATCATGGGGAGCCAAGAAACATGCTTTAATGAAGAATCATTGATCATGTAAAGACTAAGGAGTCTTATGAAGAAGCTGAGGTAATTAAGGTGCAATAAGAATTCATATTTATAGGTTATTTGTTTGAAGTTGTCTTGGCTACATTGAAATCCAAGCCAAGAAGATTGGCCAACACCATGAGAAAGATGAAGGCTTCCATGCCAATGTTCAAATGGAAACATGTCACATGTATGCTTTCATTTTATGAAGGAAAGAAGAGTTTTAGACTTTCCATTTGATCTAGGAGGGTGAGATTCTTTTAGGATAGTATGTGTTTTGTTTGGTTTTGTTTTAGTTTGTTGTTGTGTTCCCTAAGTGCTCTTGAAGCACAAGTTGTGTGTTTCCTTACCTCTGTTGGTGTGTGTCTTTGATTTTGTGTGTTTGGGTTAACCATATTATTTTTATTAATTAAAATTTATGTTCAATTCAATTTGAGTGCCCATATGTGTAACTCCATGCCTAATAGAAGGTTTAGGCAACTGGTCTTAGGCATAGTTGGCATGCCACCCTAGGAATTGCCAAGAATATTGACCAAATTTGACCCCAAGTCAAATTTGGTTCAAACCCTACTATTTTTAAATTTTTAAGAATGTTTAATATGTTGTATGGGGTCTCCTATTATCCTATATATCTAACTTTCCCTTCCCCTAGTCCCTGTTGAAGCTCATTTCCTTCGAAATGGCCTAGTCAACCAAAGTTAAAGTTGGTCAACATTGGTCATAGAAGGTAAAAGGATAATTTTTTTTTATAAATTTCCCAAAAGGGTCGTTGACATGTTTTAATATGTTTAAAATCCATAAAATGACCATTCGCTAAGTTTTATTTGCAAAAAGGGGGTATTTGGTCACATTTCTAGCCTATTAAATCACTTGTATAGACTTCCAAGGAGGAAAAATTGCCACCAAGGTGGATATAAACTTGGATAAGGTCAAATAATGTCAATATTTTTCAAATTTGAGTTAAAAAATTAGTCATGAGAAATTAATTATAGTTTCCCTTGAGTTTGGGCCCCTTTGAGCACTTGTACGGACTTCTCAAGTGTACTTTTAGATAAAAACATGGTGGTGTCACTATTAATCTCCCCATAGGTCATTTACATGTTTTTATTGAGAATAATACATAAAAAAAATTATCTGAAACTCATTTCCCTTCTTTTTACATTGGCAAGCCAAGGAAGGGCAAGTTCAAGCACTCACTATGGAAGCTAGGGGTGGAGTCAGGAAGAGTGCTTCTGGGGGTCAATTTTACTCTAAGTCTAATTAATTTTAATGTTAATAAATTTTACATTGGTGGATCATACTTCATGAAAAATAACTTGCACTCCAAACAACTTTTTTTGGAATTACATCCAAGAGGGGTATAAGTTTGCATATGTTTCTTATTTTTAGTAATCAATAGAGCTATATGATTTTGATAAGGTGGTTTTAGGCTAGAATAATTTCCTCTCAATGGTGTTATCATCATCAAATATCTTCTCTCTGAATTCCATTAAAAAAGATTTCAAAATTGTGCTTGTTTTCCAACCTGGCAGCCATATATGGGTAACCTAAGTTTTGAAACATGAAAAAGAGTTTCATTAGAGGTTTCAATGTGCTTGGGTCCATGTTTTAAATGTGCTTTTTAGTCAATGTAATAGTGAGAGATCAAATCAAGTTACCATTCTTCAGGCTAATTTGTACAATTTTCCTTGTTTAATACATTGTTATTAAAGTGTGCTCATAGTCAAATTCTATAGGAGTTCAAGAGGATGTACAGAGGTACAAATGATGGGATCCATGGTGGAATTAATTTTTGAGGTCCTAACATCTCCCAAGGTCATGGATTTCATTCCATGAAGCTAAAAATACTATGCAAAGTGGAAATTCTCTTTTAAAAGAATGATTGAATGTTTTGGTTACTTAGTCCCAAAATGGACCAAACAGAGATCCTTAAACCTTTTTGGGATAATGTTTGCCATGACAGAATGAATTTCACATGATCTTGGTTGATTGATCTAATATCCCTATCTACATACAACAAACCTACAAATTTTGAGGGGCAAAGGGTAAGAAGAAGATGGTCATTAAGACCCTTGAAGTTGTCAAAAAACCATTGAATGTTGATAGTGAAGTCTATCTGGTATGGATGAAAAAGTGACTTTACATTTCAATTTTGATGATCTTAAGCTATGCCATCAAGGGAGATAAATAAAAACTAGTTCAAATAGTAATCCTAACCTAAGATGATAGAGACAGGGTGGATTTTGAGGTTTTGATCACTAATGTACCCTCCCCTATCCATACCACAAGCCTAAGACAAGATCCTATAGCCAAAACACCTTCGATAGTGGCCTAATTTGATCTCTACATGGTGATTTGAAGGTTCTAAAGTGACAAGGTTGGTTCAAATCAAGTGTTTCATCCTAAATGGAATCCAACAAGTTTTATTACATCAAAACCAAATGTTAGAAACTCCAAATAAACACCTACAAGACTGTCTCAGTCCAAATAGGCAGAAAACACTAGGTTTGGGAATCAAATGATATCATGTACAAAGAGAATAGAGTCAATGGTTTAGGAGAAATAAAATATCTATAATGAATCACAAAAAACCATAATTAAGGTATTTTAGAGACATATTAACCTGGGCCTAACCTCAAATACACCCTGCAGGGGTAGAGTAAGGTTGTCTCAATCAACAACAACTAGGCCTAATCTTATACATGCAGGAGTATTGAGAAGGTTGGAAAGATCAAGCAGATGGAAGGAGTATTTATAAGGCATTATATATAATTATTAGACTTATATAATCCCATATCCATGAGTATATGGTCAAATAAAATCCTCCAAACAAATAAAATTAGCTAACACTCATACCCCTATAGACAGTGTGCACTCCAAGAGTATTCCTTATTAAATTTGAAGAGTTGGAAGGCTAAATGGAGGATTTAGAAGCTCAAATTTGGTACATATTACCCTTAGGATTCAAATAACATGATCCAATTGTTTGTCTATCAAGACTGATGGTGTATACCCTACCTATTTTATCTTAGATTAGGGGTAGTTTTATCATGCACATAAATTCATATCTAAGGAGATATCCCTTCCAATTCTAGAGGTCTACTTCCACTATAGGTTCCCCACACACATGGAAGTATTCCTTTGTTGGCCAAATCTTGAAGAGGTTTGAATAACCTCTTCTAGGGTGCAATATTTGGAGACCATAGTTATGGCATGCTCGGTGGGGCAAGGTCCAAATAGTGGGAATATTTTTGGTGTGTCTTCTCTCTTATCATCTTTTGGAAACATTCAAGCAAGCACCAATGGTGACTCCAAATGGATTTATGGTTGTAAGCAACCTAGGTATCTATTGCTAAAGATTTTGATCAATTATTGTCTTTTCATGTGACTTATAAAGTTGATATGGATGGATAGGAGGATAATCCTTAACATACACCTCCCTATCAACCTTTTTTTGACCCTTTCTATCCTTATCAACAATCATATCAATAATACCATCCTCCCTATGAGTCATGGTAGTCCTATGGTCAACCTAGTCCCTTTCCAAATGAGTATGCTATTGTTGACCAGCCATATAACCCATATTCATGTAAGCCTTGTCATGAGGATTCAAGCAACACCATTAATTGAGAGGAAAAATATGAAGCTTTTAAAACCTTACTTGAAGAAATTAAAAAACCCAATCACTTTGTCCAAGCTTATTATACCTCTCATTATCAAAATGTGTGGGGAGTTATGCCAAATTTTCTAGAATTGGAATAACATATGAGTGTGCAAGATAAGTGTTGTGATGAAACTCTTGGTGGTCTTGTGGATTGTTTAAGAGTTTTAGTTGGATTGTTAGTGGACATGTGGGGGTATGTTGAGGAAGAGAATCAATATGTCATTAGTGAAGGATTGTCCATGGAAAGAGAGGATTTTTAATGGTGATTTAATAGGTTAGAGAGATAGGAAACTCAAGAGGCTATGGAATAAGTTGAAGCTTTAAAATAATCTCAAAAAATATATGAAGAGCCTCAAGAAGATGAAGAGGATGATGAAAACTTGTATGAAGAAGATCTCCTTCCTATTTCTCATCCAATCTTACCTCTCCTTCAAGATCCCATTCAATAAGTTTCATCCATATCCATGCCCATCCATGAACATCACACTCCATCCCCAAACCATAGACCTATATATATCTCTTCCATCATTCCTCTCCTTGAAGAACATATTCAATCCTCAAAAGAGCCTAGTAGTCACAAGCTTCCAACTTGGGACCAATAGGTGAAGTCTTGGGGAAAGAAAGAGTTTAAAGGAGAATCCCAAGAAGATGATGAAAATCATGAGGTGGTTGTGGAGGAAAGTGATGTTCCCTCAACCCAACAAATCCTTGTTGCTATCCAAGAGTCATTTCAAGATATTTCTTTTTCTTTCATATTAATTCATGATCCTCTCACTACACCTTACATTATTTATTCATCTCATTCATCCATTTTCCACCCTCCCACCACATATATTCTTGAAGAAGGAACTATTTTAAGGGAAGCATCAAAGGAGGAACAAATTTAGTTTGCAGCAGGGCAATAAGATGGCACAAGTAATGATGAAGAAGAATTTTTCATTAGAAATCCACCTAAGTCTATCAAGCATAACTCACCCTTCTTTAACCAAGAAAAATAATAATCAAATGAAGTTATAGATACTCATAAGAAGGATGGGGATAGAATTGGAGTTGACCATATGACCAAGGATCAAGATTAGGTGTTTGAAGAAGAAGTTCATGAGTAAGAGGTGATCCTTGATGTGAGAGATGACAAAGAAGAATGGCTACAATAGATTGAGTTTCTAAAAGACCTTGAATAAATTTGAAAGGTTGAAGGAAAAATATATGAGAAGATAGAGCCAGAAGTCTCCATGAGAAATAATGGTCAAGATTGGGAAGATTACACTAATCTCCTTGATGAGTTTGAAGAACGTTTAGCTGACAAACCACTTGTCCATTCTCAAAACATCATGGGGAGATAAGAAACATGTTTTAATGAAGAATCATTGCATCATGTAGAAACTAAGGAGTATTATGAAGAATCTAAGCTAGTTGAGGTGCAAAAATAATTCATATTTATAGGTGATTTGTTTAAAGTTGTCTTGGCTGCATTGAAATCCATGCCAAGAAGATTAGCCAACACCATAAGAAAGATGAAGGCTTACATGCCAATGTTCAAATGGTAATATGTCACATGTATCCCTTCATTATATAATACAAGAAGAGTTTCAGACTTTCCCTTTGATCTAGGAGGGAGATATTCTTTTAGGATAGTGTGTGTTTAGTTTGGTTTAGTTTTAGTTTGTTGTTGTGTTCCCTAAGTGCTCTTGAATCATAAGTTATGTGTTTCCTTCCCTTTATTGTTGTGTGTATTTAATTTTGTGTGTGTGGTTAAACCATATTTATTACCTTGATTCAAAGGTATGTTTAAGTAAATTTGAGTTCCCATATGTGTGACTCCATGCCTAATGGAAGGATTAGGCAACTAGTCTTAGGCATAGCTGGCATGCCACACTTGGGAACCACCAAGAATGTTGACCAAATTTGACCCCAAGTCATATTTAATTCAAACCATAATGTTTTTAAATTTTTAATAATTTTTTATATGTTCAATGGGGTCTCTTATTGTCCTAAATATCTTACTTGCCCTTCTCCTAGTCCCTATTGAAGCTCATTTCCTTTGAAATGGTCTAGTCAACCAAAGTTAAAGTTGGTCAACCTTGGTAAACTATGGTAAAAGGAGAAAATTATTTTGTAAATGTCATAAAATTTTCCTTTAAATGTTTTAATATGTCTAAAATTCATAAAATGGCCATTTTCTAAGTTTCATATGCAAAAAGGGGGTATTTGGTAACATTTCTAGCCTATTAAATCACTTCTACAGACTTTCAAGGAGGAAAAATTATCACCAAGGTGGATATAAACGTGGATAAGGTCAAATAATGTTGATATCTATTAGAGGTCACATAAATAATTAGTCATGAGCAAGAAATGGTGGTTTCCCTTGATTTTGGCCTCCTTTGAGCACTTGTATGGACTTCTTAAGTGCACTTGCAGCTAAAAAAGTGGTGGTGAAACTCTTGAAATCCAAAAAGGTAATTTCAATATTTTTATTGAGAATATTTCATAAAAAATTTCAAATTCAACTCATTTTTCTTCATTTTCCATTAGCAAGCCAAGGAAGGGCAAGTTCAAGTACTCACTATGGAAGCTAGAGGTGGAGTCAGGAAGAGTGCTTCTGGGGGTGGATTTTATTCTGAGTGTAGTTAAATTTCATATAAATAGATTTTATATTGGTTTATCATCCTTCATGAAAAATAAATTTCACTCCAAAAAACTTTTTATGGAATTGCATCCAAGAGGGGTATAAGTTTGCATCTATTTCTTATTTTTAGGAATCATTGGAGCTATGTGATTTGGATAAGGTGTTTTTAGGTTATAATAATGTCTTCTCCATGGTGTTATCATCATCCAATATCTTCTCTCTCAATTCCCTTGAAATATATTTCAAAAATATGATTGTTTTCCAAGTTGGTAGCCATATATGGGTAACCTAAGTTTTACAACATGAAAAAGAGTTCAATGGGAGGTTTCAATGTGCTTGGGTCCATATTTGAAATGTGCTTCCAATTTATGTCATCATGAGAGATCAAATCAAGTTACCATTCTTCAAGCTAATTTGTCCAATTTTCCTTGTTTACTATCTTGTTTTTAAAGTGTGCTCACAGTCAAATTCTATATGAGTTCAAGAGGATATACATAGGTACAAATGATGGGATCCATGGTGGAATTAATTTTTGAGGTCCTAACATCTCCCAAGGTCATGGATTTCCTTATATGAAGCTAAAGATACTATGCAAAGTAGAAATTCTCCTTCAAAATAATGATTGACTATTTTGGTTCCTTAGTCCCCAAATGGACCAAACAAATATCCTAAAACCTTTTTGGGATAATGTTTGCCATGATAAAATGAATTTCCCATGATCTTGATTTATTGGTCTGATAGCCCTATCTACATATAATAACCCTACCAATTTTTAGTGGTTATTAAGATCTTTGAAGTTGTCAAAAAACCATTGAATGTTGACAATGAAGTCTACAGGGTATGGATGAAAAAGTGACTTTGCATTTCAATTTTGATGATCCTAAGCTATGACATCAAGGGAGATCAATCCAAACTAGTTCAAATAGTAATCCTAAGCTAAGATGATAGAGACAAGGTGGATTTTGAGGTTTTGATCACTAATTTACCCTCCCCTATCCAAACAACAAGCCTAAGATAAGCACCTACAACCAACACCTGAGATAGTGGCCTAATTTGACTTATAAATGGTGATTTGAAGGCTCTAAAGTGACAATGTTGCTTCAAATCAATTATGTGATCCTAAATGGAATCAAATGTTAGAAACTCCAAATAAACACCTATAGGACTATCTCAGTCCAAACAGGTAGAAAAGACTAGGTTTGGGAATCAAACGATTTCACATACAAAGATAAGTGAATCAATGGTTTAGAAGAAATAAAATGTCTCTAATTATTCACAAGAACCATAATTAAGGTGTTTTAGAGACATATTAACCTAGCCTAAACCTCAAAAACACCCTATAGGGGCATAACAAGGTTGTCACGGTCAATAATAATTAGGCCTAATCTTATATTTGTAAGAATAATGAGAAGGTTGGAAGGATAAAGATGACAAAATGAGTCTTGTTAAGGCATTATATATGATTATGAGACTTATATAAGCCCATATATATGAGCATATGGTAAAAAAGAAGACTCTAAACAAACAAAACTCAACCAACACTCATACCCCTATAGACAGTGTGCACTCCAAGAGTATGCCTTAGAAATTTGAAGAGTTGGAGGGTCAAATGGAGGATTTATAAGCTAAAATTTGTAAAAATTACCCTTAGGAGTCAAATAAGATCATCCAATGGTTGGTTTATCAATATTAATGGTGTATACCCTATCTATTTTATCTCAGAGTAGGGGTAGTTTTCTCATGCATGAGGAGACAAATTGAAGGAAATGTGGTGAGATGGATGGACCAGAGGTCAGGAAATCCCAAGTCATGATTGGACAAGATGGATGAAACCTAACACAAGATAAAACACCTTTCTAGAATCTTTTAAAGCAAGAAAAATGCTCTAACCAAGAAGGATTACATAGAGATGTTGAAGCCATCATAAAAGCTACAAAATCCATCAGTACAACTTCAGAATCCTATAGAAAAACTATGGAATCCATCAGTATAGCTATAGAATACTATATCCCAACTATGGTATCCATCAGTATAACTATATAATCTATCAACAAAGCTTTGTTACTTTTACAAGCCTCACAAAATGCACAAGCGAGCTCAAAACCATTTGGAGTACTAGAAAGTGGATGAAATGGAGTAAGAAAGACCCATGGGGCATAATTTGACATGTTAGAGCTATTGGAATCAATAAAAACCCCAAAATTGATCATTATTGGACCCAATGTCGTGATAGGGTATGCAATGAGAAGGGGTGCAATTGAGAAGGTCACTTCAAATGCTCATACCTACCTAGAAGCTCTGTATGGGATTCCAAGAGGTTATATGAGGTTGAAAGGGGTCCTAAACAAGCACTTTTGGGTTTTGGTTTAGAAATACAATGTCAAAGGTTTATGAACAATCCTTAAAGGGCCAATACACATAAAACCCTTCATAACCCCTATTTTGGCACCCAAATGGAGAGATGAGGTTTAAAATGCACCCAAATGGAAGAATTTGACCCTAGGATCTGAAGGAAAGTTGTTGAAAACTCCATGGGGATTAGAGACATGGAGTCATATTATATGAAATCCATATACATGGAACAAAGGACTAGTTTATTTGATAATTTCTTGTATTTTATAGGTTTTAAAGATGATCAAAAGATGTCAATCACTTTGGGAGGTATCTTGGGACTTGATACAACACTCCATGCCAATTTCAAACCTTGAAAATACTCACAAGTACCTCTGGTAGCTCTCTCTATTCAGCCTATCTAAACTAGCATCTAAAATGACATATTGGACAAAGTGGAAACTCAAGTTTGGTGGCCTTTTATGATGTTTCTGATGAATCCAAGCAAATGAAGTGTCCTAACATGTGTAGAAAGACCCCTACTATGGATTAGTTAGGGAAGATTGAAATATTCTATTACCAAGCGTCAAGGAATGCCTATTGGAGAGTTATCATGGTTGAAAGGTGATGATGAGCTTATTTAAGAGAATTTCATGATGAAGGAAACTCCTAATGTAGGTGGAATCATCTTTATAGCTCCCTCTCCTCATCACACATGAGACATTTGTCCATAACATGCGTTGGAATGCTCAAAAAAGCCATGATGAAGGTAGTTTCACAAAGGAATAAGGATTGAGAGGATTGATACACCACATTTGGAAGAGGAGGCTAATTTTTGATGTGATCAAGTGTAATTAATTTTAATGGCTCATTTTTCATTCCATCCACATGCCTTATAACTAATCCTCACCTTTCGACACTTGTCCTTGTGCCTCTTCAACTTCTCCTTTCTCTCTCATCTTCCAAATTATATAAATGCAAGTCATTTTGGCTTTGCAAAGGATTCCAACTCTTGGCATGGAAAATCCTTACAAAAATTGTACCTTGATTTGTACTTAAGCTAATGAGAAGCAAACTAGTTATACTCTAAGTCCATTTTCACTACGTGTTGAAGTAATCCATCTTGAATGTCAAGTATAGATTGAGTTCATCTTGTTTTCATGTAATCCTTGAATGTGTTGCTGAAAATGACTTCTTTCCTAATAGGTTTCAAGAAGTATATGTTATTTCAATAGACTCTTGAAGTGTGTATGAGCTTGGTAGTGTCATATCTGACCTTCCCTTCACTTGTCTTCATATATTGAGTTGTTATTTGGCTTCATGAGAAACACTAGTGATAGGGAGATCCATTAATGGTGTTGAGTCTATTTTGGTTGTCTTAGTTCATTATGAAATTTAAAGTGTATGAATGGAAGAAACTCTTGGTGTATCACCTCCTATTTTAGGTTTGCTTTATGTATTTTCTTTCCCTTTTCGCCCATAATAGGAAATTTTAGTAGCATAAGCACATCAATTCATATCTAGGGAGCTAACCCTACCAATTATAGAGGTATACTTGAAATATAGGTTTCCAACACATGTGGAAGTATTCCCATGTTGTCCAAATACTTATGAATAATCTCTTCTAGGGTGCAAGATTTGGAGACAATAATTGGTCTTTTGAGATGGCTAGGAAAACTAAAACCTACAATTATCTTTGATGATAGTTATCAAATTTTGAGGTTTAAATATAGAAAATGAGAGAGTTTTATGGATTAAAATAATGACCCAAACTGTCCTAAAAATTTTATATCATAATTATTTCCTACGTGTGAGAAACGTTCAAAAAAATTCAACTTCTTGGGTGGCAAAAAGGCAATTTGAAGGTTTGAGAGCGGGTAAGCTTCTCAATGATTATTAATAAAACCATGGGTATTAATAAATGGATAAAGTCACAAAATTGAAATATAAAAACCTTAATCAACCTTTAATAACTGATTATCCCACCATATAACCTCTATGACATGTGCTAAGCAAGTGAAACTTGACCTTCAAACTCCAAGACTGCACTTCATTGAGAGATAGAAAAAGAGATGAAAAACCAAAATTTGACCTCAAATAGATTTTAAGAGATAATTATATTATTTAAAAATTTAATTCATGTTATAAATGGATGAAAAATGTTTTTAAACTCTTGAAAAAGATCAAAACTTGATAAGTCATTTGTTAATCCATTACTAGCTTTCTCAAGCATGTATTGGCTTTGGAGTCTCTCTACATGTTTGAGATATTCCATGGCATCACTGACTACTCAAGACTCTTTGTGTGAGGTATAACCTTATTTGGAACCATTATCACCCATTTTATCACTCTGTATATCCTTGAGATATCCTGAGAAGGTCTGCCACCCTCTAGGCCTAGGTGTATTAGGCCTAGGTGTATCTGAAGGAGTCTTTTGTTAGTTTGAGCCCTTTAAGAGTATCTTAGAATATTTGACCTATATTATAATCATTATTAGGTTATGTTTAATACTCATTATCAATTTTAATTCCATTAATTTCCAATTTTACCCTTTCAATTCTCACTTTAAGACCTAGTTTTGAATAAAAACTCTGTTAATGGACATATGAGAACTTGAGTTTTCTCTTTGATAACCTTCCTCTACCATTATTTGGACCATCCTATCATTTTTATAAGGTTTATTAGACATGTGAAACCTATTATATTATTAATAAACCTGATCAATCCATAATATCATGTGAAAAACTCAAAATATGCATCAAGGACTAAAACTTGCCATAATGTTCCATGTTCTCTTCAACGAACAAGCATAGGACTATGTAAACACAACAAGTACTTAAACTTATTTTTTTACAAAAATAATATATTTATATATATATATATATATATGTATGTATATATATATATACATGTATATATATATATATAATAATAATAATAATAATAATAATAATAATAATAATAATAATAATACCTCATTATTACTAACTTTACAAAATCTCTTAACTTGATTGTACCTCTAGATGCCCCAAAACCCATTTTTATGCTTTCAAACACACTTAGAAATTGTGAACTATGAGACATAGGGAGACAAAAAAAGGTTCATCTGGAACCTATAAGTACCCATATAACTTATCTAATCATTTTAATTTACTATTCAACCGTTTAATTTCCTCAAAAATGCCTTTTTTGATTGTCTACATTTGCATGGTGAAACCCTGAATTCGGCCAACTTATACTTATCCAATATTTGCCACTAAAATTTTATGGATGAAGGTTTATAATGGTTAAATATTCCACATAATATCTCAAATCACATTTTTTTATCATAAACCTCAAAAAATGTGAAATCTCTCTCAAAACCAAGCTTTGAGGGATTAAGAAGGGTTTAAAATTGATTTTGGGTTTGATGATGATTATTCAGTTATATGGGTGAACTAAGGAAAGTAAAATAGGTTTATTTATCTCACCCATTCCCACAAGTATCCTCAAAATTTTAGTTCCTAACTCTCAAACAAATTACTATTTTCACTCCCCTCTCTTCTTGCACTCTAGGCCTCTCTTAGCCCTCTAGGCCTAGAAAATTGAAAAATGGATTTTTTGACCTTTAAATATATGAAAACTCTTTAAAAATATTTTATTCATATTTATTAATCTAATATTATTTCTCATTAAGAATTTGAGACCTTCAAACCTTGTGATCTTATGCAAACTTTGAAATAGCTATGGTGCCAAGCTTGGGAAAATACATAGTTTAAGGGGGAAAAACACAAAATTTCCTCCTTTAGGGATTAGTGGAGACTAAAATAGAATTATTTTATGATATTTAGAATGATTCACCATTTACACAACCTTATCTCTTCCCCATTGAGTTTCTCACTTCAATAAAATCATGAATCATCACAACACCCTACCAAGACTTCTTTAGGATGGTACACTACATCACAAGGGATGATTAAAAGGAGACAAGTCATCAAGGAAGGAAGATCAATGATTTAAATATTTTAAATTCCTACTAAATTTAAGTAAAAAAAAATTATATAGGCCAATTTTAGCCAACATAAGGGAAACTTATTATAAAAACAAAGATAGAAATAACAATCAAACTTTTATAAATAACAAAGGAAGAAATCTAATCAAAACAAGTAAAAGAATCAAAACCCTAATCAAAATATCAATCAAGATTCAAATGTTATTGTTTTTTATATAGTTTTATTTTCTTCTTGAATGAAAATGAGTCGATTTTATATAGAAATGCATCGCACCATATGACTTGCTTATCTAATATTATGTGTGATTCTAGATATATCTCTGAAAGGATTTACTTAGGAGATAAATATTTTTTAGAAGAAACTAAACCAGAAAAATCAAGTTTTTAAATGTTACTATAAATTATATTTTATATGTACCTACACTTAAAAATAATTTTTTAATCTTATTCTCAACTTATAAATGGTAATTTCATTGTAATATTACTTAAATATAGTTGGTCCATTAGAAATCAATTTGGTTCCTTCATTTTTGAAGCTGTCCAAAAGAATGGTGTGTGTGTGTGTGTGTGTGTGTGTGTGTGTGTTTTCTTTCATCACATAGAAAGAATGAATCTCAATTATGGTATGAAAGATTAAGACATGTTAATTTTAGAATTTTATATGATATGTCTAAAAATAATCTTGTTTTTGGACTTCTTTTTATACCCTCTAAATATGATACTTATGAAGGTTTCTTATATGGTAAGCAACATACTAACCCCTTTCACAAGAATCATGATATGAATTCTTCACATCCTTTAGGATTGATTCATAGTGATGTTTCAGGACTATTTAAATTGTATCTCTTAATGTTTTTTTGTATTATTTTACTTTTATTGATGATTACACTAGAATGATCTGATCTTTTTTTATTAAAACAAAATATAATGTGTTGTCTAAATTCAAGGAATTCAAAGCTAGTGTGAAAAATGCATCTGATTTTTCTATAAAGATATTAATAACTAATAATAGTGGTGAATATGTTAGTAAAGAGTTTTATTATTTTTCCATTATTTATAATATTCAAAGGGAACTAAGAAATCCTATTCCCCTCAATAAAATGGTATTGTTGAAAGGAAAAATCACACCATCATAGAAAAGGCTAGAACAATGTTACAATCTACAAATGTTCCTATGTTTTTATGGTTCAAATCTATGAATAATATTTTACATATTCTAAATATATTTTCTACCAAAGTTTTGCATATTTATACACCTTTAAAAATGTGGACTAAAAATAAACCTAGTGTGGCTCATCTTAGGACCTTTGGTAGTCATGCTTCTATCTTTATTCATAAAATAAAATAAAAAAAAAGCTCGATTCTACTTCATATTCTTACATTTTTGTAGGTTAAGGAGGTAAGATTAAAGTCTTAAGAGTGTATGATCCTTATATACATTATATCTCTAAGAATAAGAATTTTATTATTATTGAAAAATCCTTTTGTGAGCCATCTTTAGAACCTCAGTTTTTTTTCTGTTGATGAACCTGACTCTCATGTTTCTCCTAGTAATGAAATAGATGCCCTTTAGGAAGTTGATCTAGTTTTGGTTAAATTGATGTCTAATAAACCCCATGAGTTTTATGTTTAATATAAAATATCTAAATAGGTAGAATCCTTAATTCAATCTTCTAATGTTGATAACCTTAATAAATTAATTAGAAGTCAACATTATTATCATCTATTAATGACTATGTATGAATGGTAAGCTCAATCATTTGAGGAAGCCACTCAAGATGATATATGAAATGTTGTTATGAAATCTAAATATAATTCCCTAATTACAAATTAGACTTGGGATCATGTCCCTCCTCTACCTAAAATACATATTGTCAGTTGTAGGCAGATTTATAAGACCAAATATAATTCAATTGGTAAAATTAAAAATTTTAAAGATAGATTATTTGTTCATGGGTTTAATCAAAAACTCACAATTGAATATATTAAAACCATTGATCCTATAGTAAAAATGGGTACTGTTATAATTTTTATTGCTCATGCAGCCCAAATTTTTTGGGTTATCCACCAAATGGATGTCAAGAATGCATTTCTAAATAGTGATTTAGAAGAGGAAATCTTAATGACTCAACCTAAAGGTTTCCCTAACCCTAATAAATAACACTATGTATTCAAGTCAAAGAAATATTTTTATGGTTTAAAACAGGCTTCTCAAGCTTGTTATTCTAAAATTACTTCTTTTTAAAAAGAATTAGGTTTTTCAAACTACTATTCAGATAATGATCTCTTTGTTAAAGTAAATATTGTCATTTGATTATAATTGTATTATATGTTGATGACTTATTGATTACTAGCGATCTATCTAGTTTAATTCATAAATATAAGGACAAACTAATTTAAATATTTTAAATAAATGATTTAGGTATTCTACATCATTTTTTAGGAATGACTATATTTCAAGGTAAAAATTCAATTTTTGTATCACAATCTCAATATGCACATAATGGACTTGTTAAGTTTAACATTATTGATTGTAAATCTACTTCTATTCCTATTGAATTTGGTAGTAAACTTGATCATAAATCTGCATGTGAGAAAGCAAACCCTACTTTATATAGACAACTTGTTGGTAGTTTGATTTATCTAACCTTTACTAAGACAAATATTTTATATGTTGTTGGTGTTACTTATAGATTTATGTAGGATCCATATTTGGATCATTAAAAATTAGTTAAATAAATTCTTTATTATATCAAAGGAACAATTAATTTTGGTCTATTTTATTATTCTATTGATAATGCTAAATTATATGGTTATTATGATGTTGACCATGTTGGTGATACTATAGATCATAAATCTACTTATGGATATGTGTTTAAGTTTGGTGCAGGTGCTATCACTTGGATCAGTAAGAAGTAACCTATTGTGTCTATCTCTTCTATTGAAGTAGAGTACATAGGTTCTATGGAAGTTTCCAAATAATCCATATTGAGACGAAGATTTTTGGAATAAACTCAATTTAATATTTCTCAATGTACCATTCTTCATTGTGATAACCAAACTTATATAGTTCTGGTAAAAAATATTTTACATCACCAAAGAACTAAACATATTGAAGTTCATGTGCATTTTATCTGAGAGAAAGTTCTCAATGGTGATATTGATTTGTAGTTATATCCTATGAATGAACAAATGGTAGACATCTTCACAAAACTACTTGCTAATATCATATTTTATTAGTTTCATGCAATGTTAAGACTTTTAGAGTTGCCATTGAGGGGGAGTGTGCATGAAAATTCCACTTCATAATGACCATGTGTTCCTTCTTCTTCTCTATACTTATCATTGTAAATCATTGTAAACTTCATGTGTAAGTTATGAGTTTTAAGTAAATTTCATGTAGAATTTTTAATTTTATACCCTAATATATGAAATCAAAGTTTTTAATGAAGATCTTTAAGTTATAAAAATCTCCAAATCCGCTTAGATAATTATTCATGAGAAACTATGAAGTGTAGTCTCATGATCATGCTAGCCTAAACTTACTTTATAGTAGTTTATGGATTATAATATAGTCTCACAATCATGCTAGCATAGACTTAATTTATAGTAGTTTATGGATTATAATTCCTTTTATTTCAAAAGGTGATGTTTGACATGATTAATGTTTTTAAATCCTTCAATTTTGTACATAGTATAATTCCTGTATTAAGGTGACTATGACATTTATCTCCACTTAACATAAAAGGGGAGTTTTATAACATTTAAAGTCTAAGTGGGATAATTTAGACTCTTAGGATTTTTAAGTTTATTATTAAATAATAATAATTTATTATTTATTAAACAAAATGTGGAACTTAATGTAAATAAATAATAAAATATTATGATTTATTATTAACTAATTAATTTAAATGATTTTTGAGAAAGATGGACCTATTGCTTACAACAGTCACCTTCTCTCACATTTATTATAAATAGGGTCTTACCCTTATTATAATTTTACTAAGAACATACTCAATTAATTTAATATTTATGTGTGGCACATATTTACAAAGGTTCTATGAAGGCTTATGTGAATAAGTCATAAGGGAAGGATTTGTCTTGTGGTGTAGAGTTTCTCAATTATTGAATATCATCTTCATGGGTTTTTTACCTCTTAGAAGTTTTCCCACTTTAAATTATTGTTCACTGTATCAAATCTATATACTTTTTGCCATCATTTATTCATCTAGATCCAATCTATATTGCATATATATTTTTTATATTTTATTCATTTTATCATTACGCACACCAGTGTTGCCTCATGGCACAAGTGTCCAAAAAATGTGCTAAACTAAAACCACTAATAAACAAGATAGTTGCCAAAATGGGTACATTACGTCCTCCCCCTTTTAAAAAAAACATCATCCCAATGATCCATCTACATAAGTTAGGAATAAATAGTTACATTGGATAATTCCATTCCCCCACATAATGTTTATTTCCCTCATGTGATCCTACTAGATAAACAAATTAGCAACACAAGTGTTTTAGATGAATTTAATAGGTTAGTAACCATAGAAACGTTCTCTATGAACCCCAAGTACTTGCCATCACCATGTAACTTCCAACTTTTGCATGTTTTCCAAGAAAACCAAAAAAAGGTCATGGCATAAACCTACAATTTTATGGCATTATTTGTAAATTCCCAGAACAACTACTTTTTCAACAAAATTTCAAATTTAATTATGTCATTTTCCACTATACTTCTTTATGATTAATGTATAAAATCCATATCATTCAACACATTTTTTTAGAAAAAAACATTAAGACCATATGTTCATAACAAATATCAAACTGTTTGTGGGTTAGTACAATGTCCCACACCAACCACACTAAATATTGGAGATGCCAATCTAGGATTTACATGCAAACCCAAAGTTTTTAACATGTTCTCCACTTTATTGTGAGATGATGATGGTAAATAAATACCAATCACACCATCTAATATCAGACATATAAGGCATTTGTATCACTTAATCAGGACTTCATACCACTCTTCCTGAGCATGGTATCAACATAACATCCATGTCATGACTTAAATAAACTAAAAAAATATTTATTACAAAATACCATTTTCAGGTATACACAAAAATATTACCTTTTTTAATATCATGTTTGTACTTACAAGCCAACACATGTTTACATTTTAGCAAGTACAACCTTGCTAATTTTTACATAAAAGTCCAACATGTATGATTGAGATAATGCTTCATTAAGCACTTATCTAATTTTCAAATTATAACAAGGCTATCTAAAGTCAACCAAAATTACACATACATGTAACCATGCATATACAACCACATTCATACAAATTAATAAATTATGGATACATAAGAACTCATCTTATGCTTGAAAAAATAATTCAGTCCACATGATGCCACATGTCATAAGAATGTTATACCAGATCAAACTTACCACATTTGAGCTTCATTAATTGAAATAAATCAAACCAAAACATTAAGTGCTTGTGTAAATTATCACTAAACTTATGTCTAGACCAAGAATTGATGCCCGTCAAACATATTCATGAGAATGTAGCCCATAGGCATCAACATTTATTAATAAATCATGTTGTTTGGATGAAACCATCATCCAACATAACATGCACAAAATAAATTACTCTCACCCAATATCACCCTCCATACTTAACTCATACCCTTAGTCTTCCCAAGTATATAATTCTCAAGCATTTTATGATGACTTGCCCATATAAGTCAACCATAGATACTGAATATTATTTCCTTATTTCCAGGAGCAAACATTCTATCACTTTCCTCCTATTGACTCATTCATACCATACAATGGTGGAAAGGTGATGCTTGCCCTAATGAAACATGATTTTAGGAAGGGTTAACTCAACGAATGTTATGGGTGAGTACCACATCATCACTATAAAAAATCATAGATCTCCACGACACTACAAAATATATCACTATCCCATTTGGATCAACAGGTCAAGTGAATATGAATACCATAACATAGTCTTTCCTAATAAATCAATCTCACTAGATTGATATAACACAAAACATATATCCTAGAGATTCCTAGGGTTGCATCTAGTCTCTGATACTAGATGTAGAGATCATAAAAATTGGCCCATAATTTTTTTCCCTCCAAAATGGCATAACATGCATTACTCAAGTCACTTGAGTAATACGATGATCCTACTCTGACAACAAGAGTAGATAAATTAATAGAATACAATTGACCATGTCAATCACAACAAAAACCCATAAGGTATAAACTATAGATAAATTAGTAATTAAATAGCATGACTAACCTTGTATTCTAAGTTAACTACTCTATAATTACTCAATATACAAGTACAACCATGCTCTAGTTCCTTTATGCAAACTGGTTAACCATATCCATGATCAACTGAACCCTTAGTTATCTATTTGATTTATTTTCTATTTATATGCAACCATGCTCTAGTTCACTTACAAGATATAAATATTTCACATGATTTAATCACCCATAGATCATAAATACCAATGTGCATGAATAATGATGTACATGATAGAAACCCATCTATAATCACCCACTTGGTTATTCTACATTCATGCATGCAAACATGTTCATTTATTGCAACAACTAGAAATCAAATGGTATAGTACCCTTTGATGTAAAAATATACATGTTGGCATCAGTAATGAGGTACATAATAATAGATCGACTATTGTTACCCACTCCTCTATATCATGTGCCAACATACATGTATGATTGTATAATAAAAATCAAATGATCTAATACCCATAGACCATATAATATACGTGTTGGCATGAGTAATGAGTTAAATGATAGTAGACCAACTATTTTTACCTATTTGAATACATCATGTTGCAAAATATGTGAATTATTTCACAATGATAATCAAGGGATCTATACTTGAAGATCATAAAATAAATCTATTAGCATGAGTAATGAGGTACACAGTAGTAGACAAACTATTATTAACCACTCAGTTACATCACATGCCAATGTATGAACATGATTACATAATGGAAATCAAATGATCTATACCTGAAGATCACAAAATAAATATTTTAGTACTAGTAAATAGATACATAATAGTAGACTGACTATTGTTACCCACTTGGTTATATCATGTGCCTATGTATGAACATGATTTCACTATGTAAATCAAGTGATCTATACCCAAATATCATAATTATTATCTATCAGCATGAGTAACGAGTTACATAATAGTAGATCAGATATTATTAATGGCTTGGATATGTTGAATGCCATCATATGCACCTATTTGTATGAGTAATAAGGTACACCTACTTGATTACTTCATGTGCCAATGCTTGCACATGATTTCACAATGTCAATCAAATGATATAATACCCATAGATAATAAATATCAATGTACTTGAATAACGAGGTATACAATGGAAAATTGGCTATTGTTACCAACTTGGTTATGATGCATGTCATATTTTCACATGATTTAATGATGGTTTAACCCATCTCTTATTAATATATATTAATCCTCTTTATTCCATTTATTTATTTCATTTATCAATTCCACATTGGATATTAGCTATAATCTAATTTCAACTGTATTAGCATTGGGTTATTTATTCACCAATTACTCATTAACAAAAATCATCATAATGTAACCATCAATATAATTTGAATGGTTTATTTTAAAAATATACACACACATGTGATCAAATATTATTATTTTATTTTTTAAAATTTATAACGAGATCTAAAATTACACCAGATGACCATGCATCAAGCACATCATATCATGACTTCAAGGAGTCATATACAAGTTTCAAAATTCATTAGTTATAGTATTATGGTTATAATTTCAGTTAACCAATAGCTTGAGTTCATTTTAACTCTTTGGTCAAGTGTAGGGTCAACCTTATTGAATTTAAGCTTTGCCCACACATTTAAGGCTAGCATACATGCCCATAAATGGGATCAGGGCCCAATGTAGTTTGGTGTCTCATAATAATGTATTATATATATATATATATATATATATATATATATATATATATATATATATATATATATATATATATATATATATAAAACAAGTGCATTAACTGACACACAAATGAATAGGTAATATGAAAATAATAATTTGCCTAAAAGTGAATACAAGGTCAATTACACAGGCTATAAAATCAGCCACTGCACGTATATGTTCATCCATTCAATGTGGATATTAATTCAACCATTAAATGCAAATTTTTTAACCACACAAAAATGTCTAATAAACCATTCATAATGTTCATAAACATGCTCATTTAATGTACATTGTCAACCACAAAAATATTGAGCAATACAAATCAAAAATCCAATTATTAATTTGCATATAAACACATGGTTACATCCATACAAAGTGTATAAAATCAGACATGTAATAACAACATGGATAAATAATCATGCATGTAATGTGTTATCCTAGTCCTTAAATGTGTATTTACAAGCCACACAAGGAGTGAACATTTATCCTCTCAAAGAGTGCATGCTCAACCATTGATTATGTATTTAAATCTAGCCATTCAAATAGATTTTCAACCATGGTTTTAGCATATGTTTAACCATCTAAATATGCATATTAGCCAGCCATACAAATGCATGTTTCCAAATCCACCTCAAATAGTATGCATAACCATTCAATAAATAAATCAAACTTTCTCATGCATTACCCTATCCATTCAAGTATACAACAAGCCATTAAATGTACTCTTGAATTCATCCATTTAATGTAGGAAATTAGGCATATAAATATATTTTTAATGTATCCATTCAAGTATAAGACCAACCATTAAATATATGCTTGCATTCATCCATGTAAGTTTTAAAATATACCCATTTTCAATAAATAGAAAGGAAAAATAAATCAATATGCCTCTCACCTAGATGTTTCCTAATGGTTGCCATCATTTAAATGTCTTTTCATAAATTATCCAAACATTCTCCTTTATTATCCCTTCCATTCCAAGCCAAGAATGGCTAAGTAGGAACTCTTCCATTCAATCCCTTCTCTCCCACTTGACATGATTCTTTTGTGGCCCAAGTGCAAGATCCTAAAAAATGCCTAAGTGAGTGAGATCGCTTGGTAAACAATCTCTCCCAAGACCACCCATCCACCATAGTACCTTATAGGATTATTTTACATGCCAAAAATGCTAATGTTAGCTCCTTACAATGCAATATTCTTCCCTCTTAAGAAAAATTTGATCCCCACACCTTTTCTACTTGGAATCCCTTCCACCAAAACCTAAGGTTAATGTCCAAATTCGATCCCCCCAAAATATGCACCTTGTATCCTAATTGGAAGCATTAAACAAAGGGATATTTTCTCTTTTATGAGACAAAATGTCTCCCACTTTCCTAGACTTGTCCCCTTGCCTTAATTTGACCCAAGTTAGGCTCCTACGTTAAAATGGCATGGTGGTGTTTGTAAAATTTAATTTGTTTTTGTAATTAATTTCCAAAATTAATTACAAAAATCAACATGCAAAGGTGGTGGGGATATTTATGATTAGGTGAATTCTACCACCTTTTTTTTCAACTCATAAAATATGCAAGTTAATTGTTGGATGCATCTGAGGGTGAAATTGTTCACATAATGGCCCCACCACTCATCTATTAAAAATGGAAAAAAAATCATATAACAAGATTTACAAAAACTTATACCTTAAATGAAGGCTTAGAAACATCATAATCCATTCTGAGTTGTGCATACTAGTGTTTCCTCATGGGCACAAATGTTTGACAAATTTGCTAAAAATGAAAGCACTGATCAATAACATAATTACCAAAAATGGGGGAATTACAATGTCTAGGTATTATGTGATGGATTGGAAAGCCAAAGGTGTTATGATATTGTTCCTCACTGACACTTTTCTAATTAATATCTATGAAGAGACCATAATGAAGAAGTTGTGGAAGGAAAAAGGTGAGATCTACTAAGCTAAATCTTTAGTTAATAAAATCTTTCTTGAGAAAGAAGATTTATTCTTTGAGAATAAAAGAAGGTGGACAAATTATAAACCACCTAAAATAATTTAATATGTTTTTCACTCAATTAGTATCAATTGGTGTGAAAATGGATGAAGAAGAGAGATGTCAAATTTTGCTTTGTTCTTTTCCTGGCTCATGGGATTATCTTGTTATGGTTATATGAAGTACTTCAATAACCTTGAAATTTGAAGATGTTTTAGGTTATTTTATTATAAATAAATAAGAAGTAAAGTTTCCTTTAGTTTGAAAGAGGCTTTTAATTTTTGAAGAAGATTTAAATAAAGAGGCAAGAAGAAAGAGAAGAATGAGAAGTCTAGATCCAAGTCCAAGGGGAGATCCGAATATCATAGAAAGTTTAATGTGAGATTCTAAAATTGTGGAAAAGATAGCCATTTTCAAAAGGATTGAAAATAATAAAAGAAGAAACAAAAAAGAATGATTCTTATTTTGAATCTAATAAGGAAGATGGTGATGTATTCACTCCAGCATTGGTAACCCATGCAAGTAATTATGCATGGTTAATTGATTCAGGTGAATTTTTCCATATGACCTCTTATATAAATTAATTTTATAAGTATGAGTAATTTTATTAAGGCAAGTTGTACTTGGGTGATGATTCTTATCTAGCCATTGTTGCTCATGGTACAATAAAAAATATTTTTCCAAATGAAAGGATTAGATAGTTTGATGGTGTGAGGCATATCCTAAGGCTATCTCATAATTTATTATCTGTGAAAAAACTAATAGATGCAGGTGTGTAGGTTATATTTTCTAAAGTAGTTTGTAATATGGTAAGAGGTACTATGGTGATAACTAAAGGTGTCAATATTGGCACTTTGTATAATTTGATGCATGCATAATTAATTTCAATAGTACTTATAAAAAGATGAAATCTAAGACTACTTCATTGGATAAAAAGGTAATTACTAATTTTGCTAATGGTCATGGTTTTTGGGTACCTAAAAGTGCTCATTATAAAGATTTAAAACTACCTATATATAAGACTATGTTATGACACTAGAGACAAGGCCACATTGGAGAAAAAGGTCTTAGGACCTTGAAGAATAAAAACTTTGTTGAAGGTTTGATAGATTGTAATCTTGAATTTGATTTATGTGAGAATTGTATTAATCAAAAATAAAATTGCATTCATTTTTACTTGAGTTCTCATAAATCTTGTGGTGTCTTGGATCTTATTCATTCATGTGTATTTATTTTTGTTAATGTACATTCAATTTTAAAATCCACATATTATGTTTCATTTATTGATGATTATATCAAAAGGACATGCGTTTATTTTCTTAAGAGTAAATCTATTTTTTTTTAGTCATTTTAAAGAGTATAAATCAATGGTAGAGTTATAGAATGGAAAGAAAATGAAATGTTTGAGGATTGACAATGTCGGTGAATTTTGATTTTATAATTTTAATATATTCTATAAATATTTTGGTATACATAGACAAAGGATAACTTCATATTCACCTTAGCATAATCGATTTGTAGAAAGAATGAACAAGACATTGATGGAGAAGGCTAGGAGTATGCTTAGTGGTGATGGACTAGAACAAAGGTTTTGGGATAAAACTATAACCACCTCTTGTTACATGATCAAAAGGTCTACTATATTATATCTCATTGATAAAATGTTTATGGAAGTGTGGTCAAGACATAAAACTTCATTGAGACACCTTAGAGTTTTTGGTTGTGAGACATATGTACATATGATAAAGGATAACTTGACTAAATTGGAGAATAAGGCTATTAGATGTATCTTCATTGGTTATAGCTATAGTGTGAAAGGATACAAGCTTTGGTATATAATATCATAAAAGGTATTATAATATATAAATATTATTTTTAAATAAACTAAGACTTTTATATTATACAACAACCACAAAAAACATAAAAGAAAGATGTGATTTATCTTCCTTTGATGTTTGATGAAATTGAGTTGAGGCCTTAAGATAGACAAGAATTTGAGGAGAACTCATCGAGCTATGAATATTTAAAAGAGGAGGAAGAGGAATAAAAAACTAAATCAGCCTTGTTCAAAGGTATATAAGGCATAGACAAATACTAGAAAGGTATGGGTATTCTTTTAATGATTGGAGATGTATATTTTATTTGAATACTAATGTTGACGAACCAAGATCTGTAGACGTATGAATGATGTAGAGTCCTGGAATATTGCTATGAAAGAATAAATGGCATGTTTAAAAAATAATGATACATGGGACCTTGTACCATTACCTAAGGGATGTAAACCTATTGGATTCAAATGGGTGTTCAATAAAAATATTGGTTTAGATGGAAATATTGAAAATTACAAAGCTTAGTCAGTTGTAAAAGTTTACTCTTAGGTTGAGGGTGTTGACTATGGTGAGATATTTTTTCCTAGTTCTAAAATGACATCTATTATATTCTTACTTTTTATTACATAAATTTATGATTTATAGATTGATAAAATGTATGTGAAGACTACTTTCCTTCATGGTTATTTGGAGGAAAAGATTTATATGTCACATCTAGGGCACTATGTGGTGAGAGGTAAAATAAATTTGTTTTGCAAACTAAATTAATCCTTATATGGTCTCAAACAGATTCCTAGGATGTTGTACCATAAGTTTGATACATATGTGTTGAGTTTAGGGTTTGATAAAACTAAATATTATCATTGTGTTTATTATAAAATTCATGGGTATCATTTCTTGGTTATTGCCTTACATGTTGATGATATTTCATTTGTTGGCAATGGGAAATTTTTGATTTTAGAACTTAAATCTCAACTCTCAAAAAAATTTGAAATGAAATATCCTAGTGATACAAGACACATTCTTGGGATGAAAATTAAAAGAGATAGATAAAGGAAAAATCTATCTTGGCCATAGTAAGTATGTGAATTCAATATCACATAGTTTTAACATGCAATATTTTAGACCATTATATTATTGACTATGGAAAACCTGGTCACTTCCAAAAGGATTGTAAATAAGAATAGAATAAACATAAAAATTTTGAATCTTATTCTGAATCTGAAAAGGAAGATGTTGATGCATTCATTCCATCCTTTGTAACCCATACAAGAAATGATGCATGGTTAATTGATTTAGGTGAATTTTTCCATATGACCTCAAATATAAATTGGTTTTCTAAGTATGAATAATTTTATGGAGACAAGGTGTAACTAGGTGATGATTCTTATCTAAACATTGTTGGTCATGGTAGAGTAAAAATAAGATTTATAGATGGAAGGATTAAATGGTTTGATAGTGTGTTTCATATCTCGAGGATAGCTCATAACATATTATATGTGATCAAACTCATAGATGCAAGTGTGTATCTTATCTTTTATGAAGCATGTTGTAAGATGGCAAGAGGTGATGGGGTGATATAGATAAAGGTGTCAATATTGGCACTTTGTACAAGATTGATGTATACACAATTAAATGCAAAAGTACTTTTGTGAAGATGAAATATAAGACTAATTCATTGGATAAATAGGTAATTACTAATTTTATATATGGTCAAGGTTCTTGGGTATCTAAAGGTGCTCATTTTATATAGTTAAAATTGCATATAAGGAAGACTATGTTATGGCACTAGATATTAGGCCACATTGGAGAGAAAGGTCTTAGTGTAGAGTGGGAATCCAAAGCAAGTTAGTCCATGCATTAATAGTGAAAAATCAAAATAAGAATAAAATACATAACATACTAATCCAACTCCCTCATGGGGTTTTTCAAATAAAATATAAGAGCTATTAAAAGGAGTACAACCATCAAACCTTCTTAATAACATCCCTCCTCAAAGATAGGATCAAAAAAATGATTTTCCACTAATTTGGTGTTCCAAGTCTTTGTTAATGATGAATGGATTTCTCCTTCCATAATATCTCAATGCACCAATGAACTAGGCTCATGAATTTGATCAACGTATGCCAATAATTGAATCTATTCTATTGTAAATTCAACACAATAATATTATTAAAAAAATAGCTTAAAGGAATGATTGAGGACCCTTATATTTATAGATTTTTGGAAATGTTTAAAATCAACCATGACCATCAATCTTGAGATCAATATGTGTGGCCATGAATAAATTCAATTTTTAAGGCTCAATCCATAATATCCTCATTAATATTTGGAATACTAGGGCATTAATGAGGCATGGGAGGGTTTAAACTAGATATTTGTTCCATTAATGGCTTATGGATGCCACCCCATTAATTATGTCACAAGATGATGCAAAATTGAATAATGAATTTACAATTAATATATTTTCACAAACTTTCATGAATTTTCTACTTAAGCTCTTTATTTTGTTTAATTTACTTAAGTGAGTTTAATTAATTTTGTGCAATTATTTGGAAATTAGTTATCTATTTAATCAATATTGCTCGAAACATCAAGTTACTGATTCATAATTTGATTGAAGTATAATTAGAAGAAGGTTTCAATTGCATATGGAGCAACACCCCATTTAGAGTATTGTGGACATGAAATAACACATGCATGTGATGTGTGATTTCAAATTAGAAGAATTTAGTGGTCCATAGAATCATTTTGCATGGTTGCAATTTGAATTGAAATGATTTGGTAAAAATAAATGATTACATAAAATGCATTTCCCTATTTAAGGATACATTAGCCTAAATAGACACTTTTATATGACAAACTAGAACCATTTAATATTTTTTAGTGATTTTGACCCAAATTATGCACTGTCAAATTTTTTTGAGTAAGATTGACAATTTCAACACAATGGTGATAAGAATTGGATATCTACATTTTGCCCCTATTTGAGAAGGTGTGGTAAGACATTTGATTAAAACAACATCTTTTCAAATAATGAAAGAGTTTTAAATAATAAGTTGGAAGTTAATGATTCATGATGCCCCCTCGAAAGGGCATGCAAGGATGAAAGAGAGGGATGGACTCTCTAAAAAGATAGAAAGAGGGAAATTAATCCATGGATGAGATTAAATTAATATGAGCTAATGATTGTATGCATTGATTCCCAATGATAAAAAATAAAATAGAATATAATGGGCTCCAAGGAAAGGGGAAATGAGAATGATATATTCCCAAAATATAAGTGACACACTTTGACACAACCAAAAAAGGATAAAAGATGTGGGCTTAAGGAATGATCAATCCTGAGACAAGTTGAACACTTTGAAATTACTAGAATGAGGGTAAAATCCATAGAGCTTAGAATCAGATAAAAAAATGAGAGCATTAATCAAGAGAAGGGAGGTCAATCATTTAATAATTTGCCCTAGTGGAATGGGTTTGATCGATTGATAAATTGATTTTGCCCCCATAGAGCTGATTTTGATCACTGATAATGAATTTTACCCCAATAGGGCTGATAGGATTGATGATTGGTCTAAATATTATGCCCTAGTAGGGAAAATTGGCAATCATAGCTCAATTATATAACCTAATGCACAGATTAAAATATGAGTGGGCACAAACATAGATATGAGGGTCTAGTGACTTAAAGAAGCCATAAAAAACTAGGCATATAAGGATGCACAAAGTGATGAAAGAGATGATTTGAAGAATAAGGGTGGATGAGATGACCTGAGATACATCATGTATCTAAGCACTACTTACATAATCCAAATGCACCTCAATCCAATTTAGTTTACCCAAAAATGGGAGAAAATGGAATGAAGAATAAAAACTATCCAATTATATAAATAGTCAATTAGACTCACAATGTATGCTAAGAGATGCACATCTTTCATGGAGTCTCATTTTAGGTATGGTGCATTGATAAATGATATTTAGATCATCATGGACTTTTGGACTTGGGAATCCAATCACCTGGTGATTACTTTAGCAAAATGAAATTATGCATCATAAGTATGAGTAACTTATAATAAAAGTGTATTTCTATTACAATGGGCTGGTTCAAATGTGAATATTTATAACTAAATATAATGATAAAAACTACCAATACCAAAGTTAAAATATTTATATTTAAATAAAAAAAAACCAAAACAAAGGCAAAAATAATACATAAATGTATCTTAACTTAAAATCAACATATGAACAATTGGGATTTAAGTAGAAACAAGAGTGCATAAAATCAAAAGAAAGAACAACTTAATAAACAACATGAACATAAGATATTAATAATAAATATCCATGTGTATGAACAAGATGTACTTGAAAAAAAAAAACAAAAAAAACAAGTTAAATATAACTCTAAACAAATCAATCCTAACTGAAAACTAGACTAAAATGGTTATAAAATGTATTTAAACTCAAAACAACGGAACCAAAACACCAAGAAGAAATGACAAAGGAATAAAAATGAACAAAAAATCTTAAAAAAATAAATGGAGAGACAAGAAATCACAAAATAAAAACACTAAAAATCAAATAAATACACATAAACAAGAGTTAGTCATAATGTTAGTGGAAACAAAGAAAAAGGTGAATTGTTTGTGTAAGTCTAATCGTGTCATTACTCTCTGTGATAGGGTGACGTAAAATCTAGGAAATAAATAGAATAGTAGAACATAACAAGAACAAGAGAGACAAATTTTCCCCCAAGTGATAGGGAAAAAACATAGAACAAAATGGGGGGGGAGGGGGGGGTTGGGGGGGGAACAAGAAAAGGAAGGGGTGGCCGAGCTGACTCTAGATGTATGAGACAAGGGAACATTGCCTACATAGTTATATGGATGCAATGTCCAACATGAAATTTAGGGAAAATGTAGTTCTCCCAAGAAATGGGATAGAATAAAAGTGATAATAATAAAACATGATTGATTTTATATAGGAGATACGAAAATAGTTTCACAGAATGACAAGAGCATTTAAATGATTTCTCATATAATGGTGAGAGCATTCAAACTTGGAAATTGCTCATAAAATGGTGAGAGCATTCAAATTATTGATTTTAAAATGGCAAGAGCATAGGATCAGAATAAATAAAATTACAAGACAATGTTTTTGTTCTTTTTGTTAATCAGTTTCTAATGTTTTTGTGTTTTTGGGATAAGTAACATAAATAAAATATTAATAAAAGGCCTAGGGAGCTATCTAACTGAAGAGATACATGTCTATAGGTAATATTTCAAACAATAGTTAAATTGAATGCAATGGGGATTGTGAATATAAATAATGGCACATGGAACCAACTAATCAAGGAGATGCCCATACAAGAGTAGAAGTTCTAATAACAACTAAAATTAGCTGCAATGGCCTAAGCTTACAAAATGGCAATAGTGTGAGCTTAGTTTACTCATAAAATGGAAAGAGTGTATGCAAAAGAGGTAATGAACTGACTTCAATTTGAATTGAACATGGCATATGTATTCTCATTATGACCTCAAGTTATAGTAGTTCTACCCACACAAAAGGTGATGAGAACCGAATAGATCACAACATGTTCTAAAATTAAGGTAAATGGCAAGGCAAATGATAATATTAATGGAAAAGTGATGCAGCAATGCATGATAAAATATATTTTTCCTAATTTGCCCATACGTGATTATAATTAAGAAATAATAAGATTAGTCTGTGATACTAATTTTTCCATAGGTGGTTATAATTAGTAACATAAGGTAAAATACTGATTTGCCCAAAGGTGGTTATAATCAATAGTACCAAATGAAATACTAATTTTCCCATAAGTAGTTTAATTATGACACCAGTCAAATGCAAATGAAATATAACTTACTAGATCCAATGTCACACTAATTTCATAGACTGTCATTTAAACATTAAATTTTGAAACTATTGAAACTGAATCAAAATCCCCTTATAGAAAGTACTAAAAGAATTAATGGAATGAAGATCAAAAGGGTTGGGTAGGGTGGCTAAAAATAGGCTTTGGTCAATATTAAAGACATGGTATAAGGTACTACATAAAGAAAATGATAAGATGATAATTATCTATAATGGCAAAAGGGTTTCTCCCAAGCGATGATTGCTCACAAGAAGGTGAGAGTGTGGAATTAGTTTTGTCATAAAATGGTTAGAGTGTTCAAACTTAAAAATATCTTATATAATGGTGAAAGTGTGGATGATATGATTGAACTGACCACAATATAAATTAAGCATTACCTACATAGTCCTGAAGGGCCTCAAGTTAATGTAGTTTAAAAGGCATGGTAAATAGGACACAATGGTTAATGATTCTTCTACTCTTGCCGACATGGAGATGCACATCCTAGTCAACATATGAAATAACCAAAATAATCAATTATAAAAATTACTAGCCCACACCCTTTTGGAATAGCTACTTTTTCAAGAACCTACTATATATTTGGACTCCAATGATGTTTTTGTGATCTTTGTCAGTTGTTGATTTTATTTCCTTTAAACATTGAGACGAGAGATCTTTGTACACTATATAAAGGAAAGTGTAGCTAGGGATGGTAAGTAATGTTTGGCATAAGATAAATGGTATAAATTGCCAATGTAAAGGTGGATGATAATGGAATGTATAAAGGTTGGGAAATAAATGAAGATTGGGATTTTTAGGCACACATAATGTTGTTGATTCTAGATTCAACATAATTTTGGTTGTGGTGGGGCCGAAGACTTATGAATATTCTCTCAATAGGACCACTAGAGTTTTTATTTGCTTGGGCCTTAGAGTAGATCCCATCTGATTATGTTATAGATTATAAGCTATACTAGTTTCATCTTTGATAATGTCTTCATCAAGCAGTGAAGAACATTTGTGCTCATCTATTGGTTCCTTGATGAGTTATTCACTAATGAATTTGTGTTTATTGTCATATAGTTCCTCTAAAATGGTTTCACTAAGGAACGTTGATGTTTGAAATTGATTATCTTCTAGTTCATTTGAAAAGGTTTCACTAGAATATGTTGTGTTTAGACTTTGGTTATGCCCTACCACCTCCAAAAATGTTTTGCTAGTATATTGTTCTTCTTTTGCATGAATGTGGTCTTGGTCTCCCTAATAACTAATATGTCACCATGGATGCATTTCAACAAAGTGTGATTATATCGGTCCCAATTGACACTTGTGAGAGGTAGAATGTTAATATAATGGCTATGTTGGGTGGTGATAATGGAATGGTGAAATGCATCACAATTCTCAAAGAAGATACTAGGATAAACTATTTCAACCTTGAAGTAATCATCCTCAAAAACCATAAAAGTATAAAGAAATATAATCAAATTGATCTACAAGGAAAGTATTACCAATGTTGTAACAACCATGAATGTATTCTAATTTTGAAGCTAATTCTGAGTCAAGGCACTCTAAATATGATGTTAAGATTAATGTTGATCCTTCTTTTGATGCTAAATTTGATGTCGGTTCAAGAATAGAGCCTAAATTCAATGTTGATTCCTCATCTAGTGTGGATGTTTCAATAATAATGTATTGTTGAATGTTTGGTTTCAAACAAGTAACAACCTTTGATGGCATAATGGGATCCGTAAAATAGATTCATCTAGTAAGTGTTCAACATAGACTAGATCATCTAGGTGAAGCCCCTCAAAGAGAGGGAACTGCTTGAGGGGTGACTCCATAGAGTTTGGTTTGCCAAAGTGAGACTCCTCCATTAAGGGGAAAAGGTCAAGAGACAACTCCATAGAGACTCAGTTATCAAAGGAGTGGGGATCTTAAAAAATAGGGAAATGGTTGAGATAATGATTTTCCCAAAGGTAGTAATAATCATTAAGAAGTGACTCAATAGAGATTATTTTGTTAGAGAGAGACTCCTTGACAATAGGTATTACATCAAAGAGTGATTCATCATAGGTTGACTCATCATAAATAAAATTTTCAACAAAAGCATCATGGTCTTGATTTATTATTGGTTACAACATATCAACTTTGAACATATTTTGTTTCTCAATTGAAGAGGTAATGGTTGGATATGTTGTGGGTCAAAGACTGTCATGAATTTTATAAAGTGTGTAATAGTTGGTACTAGATTAATAATGGGTTGTGGTTATATAATGGGATCTCCTAAAATTAAACTATTGAAGAAAGGATCAACAAATACTTGCTTATCAAAATGTCACTCCTTAAGAAAAGGTTCAATAAATATTGTCAATGGGCATATAATGGTAATGAATGGGCATTTATAGTGCAATATAAAGGATGAGGGCCTAAAATGGTAACCTTCAACCATTGTAAAGCTTGGTCACTTATGCAAATTGAAAAATGATATCCTAGAATGGTAACCTTCAAACACTACAAAGCTTGATTTCTCATGCAAGCTGAAGGAGAATAACTTCAAATGGTAACCTTCAAGCACCATGGATCTTGATTGCTTGTCCAAGCTAAAGGAGAATAACCTATAATGGTAAACTTTGGGTACTATAGATCTTGGTTGCTAATGTAGGCCAAAGGAGGAGAATAGGGTGGGAGTATTAAAATTGGCATAACTTTGTTTGATATTTAAATGTTAGGCCCAAAAAGGGTGAGATCGTCAAACACAACGGAGTTCTTGTGTCTATCATAAAATTTCTCTTCCTCATAACTGGGGCCATAAAAGACCCCCCTATGAGTACACCTTAGCTTCATGTCTAAAATATTATTCTCTATGTTTGCCAATGCGTAAAATGTATTTTGTAAACATTAAAAGGTGTGTTGTGATTTCTTCAAACAAGTGACAAGGTAAAATGAGAATATAATAAAAGAAGTGGCATAGTACCACACAATTATAATAAATGGTGACAAATTTACACAACTTTGGTGGGTTGAAATCATCAAATTGGAAGAGGGTATGATAACTTTGAAACCTAAAGTACAAGATAGCACAACAAACTTAGGTTAAAGATATATCAATATCATAAAGTATAGTTACAAGTATGACATGTTATGACTATAGAATTATAAGAGGGTCTTGCTAGTTAGGAAGATAAAAATGCAAAATAAGAAGCTCAAAATGTGAAAACACACAAGAAATCCTAAGTATAAAGCTAAAACCTAATGGGAAACACAATTCCACCACATGGTAATATGATACAGAATGGTCCAAAAACTTAGAGTGTGAGTGAATGAAAGATTACCTAAGTCCACAAAGAGAATATAAATGATGATGAGTCTATATAAGATCCTTAAACCCAAATGGGAAATCATAACCAAGTTACTCAAACAAAGTGAAAATGGCAAATCGATAATACCTTGCCTACAACTTAGAAAGGTGAGATTTTAAATTTGAATAAAAAATGGAGTATGAGATTTTTTTAAGTGGTAAATGGTATAGAATCAAATGAGTAGCATGCCAATGTTATTTATATATTAAAAACACAATATTCTACATGATTATTTGAACAAGGCAAGAAGTGATTTTTATTTGGTTAGAATAATGTCTCCTTCAAATAGAATGATGGATAACAAAGGTGTTTGGTTTTTATGAAATGTTTTTGTTTTCAAATAGTTTTAGACTTATTCAAAAGATCAAGTAATTAAAAGATAAAATGACAGAATACAAATAAGTATAACATCCAAAGTACTAAAACTAACAAGGTTGTATGGTAATGTCAAATTTCATCTATTTATGTGCTCTTTGGAGGAAGATTTTAAGTGTTAATCCCAAAAGAAAAGTGCAGGAATAAGTAGGGTTTTTACACCTCCTTCTCTCAAGAGATTTTATGGTGACATGGAACTTTGGGCTACTCATTCTATATCAACAGAATGTCTACATCAAGTGAGGTTGTTCTAAAACTAAATTTTTGCACATCTGGATGGTCCTAAATGTGGATACATTAGGAATACCTCATGTAAATTGGATTCACATCAATCATCTTGTTGTGAAAATGTCTTGTCCTTTTCACAACTACTACATCTAGTGGTTTTTTAGTGTAGTGAAATGTTTCAATTAATCATATGTTTAAAGGGTGATAGTCACTAATGTAGGTATTTTAGCCACTCAAACTACCATCCCAATGATTTACCAGCTCAATTTATATACCCTATTATGGAGTGGGGTTGAAACAATGTCAAGAGATGAATTCCCAGGTTAATGTTTCCCTAGATAACCTGTAAAGAGGTGATGAAATCTTGATCGAAATCCAAGTTACATATAAATAAAAGACAAAGTGAAAAGACTTTAAGGTCATTTTTAGATCACCCAATTCATACATATTTGGAGAGGGATTTGATGAGATTATATTCACACTTTTTGGACTAAAAGAAACAAGGCAAAGAAAGAGTGATTTTGGTCACTTGAGTTCCCTAAATGGGATTGGGGGAGAGCATATATGCATCAATCATTTTGAAAAAAACAAACAAAAACCAACATAAAACAAAATACTCTTAAGAGTATGTAATATAAGTGTGAGTGTTTATTTTAATGCACTAAAGTGAGATGTGTTGTGAAGTTTAAGCGCTTTAGAATTTTTTGTTGAAATATTTAAATAAAATGAAAATGATTTAAAGAAAAATATTCTTAAACCACCAATTTAAAATGTGAAAATTACAAGCTAGAAGTGTTTTAAATGTCTCCTTATGGCCTTTGAGTACTAAAAAAAGTGTTAGGGGATTTTTGCAATTTTGTGAAAAAATTATGCAATATGAAGGTAAACTAATGCCTTAATATGAAATTTAAAGAGAAGACACGTGGTTTTTTAAAAAAACATCAAAAATTGAGTCTAGATTACCCCAAACAAAGCTTCAGAATATGGTCTATCAACTTTCTATTTCAGGACATGGGTTATCAGGTATAGTAGCAACCTATAGTGAGTCCAAGCCATGGGTTTATAGTCCAAGATGTAGCTTTATCCAAACAAACCAATGAATGGAATTTTGAAAAATATTTAATGAAAATGAGTCCAATTAAACCAAAAATAGGACCAAATAATGGTACACAATAATTTTAGAAGTGATTGGATGGATTTATGAGGTGTGTAAGTCCCATCGGGCATGCGAAAATATAGATTAGGAATCCAAAACAAGTTAGTCCATGCATTAATAGTGAAAACTTAAAATAATCATATAGGACATAACATACTAATCCAAATCTGTGATGGGGTTTTACATATGAAATCTAAGTGTTATATAAAGAAGAAATACAACCATCAAACCTTCCCAAGATAATCCCTCCTCTAAGAGTGGCTCAAATAAATTGTTTTCTCTAATTTTGTATTCCATGTATTTCTCAATGATGAGTGGCTTGATCCGCCATCATATCTCAATGCACCAATGAATTAGGCTCATGAATTTGATCAATGTATGCCAATAGTTGAATCTATTTTGTCACAAATTTAGCATAATAATAGTACACAAAAATAGCTTAAAAGAATAAGTGAGGACCCTTGTATTTATAGATTTTTAGAAATGATCAGTTACAACCATGACCATCCATCATGAGATCAAGATGTGTGGCCATGAATCAGTTCAATTTAGAGGCTCAATCCATAAATATTCCCATTAATATTTGGAAGAATGGGACATTAATGAGGCATTGGAGGGCTTAAACCAGATATTTATTCCATTAATGACTTGTGGATGCCACCTAATTGATGATGTAACTAATGATACAAAATTGAAGAATTAATTTCTAATTAATATATTTTCAATAAATTCCACGGATTTTCTACTTAATCTCTTAATTTGGTTTAATTTTCTTAAGTGAGTTTAATTAATTTTGTGCAATTATTTAGAAATTAGTTGTCCATTCAATCAATAGTGGTCAAACTGTCAAGTGACTAAGTTTTAATTTGATTAGAGTATAATTAAAATAATGTTTCTATTACATACGAAGAAATACCCCATTTAGAATATTGTGGATGTAAAATAACACATGCACGTGATTTGTGCTTCCAAATTAAAAGAATTTAGTGGTCTATATCATCATTTTGTGTTTCCATAATTTGACTAAAAATAACTTGCATAGAATTAATAATCACATAAAATGTATTTACCTATTCAGGTATACATTAGCCTAAATTGGCACTTGTATATGACAAACTCAAATTATTTATCATGTTTTAGTGATTTTGGCCTAGATTATACATTGTCATAGAATTTTGAGTAAGATTGACAATTTCAACTCAATGGTGATAGGAAATGGATGTCTACACTTAGGACCTTGAAGAATAAAAATCTTGTTGAAAGTTTGATAGATTGTAATCTTGAATTTAATTTATGTGAGCATTGTATTTATGGAAAAAATACTATGTTCAATTTTACTTGAGTTCTCATTAATATTATGGTGTATTAGATCTTCTTCATTCTAATGTATTTAGTCTTATTAATGTTCCTTCGATTTCAAAATCCACATTTTATGTTCCATTTATTGATGATTATAGCATAAGGACATGAGTTATTTTATTAAGAGTAAATTTGAAGTTTTTAGTCACTTCAAAGAGTATATGTTGGGAGAAGAAAATTGAATAAGTAAGACTGCACAAAATATTCCCTTAATATTTGTGCACTATATATGTAATTATCAACTTGTGAATTTTGTCCTATCCTCTCAACTTGTGAAAGGATAGAAGGTGAATAGTCTCCTCAATTTGGCACCAATGTATAAAGTAGAATATGAATATTCAAGAACTATATAGACTATAAATATGTATGTTTCACTATGAAGAAGATGAGACCCCTTTCTGAGATCAATATAGACTTCTAGTTTATGGTTACCTATTGGATTTATTATGTTTATCCTTGTTTGTGTTATCATGTTTAATTTTTTTGGTTTAATCTATCTTAAAATCACTCTTGAATGTTCTACATGTCAAAATAACTCCTTAATTAATCTGGATATTTATAAGCACACACTTTTTATCTATGATATGCTTCCATCAACTATGCCTTCACTACCCTATTCTAAGCAAACTTCTAGATTCTAGCTAACCTCATAGTTAACAGGTTCAGTGAACTAGAAACCTATGTTAACAATGGTGCAGTGAGTGTGGAAAATTCTTCAAGGAGAAGGCTATGCTAATATGGTTGCTAATACAATTAGAGATTGAAACCTCATTAGACCAAAAAATATGACACTTCACAAAGGAAGAATCTAAAAAGATGGGCCTCACTACAAGTGAAATAATTAAGGAGGATATACACAGTGAATAATATGAAATTTTCTAGTACAAGCTACCTAGATTTTTGGATAATTATTTGACAAGACTTGAGTACTATTGTTTCCATCCCAAGGTAGAAAAAACTCTTGTTTGGACTGAAGAAAATATAGACCAGTTAGTAAAACTAGAAATTGATTGGACAAAAGTGATTGATTACTAGGTTGAAACCACTATAGACTTATATACTATTGAGTTCACTATCCAAGGTTATATAGCATTTGAGGCTGTGTAGGATCAATTCATCTAAGGAATTAAAGGGAAGTTTTTATAGTGAATACTTCTTCTATTGAAAATATTTGTGATGGAAAAGGCCATGGTACTTATCAGTGGCCATATGGAGTAGTCACTTCAAATGTATGGGGATGTTTGAACATGATGTTGAATGAGGAATATATTAGTGACTAGAGATTGAGCCTAAATCCATAATGGAGATGTGAGGGAAGAAAAGTTAGAATAAAAATCTATATTTATAAAGAGAATTATGACAACAAAATAGATAAAATAAACTGATGGATACCCAAGTAGCTATGATTAAAAGTAAGAATTGTAGTAGATTAGTACATGAATGAGTGCACATAAGTAATGAACGAGATGATGAGTGAAGTTTGAATAAAGATATTTATGATGGATTTTGATAGATAGAATGAGAAGATGAAGAATGAGTAGAAGAAGAGATGTGAGATGAAGAAGTTGAGAGTAGTTTAGAAGTAGAGCAAATAGAATATAGAAGTAGTGAAAAACTATGATAAAAGGTATTAAAAAAAGAAGAATAAATAGAAATAGAAATAGAACTTGGTCATAGGCTAATTTTAGGCTCAAGTATAATAGAGAAATAATTCACTAGGAAGGATCACTCACCAGAAGTGTACGCATCCTCGCAACCCAATCTTATATATCTGAGTAGAAGTTTTCAACCAGTCGAGTAGAAGGAAAAGAGCTGGGAGAAATCATTTTTAAATAATTTAGATTATTGGGGAATGAAAATATATATAAATTCAATTAGGAAGGCTTTGACATATATACAACTAGGTGAAGTTGAAGAACAACAAAAAGGAAGTGAAGATAAATAGAGTACACATGAAAAATCCTTTGGTGCATGGAGTACCACATAGATAAGAGCAATCAGGATACAACCACTTCAAGTAATAGATATGTAGAAGACTCCATCTATACCTACCACTATGATGAATATGATAAGAGGATTCTTGAGTTTGACCCTTTATGATGGATATATGGATCCTGAACAACATTTCTTAACTTGAAAAATGAAGTGGCAAGCTAAAGGTCTGACTAATGAGAATTTGCAAAAGTGTGAATTAGTAGGGGCCCTATCTAGGAGAACACTTGAATTCATATACAAAAATGATCTACAAGAATCAATCCTAGAAGATGTGTGTAAATGGATAAATTTAGAGTTTAAAATTAAGAAATGCACTAACTAAACAATACAATATTTGAAAGAAATAAGGCAAAGATCGAGAGACTTAGTCTGTGTTTATGATCAAATATTTTGAATGTAATGAACAAAGTATAATTTACCTCAATAGATAAGGACAAATCAACTAAGTTTATTGAAGGATTATAAGGAAGGATATGATTTACCATAGTGCAAACACAATATGAGACAAAAGCATATGTCAGGGTTGTTGCACTATGTCTTGAATAAATCAAAGAATATGGTGAAACTCCTATAGTTAAATCTAAGTTTTAAAATACATTACAGGATTTTATGAAAAAATAGAGTAGTATCATGAATAAAAAAGCCTAAATTAAACCTATGGTGTATAGAGTGTGGTAAAAAAGGACACCACCAGAATGATTATTCTAAAATAAAAACATAATTTTGTGAACTTTGCCAAGTAGTAGGGAATGCCACAACACAATACCACCTAATGTAATATTACATCAAAATTCCATAGAACATGTACTATAATTTTTGCAAATCAACTACACATGATGAAAAGAATTGTAGATCTTTGGAAGAACTTAATGAGGGAATTTTTAAGAATTTGTATACCATTCTAGTAAAAAAAATATCCTAAGTAAAGCAAGTAATTTTTGGTCTATATGTTGATAATAGTTGTGTAACCCAAATAGGTCCATAATAAATTGTGATTTCATCACAATACCAACCTCATGATCTAGCTGGATGGATGTCATCTTATCGAAGTTAGACACATATATCCCCTCAATATCAGTATCCAACATCTTGGATTTTTCCTATAATGTGGCCACAATAATCAAATTGGACTCCTCCAATTTTGTAATAATAATTCATTATGGGAGATAATAATCAACAATATCAATAGTGAAATTCTACACAACCACAAGTAAGGTATTGGGGGGATATCAATAAAATAGGGGAAGAGTTGAGGTGCATATCGAGGAGGATATCAAGGTGATAGATGTAACAATTATCAGGAGCCTCCTCTATATTGCTATCTATGTGGAGAATATAACCATGTTCAAAGAAACTACCTGATGAATCCACAAAGGTAGTCATACTATGCATATTGTAGAGTTTTTGAGAAACATGATAAAAAAGATTGCCCTATTTTAAACAAATAGATGAAAGATAAAGCTACCTAAAATGTAAACATGGTAAGCACATAACCGAGAGAAAAAACCTTTTTGAACACTATGACATGGAAATAACATGTATAAAAATGACTACCTCTACTTGAGATGCCTCAAGATCAAGGCATCAGAAAGGTTAGATATGATAAATACCTAGATCCAATTATAGAAAAGAGCTTGATAAATGAAGCTACAAAGCTGTTGAAAAATTTTCAGCAACAAGAAAATACTAATGGTAATGCTATGCCATCGATGCACAAATGTATGGATAAAGTTTTCACATCATATGACAAGATGGTGTTGTCACTACACTAATGGATTTACTAAAATTCTTGAGCACCTTGCATAATGAGGAAATATCATAGAACATCAAAAATCTATTACACAATCTTTTAGAATATGCATAGTGTGGAAAATAAAAGACAAAAAAGTTTCTATGGTATGTTAAGACAAATAAACCTTGGGATGTGGAAGCACAGATTGATCTTGAGGTTATAGGATATGAAATCTCAAATGCTATCTTTTAATTTGGTAGCATAGTAATTCTGATCCCTAGATCCACATGGGAAGTGATTGGATGGCTAGCCTTTAGTTATAGCCCAATAACTTTGAGCTTGGATGACTATGGGAAAGTTGAACCTATTATCTGCCTAGAGGGTTTTGAAATCAAAGTCATGAACTTGTCTCTATGAGGAGACTTTGAGTTCATAGACATGAAAACTATTGAAAGACACTATCTTACCTTGATAGGGAATAAATGGGTGTATGATGGATGAATGACCATCAATATGGTACTCAATCAGCTAGAGGTACATCAAGGTGATATGTTTGTAATCATTCCAATCAATAGAGCACATAAACCATATATAATTCCTGTTGAACCAGACTCTCCATATGTTCCTCAAGAAACCATCTAGATGAAAGTTAATACAGAGGAGAATCCTAATGCTCTATGTGCAATGCAATGTAACTTCTTTTACCAATGAGCCAAAGCCCAAGTGTAGTCATTGCTTACCTAAAAATTCAATGAAGCAGAATAATAGAGACCAAAATAAGAAGCTACATAACCAAATGCAAATTAGTTCATCAACAAAGACTATGACTCAATATCCATAAAATCACCCACTCAAGTAGAAATTGAATTCATATATCAAACTGATGATCACATGCAAGATTACATAGAACCAACAAGGGAAGGCACAATTCCCTAAGTAGAAACATCTTCTATTAGTGGTGATTTAGATACACATCTCCTTAGTTGGGCTTATGGTGACCATGAACATAGGCCTATAAAGATGGTCTTTATGCATGAACATAACTTACCTATATATTTTGCAATTGAGGAACTCAATGATTTTATTCTATGATTGTAATTCCATATATCGACTCTCAATTAGTGGGTTAGTACATTAAACTATTTTTTGAAGGAATTTTCTATATCTTGGTGGGCAATTCATCAAAATAATTAGCTGGAGTGGGTGATGCCTATGAATTCATGATCAATGGGTTTTAGCTTCCACAATTCATCCACACTAATTGGTTATTTTTCCAGGAAAGAGAATGCCCTGAGCTTCATTTGCATAAACATGTTGAAGTTTGGAATGAACAATGTGTTGTACCTAAGTATTGGGTTCATATTTTTAACTACACACTAGCTCCACTACTAACAGTATGGTACATGCACTAGAAGAATAAGAGAGAAGCCAAAAATTGGGCATAGGTATAGAGTGACTTCATACAAAATTTTGTCTTTGAAGATGAAAATCCATTAGTCCATAATGCACTTCAAAAACTCAATTAATTTCTATGCCATGGGTGCACAGAAGATTTGAGCACTACAATAGAGTCAACTATGCAAAAAACCATAGCTTTTGATCTTAATTCCACACTCCAAAAGTATACAGCTACTAGAACTAAAGAAAAAACTTTGACACAACCTTGTCATCAAATACAAAATGAGGCAGATGGTGATGAAGAATCTAATTTTGATACAAATTTAGATTTGAATGATTTACTTGGACCTGAGCATCTTATAGAGCCACTCAAAGACAATAGTGAATCAATAATTAAAAAGGATAAATTATATATCATTTAGATTACAAAAAAGGAAGGGCAAAGGAAGATTTAAGAATCAATAGATGATGAAAAATGCAACATATATCAAAAACTTTTCAAGAAACATGTTTCTAAAATTAGAATAGAGGAGGTTTCAAAATTGTCAAGTATAGACAACTATTAGATGGAGACTGAGATTTTAGAAGCCTTATAACTTTTGAGGGACTATCAAGATGTATTCCCCACTAAATTCTAAGAGGTAAGAGGAGTTGATCCATCTCTTGGTGAGATGCACATAGAACTAAAAAAGTGCACATGCCCAATTAAGAAGTGACCATACAAACTCAATCCTAATATGAAACACAATGTAAAAGTAGAACTGGATAGGATGCATGATGTAGGCATAGTCTATTAAGTAGAAAATGTTGACTGAGTAAGTCTAATGGTAGTATAACCCAATAAAATAGGAGAAATTAAGGTATATTGAGACTACCACATTATTAATGATCAATGTGTAAATGATCCTTTCCCCATACCATTTATATTTGAAGTTTTAGAGTTTGTCATAGGCCATGAAGTATATTCCTTTACAAATGGATTCAGTGGATACCATCAGATTCCAATCACATAGGAAGATAAAGTCAAAACAAATTTTGTAACAAAGTGGGGCTCTTTTGCATATAAAGTCATGTCATTTGGGTTTTGGAATGCACCTGTGATATTCTCATGTATAGTAGTCATAGCATTCAAAGATTTCATCCATGATTTTCTATAGGTTTATTTAGATGATTGGGCAGTCTTCTCCTTATTTAAAGAGTATTTATCCAAGTTATGTTTAATGTTAGAATGATGTCAAGCCTTATGCATCACTCTAAATTTGAACAAATGATTATTTTTCACTCCTTTTGCTATTCTACCTGGCCATGTTGTTTGCAGCGATGGCATTTTGGTAGATTAGGCTAAAATAATAGTAATCCTAAGTATGTAACCACTTCATAATTCCACAAAATTGTGTTCCTTTCTCTGGCATACAGGATACTACCTACAATTCATCAAGGGCTATAATACAATATAATATTTATTGGAAGCTTTACTACATGAGAATGCTAAGTTTGTATGGAAATATGAATTTCAAACAAATTTTACTGAGCTTAAATGATGATTGGTTACTGTGCCTATACTTATTTTTCTAGATTTCACTAAGCCATTTCATGTACATGTAGATGCCTCAAGCATCATAGTTGGTGCAATACTTTCACATCTCAAAGATGGTGCACTTGACCATCCCATTCACTTGGCTAGCCGAAAATTGTCTAATGTAGAAAAAAATTATATAACCATAGAATGAGAAGTATTGGCCATTATTTTTGCACTACAAAAATTTAGGCACTATTTTCTAGTGACATCATTTGAAGTTTTCATAGACCATTAAGCCCTGCACTACTTGGTCAACAAACCAATCCTAGGAGGATGAATATCTCATTGGTTGATACTATATCAATAATTTCAGTTCCAAATAAATGTAAAACCAGGCACAAAATATGTGGGACTTGACCACCTTAGTCAAATCCTGAATGGTGAAGAACCAAAATAACTACATAAATACTCACCTAATGTGCACCTCTTTTGTATCATTATGATTATATAAAATTTCAAAGCAATCACTTAATTCCTTGAGAAAGGGATCTTCCCTACGCACTTCCAAGAGTGAGACAAAAATTAGTTTATATCAAAAGAGCCACCATATACTATCATCAAGGCACTGCTATATCACTTAGGGAAGGATGAAGTCCTACACAGAGTTCTCCTCGAACATTAATGCCCTCAACTCCTAGAGGAATCTCATCAAGGATTCATAGTAGCACATTTTTTAGGTGAAGCTATATCTAGAAATATATTTTAGATTAGAATGTTGTGGCCAAATTTATTTTAGGATGCACATCAAGTTGTGTAGCATTGTGATGTCTGCCAACATATGGGGAAACCACTTCAAAAAGACTAGATGCCACTATAACCACTCATAGAATAATACTTGAGTAGTGGATTATTGACTTTGTAGGGCCAATCAATCCCCCAAAAAAGTGTATGAAGGCTAGGTATATTATTACTACCACAAACTATTTCACTAAATGGGTTGAAGTTGCTACCACACCTAACTACGGTGTGAAAGATAGTAATTTTTTAATACAAAAACATCATTACCAGGTTTAGATGTCTGATAAAACTAGTCAACAACAAAGGAATGAACTTATTTAATAATACTATCAAAACTTTGATGGAAGATTTTATGATTATGCATCATAAAATCACTACTTATCATCAACAGGTGAATGGTTAGGTTGAAGATTCCAATAAGGTTCTAAAAAAATGCTCACAAAAATTTGTGATGTTAAGTGCAAAGACTGGAAATATTACATTCCTAAGATCTTATGGGCATATCACATAAATTATAAGAGATCTACATGATTTAAACTATTTCAATTAGTGTATAGTCATGAAGCAGTTATGTCAATGGAGTATCTAGTACCTAGTCTACGCATCACTATAGTTATGTGCCTAGGAGAGTGGGAATATCTTGCCAATCGACTCTTAGAATTGAGTAGAATGGATGAGTTTAGAAGAAGAGAAGTATTGATGTAATAAATACATAATAAAATTCAAAAAAATATGACACAATTAGAACCTATGCCAGAAGGAATTTCATAAGGAACAGCCAGTTTTGTTGTATGATAGCTAGTTTAGAACATTCCCCAACAAGTTATAGATAATATGGAAAGGAACTTATATTATTTATGATTTAACATAATAAGGAATGGTATTTTTAATATATTTATAAGGAACCATATTACTAGTGTGAGTAAATGGCTGTAGGTTAAGCCCTACCACCAATAACTAATTGATCTTTGTCTACAGTTGAGTGGGTGTTGAGTAGAACCATTTAGATTAGGATTTTTACTAGAGGTTTTTTTGTGTGTTTGTTTTTCTTGTTTTATATTTGTACAGGATCTCAGTTAAATAATTTGTCAAGTATCAAGACCAAGTGTTATGTGCACTATACATGTCCAAGAAGTGCCACGTGTACCACCAAAAAATTTAATGAGGAGTGATTTAAAATTTTTAAGTCTGGGAAAGATGTGAGGTCACATCAGCAAGATATTATTTAGATAATGGTCATCCATTGGAAATAAATGCAAGTGCCAAGGGTTGATAGATACAATCTTCTAAAAATTGATGGCTAGTCAACATCAATATCTTGTACCCCTCATACGGTCACCTAAGGGCATAAATGTGTAAATTCACACATGCACCAATGAATAATGACTTTAAGATCTAGATCAAAAAGTGACTCACCACATCTTCCATACATTCAAGGTGAATAGGATAGTTAGGTATGGCCTGGATTTGAAATCCAAGAAGCACAAAATCTATAAAACATAAGTTTAAATTACATATCTTCATTTTCATACATAGCATATTATTGAGAGATAAACCTAATAGAAACTAATACATAGAGTATTTCACAGTAATCAAAGTTTTTCCTAAGTCACCATGGATACTATGCCATTGATTTGACCCATTTTGGAAGTACAAAAGGAATCTATGGGCATTGATTTAACACTATGACAAACAAAATATAGTGATAAAGAACCATTATATTATCTACATGAAGTAGATCAAAATATCTTTAGGTTGGACCCTATGGATGATACATAACCACTTGCCCTCACAACTGCACACAAGTTTCAAAACACAGACGTAGAATGCCTAATGTGAATACCAATCTTTGGCGACTTGGGAGAAATCAATCAAGTCTTATTTAGATGATACAATGATAGATCCATCAACTTGGAATCACATGACATGGTCATCATCAATACACAGGCCATGGCCCGAGCTCTAGGCATACCAGTACATGGAGATTCTTTGTTAGCCTACAAGACCAAAACACCTCTAATTTTGCCAAAATTCAAAGATTTGTATGTGTGATAGAGCTGAGGAATCCTCATTTTTTATAAGATTCAAAATAAACCTATGCATATCTTTGTTTAATGCATCACCCACTACTTCTGGCAGACCACCAAATTGTCTCAGCAAACACCCAAGGGATTTGTGGACATCACCCATAAGATGATCCACTGAGGTGAGTAATTTAATTAACCTAAATATTTTGTTTAGGAAGTGATTACCAACATTGAGAAGTGTCAGACTAATCCAAAAAAAACCTTCAAGTATCAATTCTTGATTCTCCTCCTCTGCTTTACTTAGTGGAAGTTGCTTGAGGGGAAAGTGCATCTGAATACATACTACTAACCAACACATTAGTTTCATAGCCTCATTTCGATGTATAAATAAAGAGCCCTCTCACTCAAGTGAAAGTTTAAATCATAGTGGAAAGGGTGCTTGGATCTCATCACCACACACCCCAAAGTTTCAATAAAGGTATTATAGTATTTAAGATAGGATGACACTATTACTCTCATGCCTAAGTGCATCTTCATCACCATACATGATCTATCACATTTACCCTTCAAACCAATGCCATTATTTATCATAATGGATATGATGTAGGTTGTGGTAAATAGACAAAAGGAATATGTATCCAAGCAAGTAACCCCTTTACAATCAATACCACCAGGTGCAAATATTCCTATGGTACAACTATCAAAACCAACATCCAACTCATAGCAACAGTAGGGGAAGCATAAAGCAGACCCCCATTTCATGTCATCTCCTCCAAAGTGCACTACATGTAACATGTCATGGAAGGATGAAATGAAGGTGGCACAAATTATTAGGTCATGTGATCTCATGAAAATGTGTACTAACACACAAGAGGTCTACCAAGTCATGTTGTTAGACATGGCTAGGGACTACTACAAGGAGGAAGAAAATTATTTTTCTTCTAAAAGGTGGTGCACATTATCCAATTTTAGAAGCAAGTCCCTCCCAATCTATGGGTATAACTCCCCACAAGTCCACCATCCATTATTGTGGATATACTCAAGGAAGAGGAGGAGTAAATATGATGATGCATGGAATTTGTCAACTAACCACTATTCCAACATTTGCACACATATCTATATTCATACCTCTACCAAAAAGTCCACCCAAAAAATTGTGTGTAGGAAAAAAATGCAAAGGGAACTCAAATCTCCCCTTCACTTTAAGAATGCACATTTGGGCAACTAACTACTAAGTGGGGAACATAACCTACCCTAAAAAAATTTGCACCATCACCTGAGTGTAGGTTGGTCACTATAGGAAGGATAAATAAACATGTTTCTATTATGGAGGTGCAACTTGAGGATTCTCCACCATAACCATAGGTGCAAGAGATTAAATAAAGTGAAATGGAACATAATTCAACTAAAGAACAATAGGTTGCAAGAGAAGAAGTCAATTGTATTACCGAGCATAGAAGGAGAAAAGAAGAGAAGAATAGAAAGAAAGAAGAATGAAAACAAACAAAGTAAGCCAAAGAAGTAGAGGCCTCTAAACAGGCCAAGGAAGGAGAGGTAGTGTTACAAAAATCTCATCACATAGCTCAAATAGCCCAGGAAGCAACTGAACTACAAAAATAGGTACACGAAGAAAAGGAGAAGAAATAAAAAGAGGAGGAAGAGAAATGACAAAAATAAAAAGTAGTTTAGGAAAAACAACAGGTAGAAGAATATATCAAAAATATGGAGGAATGTTCTGAAGTCCTATGGCAACAATAAGCATAGGCACAAGCGTAGGCTCAAACTACATAGGAACAGAAGCAGAAGAAGGAATAAGAAGAAGAACTAAAGAAAAAGGAAGAACAAGAAAAGAAATGCAAGGAAGAAGAAAATGAAAGAGAGAGAATAAAGTGAAAGAGAAATTTGATAAGAAAAAAAGGGACAAAGAGGAATAAATAAGTAATAAAGAGAAAGAATCCAAGAAGAAAGTAGGGGAAGAAAATAAGAAAATTTAAGAGGAAAAAGAGAAAAAGAAAAGGGAAGAACAATAATTAAAGAAGAATCAGGAGGAAGAGGTGAAGCTAAAAAACATTGAGGATGCTACATAGCAACCTAAGTTGGCATCCAAGTCCACCATGTCACAAAAATTATTGGTCACAACACAGACACAAGCCCAAATGCCACAATTTCACTCAGAGGTGTATATCTCTAGGATATTCTATCAGTTACTGTATGACACACCACTTTCTCCCTTCCTTTACCTATCATGCCCCACTAGGATCCTACAATAATAATGAACACTTTGACCACTCTTTAGATCAGATAAGAGGAATCTTTGGATGTATCTTTCTTGCCACTAAATAATCAATTAGAGGGATTTGCAACATTTCAAGAATCTATTTCATACAAGGTGGCTTCCCTGGAACAGAAGTGGGATCAAACAAAGACTAAGAATGTGGATATTCAAAGTCAGTTGTATGAAGTAGCATAGGTAATTAAAGATGCTTGCCTAGTTATGGCCTCTTGTGTCATAGGCAAATAAATCATGTCAAATCATTGCAAATTGATGACACTCATTGTAGAGCTCACTAAATACTGGTGCACAACACATGAACTTCAGGCACTTAAAAATATACATTTCATCTTGAAGTATGATACAAAAAATTTGACTACCTTGCTAGAAGAGTATCAATGTATGTTGAACACCACAACCCTTCAAACCCATCAGCTTGCACATAGTCTTATGGATTAGAAATAGTAGATCAAAAAATCCCTATCTAGTTCCAGTGCCAATTTCAATGTAGTTATTATTGTCCACATAACTATGCATTCCCCAATTGTGTCGATCGATGAAAGTGAACTTTCTCTCCAACAATATTTCAATGTTAGAGATAATTTATGGGATCTACTTCTCAGTTAGAAACAATACTTGAAATGTTGCAAATTTGCAAGGGATTAGGTAGAAAGAGATGTAAAAAAGTTGAATTAGCTCAGTGAAAAGATCTAGTTAAAGGTTAGTAATACAAGGACTAAGGTATGTGTTGTATAGCATGAAAACTTGAAGGTTCTCATCAGCAATTACACACCATTGTGTGTCTTGATCTACATGGTTCAAGAAGTAATGATTGATTGGGATGAATTCAAAATGGACTTCGAACCATTCTGTAGTGAGGTAACTCTAATTCTCAAGGTTCTTGCATACATACCACCTTCTAAGATCTAGCAAGTGATAGCCCAATACATGGCTTCCTCAAAAGATGTCAAAGATTACATTATCCAGACTTCTTTCTCAAATGCACAACTAGCTACTAGTTGATTATTACATACTACACAAGTTTTGAAAAATTTTGTATAAATTTTGAACTATTTTTGCATAAAGGATGATTATTGAGAGAAGGGGGGATTAGTTGAAAACTTGTAAAGGGAAGATACTTGGCTATGCTAGCCTATTGAAAACTTGAAAGGGTAGTAGGTTGGTATAATACTTAGTTGAAAACCCAAAAGGGTAGCTACGTAGTGTACAGGAGGTGAAAATTGGAAATGGCATGTTAAGAGATTACTGTGACTCTTACTAGTCTACCTAAATTTTCCAGCTTCTTCATTTAGCACATAGTTAGATGAACCTATAATTTTGTCTATAGATGGGATAAACTTTTAAGTCTAGGAAATTGTTGGGAGAAGAAAATCAGATTAGTAAGACTGTGTAAAATATTCCTTGAATATATGTGCACTATATATGCAATTATTGGTTTGTGTATTTTGTCTTATCTTCTTGGTTTATGAAAGGATAGAAGGTGAATAGTCTACTTAATTTGGTGCAAGTGTATAAAGTAGAATACGAATAGTCAGGAATTATATTGACTATAAATATGTATGTTTGGCTATGAAGAAGATGATGACCCCTTTTTGAGATCAATATAGACTTTTGGTTTATGGTTACCTATTGGATTTATTATATTTATCCTTGTTTTTGTTATCATGTTTAATGTTAAGGTTTAATCTATCTTAAAATAACTCTTGAATGTTCTACATGTCAAAATAACTCCTTACTTATTTGGCTCTTTGCAAGCACACACTTTTTATCTCTAATATGCTTCTGTCAACTATACCTTCACTACTTTGTTATGTGCAAACTTATAGACTCTAGCTATCCTCATAATTATCATTATTCTGGTGAATTAGGAACCTCTACTAATAATATAAATTAATGGTATAATTGTAGACTAGAAATAAAATTAAATGTTTGAGGACTGATAATGGTGTTGAATTTTGCTTTAATAATTTTGATAGATTCTATAAAGATTAAGGTATACATTTAAACAAAACTCTCATACATGGATTTTAACCATGGTCTAAGGAACCATAGAGGATAGAAATCACCAAATTGGCTGAGTTAAAGGGTTAAATTTAGGATTTATTATCAAAAGCATTGATTCGACCATGTGTGTCACCATGGGGTGCACTAGTTGTCTTCATCAAGAATAAGGATGGTAGTCTTTGCCTGTGTATAGATTAAGGTTTTTGAACAAAGTGAAAATCATGAATATATATCCATTGCCAAGAATTTATAATATATTTGAGCAAATGCAAGGGGAAATAGTTTTTTCAAAGATTGATCTTAGAGTATGGTATCATCAGTTGAGAATCTGGAATGAGGATATTTTGAAAACAATGTTCACAATGTTACCATTTGGGTTGGCAAATGATCCTGAAACATTTATGAATCTTATTAATGGTGTGTTCAGAGATTATATGCATTGTTTTATTTTGGTTTTTCTAAATGACATCCTCATTTAATCCAAGTATGAGGAAGATCATTTTCAACATATGGAATTGGTTTTACATCATTTACAAAATCATAGGTTGTATAGAAAGTTGTCCAAATGTGAATTTTACAAAACAAAGTGTAGTATTTGGGACATATTATATCTAAAAATGGTATCTTATTAGATCTTGTGAAGATATGATCCATAATTAAATGGCCAACTCCAAGTAATGTGCACAAGGTAAGGAGTTTCATGGGATTAACAGGCTATTACAAGAAATTCATTTTGAGTTTATCTAAGATAACTAACCCAATTATACCTCTCTTCAGTGGAAGAATCATAGTTTTATTTGGATAGACAAGTGTGAGATAAAATTTTAAGAGATGAAAAGGAGGCTTTCTTCAACATCAGTGCTAAGAGTTATCGATCTTAATGGCCAATTCTTAGGGATCACTGATGTATTTGAGAATGAAATTAGAATTCTTAGGTAGGATGGTTCAATTGTAGCCTATGAGTTTAGGAAAATGAAACCATATGAGGTAAATTATGCCCCTCATGATTTGGAACTTGCGGTAATTGTGAATGCTTTGCAATTTTGGAGGTATTATCTATTGGGGAAACCATTTGAGCTCAAGACTGATAACTTGGGACTCAAGTACATTTTCACCCAACCAAACCTAAATGATCATCATAGACAATGGTTAGAGTTATTATCTAATTATGATTTTCATATTAATTATATCAAAGGTAAAGATAATAGAGTAGTTGATGCTCCAAGTCATATAAGGTACATAAAAGTTGTGGCTACTATCAAGATTATTTTCTAAGAACAAGTAATCAAATTATCACCAGAAGATGAATGCTATGATTAGGGCAAGGAAGCATTATCTAAGAATGCTTAAAATTATAAGTACAAAGGATTTAAGCTAGAGATTGATGGTCTTTTATGGTACAACAGAAGGATGTATGTGCTTAATAGAGAGAATTTGAGGAAAATAGTTGGTGCAAAACTGACCTTAGACAACTCTGGCATTCATAGCACCTCCTTGGAAGTTACCTGTCTTACAAAATTTTAGACTACTCTTGATTCTATTTGTAATAAAGATGTATAAAATTCGTTCCATGTATGTTGGAGTGTATTCTCTCATGTTGGAAACATTTACAAGAAAACCATGTCTGTTCCATATCTGCTTCAGTCATAATAACACCTTTGGGAATAGAAAGTAGAGCATTCTCGAAACCAGAAACAGGATTGCCAATGTTAAATAAGTATCTTCCTGAAGCAATTTCTCTGGAGATTTTTACCCATGAATATGGACAATGTTTCTTCTCACTATCCTGGACTAAATCCAAACCTCTCAAGTTACTTCCATCTACCGGTGTCAGAAGGTTGGGGGAAACAGGTTCAATACCTGTAATATTTTTGTAGAAAGTAGCAATAGACTCTAGCTTTCTGGATCCATTATAACGCACCCTCGATGTACAGCAAAGATGTAAACGTTGTTAACAATTGGCTGTCAAATTGACAGTAAATATTTGTGGAGTCCCTCCTTTTCTTGTAAACTCCATGGAAAAATTTCTTGAGAAACGATTCCATGGATGTAACTCTGTCTGAAACTCCAATATCATATCCAAAGATGAGACCGCCAGTGGCAGCTACAATGCTGGTGACCAACACAAACAAAGTGAGTTTGCCTGGATATTCCTTTGCAGATAAAGATAACGTAGATCAAAAATCTCCAGGAATAAAACAAAATCTTCACCCTTAGCCTATCAATGATTACGTTGTTGAATGGAGACGCAAAGTAAGATTGAGATGACACTATTGTCAAATGCTGGGAAAAGAAAGTCTTGTAAGGGTAGACCAGATCCTATGGTGAAAGTGGCGGATGTAGCAGCATCGGACAATTATTTTGCTTAACACATTTAAAATAACATCCAGCATAACATCAAGGTTGTTATTAATTCATTGGGGCAGCCCAGAAGTTCAAACAAAGTATTTGGTAAAAACTACGGCCCAACAATTACAATAAACTAGAATTATAGTCAATACTTTTAAAACGCCCCAGAAGGCATACACAAACTGGCAGGATGGTTGAGATGGCCCAATAATTACATTTACAATGATGAAATAGGCACTTATGTGGCTAAATTCATTGAGCGCCCAAACTGGCAACTTTCAACCATGTCTTTTCCTATATGTGGTCTCAAAAAAATGAATTTACATTCATTACTATATCAAAATAAATACACATCTATATAATTTTCACCAAAAGTATATGCTTTGTGTCTATTCTAGACTGCCAGTCTCTTTCCTACGCCCCTCTGCTCTCTCTCTCTCATTCATAACATTCTCATTTTACTTTTATTTTCTACCTTTTGCAGATGCATGGCCACAGAGGAACACTTTCAGTCCTTCCTCTCTCCAAAGGAGATCTTCCTTTTCTCTTCTACCTTTCTGCGCCCTGCTCTCATCTTTCTTCTCCTCTATATTTAATTTTTCTTGTTTTTGCTATATTTTGGGACTAAAAACCTCCTACGCCAAACTTGGCTTAAGGAAAACAAAATACAGTTTTTCAATTACAACAACATGCTAAGGTTGAAATCATTTCAACCATTCCTCCATTTCCTCAACAGCCCACAATTACCTTTTTACTTTTACTTTTTACATTTTATTCCTCAACAACATTTAGGAGGGAAAATATAATAATTTGAAATTTGAATTCGAACATGCTTTGTAGCCATGTCTTGCCAGAAGATGTGTGTGTAGATGCTTTTGCATCATACTCTCCCTCTAGAAATAATTTGAACCTTAGTTCAAGTGAAATGCTGCCTCCATGCTTTAACCTTCATTCTATACATGGATCCCACGGTCTTCTTGTCAATACCAATGCTTATCTTTGGTAGTCTTTGTCTTTCATCTTGTTGTTCTTCCTCTTCTGGTGTGTTCTTCTTCTCATTTCTTTTTCAGCTACCATCTCCCACTTCCGTGATTCTTCATCTTCATATATGTCTTCAAAGTTTTCATCTTCCATACCTGCATTCAAAACATCAAAAGCAACCTTAGTAGAAAAACATTGAGGCCATGAAGCCCCTTGGCTGCCTTCACATTTTTGTTCTTGTTTCTTGACCGAAACTGCCTTGGTCTCATTGCTTTGCTCTTGTCTTGTTCCACTCTTTCCAATGCTGCCTTCACCATGGCTTGTACCTTTACACAACTCTCTTGGAGGATTTAACAACTCTTCTATCCTCTTCAACTCTTCACTCAACACAAGCTCATCCAAATCTTCATGTCCTATATCAAACTTAGGACTAGATTGTCTTTCATCCTCTATAATTACATTCATCCACTTTATAGTTTCTTCATACAAATCAACTTCTTCATCAACATCAGTATATCCATCAAAAACAATTGCAGTATTCATACCTTCTGTCTCCTTGCTATTTTCAATTGCTGCCTGAAGCCATCTTGTTTGTTCTGCTGCATATTCTTTCCTTTCCCCATCATCCATCCATTTTGAACTCTCTCCTTGCTGCATATTAGTCCTTACAACCACTTTCCATTCCTCATTTTCCATGAAAATATTATTAGATGATTCAAAAACATCATTATCCCTTTTATTGCAAGCAATTGACTTACCTTTCCATGTACTTGTGTCATCCTTCACCTTTTTCCATTGATTTCTTGGTGTTGCTGTCTCAACACTCACATCTTCTTCACTCTTAGCCTTCTTAGGCACCCACATTTGATTATTTCTCTTATCAATTGACTTCACAAGCCATTTAGGCATCCTGTAATCATGCCCTTATGATACTACTGAAAAACCAACTTTGTTTGTCCTTTTATTTTCTTGCACACTTACATTCATATTAGGAATATGAGAAAAATCAATCTTATAAGATAAACTTGCCTGCTTGCTTACTTGTTGCTTGCTTGTGTGCTTCACCATCCACTTAGGCATCACATATCCATGATTGACTGCTTTGTGTGAGGATTTCATCTTCCTCTTGCCTCTTCTAACCTATGTATTAATATCTTCATGCTCACAATAACAATTAAAATCAGCACTTAACACTTCATTTACCTCTTTGATAGCTTCTTCCACAGAGCAATCTTTCTCTCCCTTTGTGCTTGGCTGCTCTCTTTCCTCTTCTTCCTGGCATTTAATGGCATCTTGGAATTCATCTTCGTCTTCCATCTCTCCTCTCTCGTGCATTAAACAATGCATCTCTTCTTCTTTCTTGTCAACAACAGAAAACTTACTTCTCTCTCTTACACATTCACTTGTGTACTTGGTGTCTTCTCTTGCACCAATCTCTTCCCTCTCCAAGGCCCTTCTCTTGACCTTCATAATGCTGTCCATACCTGCATTTACCCACTCAAAAATAGCATTAAATACAAAAACAAGAGACCATAATGTCTCCATGAGTATCCTCTTAATGAACATTCTCATCTTTCCAAGTGCTCTTCCTGGCACTTCATCTTTTCTTTCTTCCCTCTTGTTCTCCTCAATGAGAACCTTCTTCACAACTTCTTCCTCTTGCTGCTCACTTGGCAACCTTCTTATCTTCTTGCCTCTTTGGGCTTCCCTCTTCATGGCAATCTTCTTTTGCCTTCTTCTCCTTTTCACTAGGAGATCCATTGGCCACTTTATCCTCTTCTTTATTGGCCATACCCATGCTTTCCTATTCAGCTGCATCCAAGACTCATACTCATCTTTAATCTTAGCTAACGCTTTCTTCAGACTAGCAATTTCTTTATCAAAATCAACATTAGTCATACCTTTGATGCTTGATTTCCTCTTGCTGCCCTCATATACCTTGCTGCTCTGTAGTGCCTTCAACAATGCTTCCATCTCTGAGATCTTCACCCAAGTCTTTTCCACCTTGGTCTCTTGATCCCTTGTCTCACCCAAGCCTTTTCTCCTTGACTGGTCTATTGACAATCTCCTTTGATCTCACCCAGCCTTTTGCATCCTAGTCTTTGATCCTCTTCTCTCAATCCTGCAACAACTCTTATGCAACACTTCATCAAATACAAATCATAAATCCAAGCTTACCTTGCTTTGGATCTTCTTCTCTAAGCCTTCCTTGGCTTCTTCTCTTCTTAAGCCTTAATGGCTTGGCTGCCTTCCTCTTCACCTGTTTGTTTTAATAAACTCAAATCAAAAAGCAACATTATTCATACCTTTTCTTCAACAGATCCCAAGAGCTTTCAAGATCTGATACCAAATGGTGCAAAACTAACCTTAGACAACTCTGGCATTCCTAGCACCTCCTTGGAAGTTACCTGTCTTACAAAATTTCAGACTACTCTTGATTCTATTTGTAATAAAGATGTATAAAATTCATTCCATGTATGTTGGAGTGTATTCTCTCATGCTGGCAACATTTGCAGGAAAACCATGTCTGTTCCATATCTACTTCAGTCATAATAACACCTTTGGGAATAGAAAGTAGAGCATTCTCGAAACCAAAAACAGGATTGCCAATGTCAAATAAGTATCTTCCTGAAGCAATTTCTCTGGAGATTTTTACCCATGAATATGGACAATGTTTCTTCTCACTATCCTGGACTAAATCCAAACCTCTCAAGTTACTTCCATCTACCGGTGTCAGAAGGTTGGGTGAAACAGGTTCAATACCTGTAATATTTTTGTAAAAAGCAGCAATAGACTCTAGCTTTCTGGATCCATTATAATGCACCATCGATGTACAACGAAGATGTAAACATTGTTAACAACTGGCTGTCGAATTGACAGTAAAGATTTGTGGAGTCCCTCCTTTTCTTATAAACTCTGTGGAAAAATTTCTTGAGAAATGAGTCCATGGATGTAACTCCTCCTAAAATTCCAATATCATATCCAAAGATGAGACCGTCAGTGGCAGCTACAATGCTGGTGACCAGCACAAACAAAGTGAGTTTGCCTGGATATTCCTTTGTAGATAAAGATAATGCAGATCAGAAATCTCTAGGAATAAAACAAAATCTTCACCCTTAGCCTATCAATGATTACGTCGTTGAATGGAGACACAAAGTAAGATTGAGATGACGTTGCTGTCAAATGCTGGGAAAAGAAAGTCTTGTAAGGGTAGACCAGATCCTATGGTGAAAGTGGTAGATGCATCAGCATCGAACAATTATTTTGATTAACACATTTAAAAGAACATCCAACATAACATCAAGGTTGTAATTAATTCATTGGGGTGGCCCAGAAGTTCAAACAAAGTATTTGGTAAAAACTACGGCCCATCAACTACAATAAACCAGAATTACAGTCAATACTTTTAAAACACCCCAGCAGGCATACACGAACCGGCAGGAGGGTTGAGACGGCCTAGCAATTACATTTACAATGATGAAATAGGTGCTTATGTGGCTAAATTCATTGAGCACCCAAACTGGAAACTTTCAACCATGTCTTTTCCTATATGTGGTCTCAAAAAAACAAATTTACATTCATTACTATATCAAAATAAATACACACCTGTATAATTTTCACCAGAAGTATATGCTTTGTGTCTATTCTGGACTGCCAGTCTCTTTCCTACGCCCCTCTGCTCTCTCTCTCTCATTCATAACATTCTCATTTTACTTTTATTTTCTGCCTTCTGCAGATGCATGGCCACAGAGGAACACTTTCAGTCCTTCCTCTCTCCAAAGGAGATCTTCCTTTTCTCTTCTACCTTTCTGTGCCCTGCTCTCCTCTTTCTTCTCCTCTATATTTAATTTTTCTTGTTTTTTCTATATTTTGGGATTAAAAACATCCTACGCCAAACTTGGCTTAAGGAAAACAAAATACAGTTTTTCAATTACAACAACATGCTAAGGTTGAAATCATTTCAACCATTCCTCCATTTCCTCAACAGTCCACAATTACCTTTTTACTTTTAATTTTTACATTTTATTCCTCAACAACATTTAGGAGGGAAAATATAATAATTTGAAATTTGAATTCGAACATGCTTTGTAGCCATGTCTTTCCAGAAGATGTGTGTGTAGATGCTCCTGCATCATTAGTGTTAAAAGAATTACATAATTCCTCATATTCATAACATCCAGGGGTGACCAAGCTCATGGCTTAGCTAAGATGATTCTATTTTTGATAAAGGATCAAGAAAGATGTAGCATATTTTATGTCTAATTTTTTGGAATATCAGTGTGTGAAAACTGAATATGTCCATCTGACTACATTATTATATCCACATGATATTCCAAAGTGGAAGCGGTAGGTGATTAGCCTGTACTTCATCCAAGTTTTTTCATTATCATGGAACTAGATTGATATGATCTTGGTTTTAGTTGATAAAATAATTAAGGTAACCCACTTAATACCAGGAAACTTGATAGATGATGCACCTACACTTGGAAAGAGATTCATGAAAGAGTTTTATCAATTTCATGGTTTTTCAAAGAAGATCATTTTGGATCAATATTCGATGATGAATTTTAGATTTTGGTTGAGTCTAAATTCAAATCTAGGTATGCAATTAAATTTTACCATTGTCTATCACCCAAAAATTGATGGACAAACAAAGTGAGTTAACCAGGTATTAGAAGATATCCTTCACATGTATTGCATGGATAAGAAATGAAAGTGGGGAGATAATCAAAATTGAATATAGCTCCATTTTAGATATTGTATGGAAGGAGGTGTAAAACACCAATCAGTTTGGGTAGGTTCGAAGATAGGGTAGTCTTTGGACTTGAGATGCTTTTAGAAATTTAAGAGCAAGTCAAGATAATCAAATAGAGGTTAAATGAGGAGAATGATAGACAAAAAGCTTATGATGATCTAAAGAGAATACCAAGGTAGCTTTCTATTGGTGATAAAGTGTTTTTATAAGTTATACCTCAAAAAATATTGATTAAATTCAATAAGTCAATGAAACTTTCACTGAGATATGTGAGACCCTTCGAGGTTTTGTAAGTCACAATCATATAGCATATAGGCTTTCATTACCACCAACTCTATCTCTTTATAATAATTTATTCCATGTGTCATATCTTAAAAAATATGTTGTTGATCCTTCACATGTGTTGAATTGGAATGTTTTTCAAATTCTAGATCCCAAGGTGGTCATGGTAAAACCAATCAAAATAATTGACACTCACAAACTTAGTTTGTGTATAGAGAAGTGTCATATTTCAAAGTCTAGTGGGACTAATATTCTAAATATAGTGCCACTTGGGAGGACTATGATGATTTATATAAGTTATTTCGATATTTGTTTGCTTAATATGTTGTTTCATATTATTTTATTTTCTATTGAATAATTTTCTAAATTAAGAACTTGTGCTTGAATAAATGTCATCGAGATGATGACCAACTTTAGTGGGAAGGATGTCCCATCCCAATTTATCTCTAAGATAAATAACTTATTTTATATATGGATTATTAGGGTTATTAGTTGATTAAATAGTATTTGGTTAAGATTTATGTCATATGTTGATTATGAGATAGTTATATGTTTCTTAATTTACATGATTGATTCGTTATGAGACAATTATACTTTTATATTCTGTACATTATAATCATTTTATCAGTTATAAAAAAATATTCTAAGGATATAATGATGTTTCATGATAACTACCTTCATTGTTGTGAGCTAGATGTAGGACAGATCTAGCCCTTAGAGTATTATTGAGGGAAAGCATCATCAGATAGGATGGTGTAGATGGAGGCGTTGGGGGATGATAGAGTGAAAAAATAGAAACCCATACACAACATAATAAAATAATGTGTTATGATTTTTTTTGTGGTGAATAGTTGTGGTATGTTTTGTTTGTTGTTAATTATGTTTGTTTTGATATATTTTTTATTTTATCATCAGGTTGTTTGATTTCATAATTTCATTAATCAAGTTGTTATTGCATTATTAACTATTAAATTGTTGAGTTGATTGAATGAATATATTCATGTTTTAATATGAATTAACATTTTTTTGATAATAATTAAATGGTTTTATTGTACATAGTTGAGTTTTTGTATTAATAGTGCTTGTTTGGATTCTTTGTTGTAGTAATAGAATATCTTATTACTTAGATTGATCAGACTATTTAAATGATTGATTATGTTATAAAGTTACTATTATCATTATAATAGATACCATGATTAAAATAAATTAATGTTGTTGACTTATGAGTAGTGCTTAAGCATTAAGTAAAATACTATGTAAAGTGTTTTAGATAATATCATTGTTTAATGATTATGTTGATATCATTGCGTTTGATTAATCATTTGCTAAATCCTATGGTTATTTGTTTAACCTAGGGAATCAACTTATAGTTTGAGGTTGAATGCATAGTGTTTGATTTTGGATGACTTGGTAACATTGACAATGGTATTTTAAAATCAAATATATTATATTTTCATATGGTCTTTATGTTATCAAAACTTGTCAATTGTTGACATTACATGGAATTATAATTTTTGTAACTTATCGTTTAGTCAATTTGCATGAGCTATGGGAAGTCGATGTAAGTTTTTGATAAATTCAAATGGCATATATAATATTAAGGATTATATAATGATTATTTCAAATGGTTAATGATAATTTTTTAGAATATTAGGGTTTATAATATATCATTGAATCCAATTAACCATCATTCTTAACAAAACCATTATGTGAGTTTGAAGGTGACTACATGAGGAATGGTGATAGAATTGTAGTTTATTTGTGTTCAATTGAGTTATTTTAGGCATGCATTATTTTAGTCATTAATGTTCTACCAAGAATGAGGGATAAATTCATGTCAAGTAAGCAAATTTAAGTGAATAAAGAGGATGGGAAGGAGCCCCATGAGGGCATGGCATACAGGTGCATAGCAGGCACAAAGAGAAGAAAGGTTATTCAAGCTAAGGAAAGAAGATATATTTAGATTTCTTGGAATTATTATCATTTATACAGGTTGGTTATGTAATCCAGATTTCTGTGTTGTGGATTTTTGGAATGGAATTGAAAATGGTTTACTAGGTTTTTCATTTATTTTTGAAATTAAAAAAAATAGCATTGTATGTATGGCCCTGTAGATGGCTCAACCATCCACATAAGCCTATATCTAACCCAACCTAAACCTAGTCAAATGGGTAGATCTATAGTATTTTTTCCATGATTATAATGGCTCCATGAAAGTTTTGTTTTAATTCATGTTTCAACTCATAAATCTCTATAAATTCATTGAATGATTATTTCTTTTAAATAATTTTTTGGATTGAGTCTTTGACTTAGTTTTGTTGTCAAACCAATTAAGGGATATATACATTAAGGCATTAAAATTAGATTGAAATATTTTTTGTATGAGGGATTCAACTATGTGTAACCCTAATTAAGTTTTCTAGGTATGGACATTATATTTTTTTATAACAACAAAAATTGACTTTGAAGATATATAAACACACACGCATGCACACACATGTGCACACATAGACACATATGTAACATACATACATACATAATGTGTGTGTGTGTGTGTGTGTGTGTGTGTGTGTGTGTGTGTGTGTGTGTGTGTGTGTGTGTGTGTGTGTGTGTGTGTGTCCTAAAATTTGGGATTTTTTAAATAAGTCTATGTGTATTGAATATAACCAATTTATGGTATATGTATAAATAATTTTGAAGGTTGTGGGTTTCAAATAAATTTTATTTTCATGGGATTTTAAATGGATATATAAATTAGATTATGGATATGGTATATATAATCAATTTTGTTCTAAATCCTATATCATATATATTTATACATATATAGGATTGGGGACAATTCTGGTTAAGCCATAAACAAATAAAGTCTAGAAATGGGTAGGAGTATGAATAGTTATTTGTGTACTCAAGTTCATGCATAGATTCATACATAAAAAGTAAATGTTGATTTGGCTAAGTTTTTTATTATCAATTGAACCTATTATATACGGACTATGTAAACATTAAATCTAAGTTTAGTAATGGAACAAATATTTAGTTTTATCTATGTATTTTATATATTCGGATTGGTTTATAATTTATGAATGAGATATTTTCATAGTTTATGAGAGGTATGAGTTATTATTATAATTATCAAGTTTGAACATACTCAGATGAGTTTATATCTTTGATCATTTTTATATGAAAGTAATTTGATTAGTACTATTAATTAAATGATTTATGTATTTTTTAATATAAATAAATTGGTGTATAATTATTTGGTTGTGTTTGAATTGTAAATCACATGTATTTTGTGTGTTTTAGTCAAATAATTAAATTTAGAATTAACTGGTATATTTAAGGTATTGGGATGTAATTTTAATTGTATCCTCAATTGTATACATAGAGTATACGAGATACTCTAAGATCATAGACAATGGATGCATACTTAGATTATAACATATAACTTATCCTAATTATGACTGTATAGGAAATTATGTGATAGTTTAAAAATAGTGTATATATATACATGGTAATAAACATGTGATTATAAATGGAGTTATAAATCTGAGAATGATTATACTATAAACACACACACAATTGTGATATGCTTATATCCATTATTATTATTATTATTATTATTATTATTATTATTATTATTATTATTATTATAGGGTAAAATGGGTACTTTTTTATATATGTAATGTTTAGATAAGATAATAAAATAAGGTATTTAATTGTTTAAATATAAATCTTATTGAGTTGTTTTATGAATGGATTTTATTTTTATATGTGGAATATAAATAGATAAATAAGGTGTGAGTAGTGTTTGTTTCATGGATGAAATAACATTATAAGTTACTTAGTGATTTTAGTTAACTAGTAGTCCAGATATAATTCTTACCTGAATGATATGTTTATATTAAGGACTATTTTTTATTATGTTTATTATTATGCAATAAAATAGATGATTTTAGATTCATTTCATTACATTTGATGGACTAAATTATGTATTTGATATTTTTTTACTTACCATATTTGTATTTGCTAATAGGGAATATCCTAATTGAATATATTTATTTTTATATTATTGTATATATTAACCAAATATAATATTTATGACACTAAATAAAAAGTGGATGGATTCCACTGGCTTAATTAGAAACATCAATGTAAGATGAGGTGTAATCTGATTGAGTGGTGTGTATGAAATTGATTGATCCTAGAGATCATAACCATTTGAAAACTTTGACCAAAGTAATGTTTATAACTAAACATTATCATTTAATGAGCAGATATAGTTATCATGTTTATGTGATATCATGTTAGAATAGATTTATTTATGGTATACATCATGTATTAGATATCTTATAGCACATGGGTTCTAGTTTGTCACTCTGGATACCCATACCGTCATTATCTACACATCCATGAAGGGAGGGCCTTTTCTTGTTGTAAGGTATTGAGGTAGATTTATGGTTTGTGGTTGGTGTGGAAAGGCACTCAAATGATGCTCTCCCTCCCTCTAGGATTACTACACTAGAAACTATACTTGAGATTATAGATTGATACTTGAATCGTGGAGAGTCTTGAGTCATGGAGACTCATGATCCATGGAGCTTTATATCATTACATTATTATTTGAGATATATTTTATTAATAAAAATAAATATTTATTCATTATACTTATATAATAGTGACTATAATGGTGTATCAGTCGTGGATGGAATTGTATTATTACATTAATGAATTAAATGCAAAATTTATTATTTATTCAACATTGTTCATAATTTGTTATATCTTTTCATGGTGATCATTAGCTAAATAGATTTGTTATGAAATACTTTGGGGTTAAATAATATAATACATTTAGTTAAAGATCACTTAGTGAGATTTATCATGATGAAATATGTTAGATGAATATGTGTAATTAATTTAGAAAAAATACTCTATTTTAGTAAAACCTAGTGGGGTTGTTATATTGCATGCATGTTATGATGTATGAATAATTTATTCAGGTAACTCCTATCATATGCCTCTTAAAAAGGAGTGGTTCTACGAATATGAAGAACATGATGGTGGTGATGTATTTCTAAGAGATAAATCTATGTACATGATCATGTGTTAAATAAGAGTGAAGTTAAAGTTTACATATGGGATAATCAAGACTCTCCCTAGTATTTTTCATATTCCTAGCCTTGTGATGAATTCAATCTCTATGAGCAAAATGAATAATGCAAGGGTCCATGTCTCATTCAATATAGATGGGTACAATATGGGGCATGTAGCCATGGTGTTGACAAGGGGTGTATGCAATGGTACTCCTTTTAGCATTGATTTGAGTGTATTAAGTAACATGTGTAACAATACTATTTTTCTCCAAGCTAAGGCTAGACTAGGTACTTATGCATTGCTTCTAATGGAGAATAAAATGATCTAGCATTAGAGGCTAGGACATTTTGGTGAATTTTTTTCACGTGATGAAGACTAAATATATGGCGTAAGGGATGGACAAGTGTCCCTTGGACTTGTAATTTGTAAAACATTCTATCTTTGACAAGTAAACTCAAGTAAAAATTCACAAAAGTATTTCATGTGCATTCAGAATCTTATAGGTAATCAATAGTGATATGTTTATACTTTGTAGATGTTCCCTCATTTAAAATGTATATCTATATTCTATGTCTATATAATAGTCTACAAGCACATGAATTGCACTGGTAACATAGTTTGTTGACTAGGCATCATAGAAAACATGAGCTCAATTTGATCATTTTATTGGTGAAACTAAAATTACAAAAAATATTTTTCTTCCTACTTTTATATGATTTGAATTTTCAAAATATCATTTACTATGTCTATTTTGAAGTTAATTCAACTCATTGATAAAAAAATATTTCAAGCGATATCTTGAGTTTTGTTTATCAAAAATATGTTTCATCAAGTGCATCAGGACATGTATGACACATTATCCCACATCTTGATGGTACTCAGTGTAGACACTGAAATCCTGTCTACCCCCTAGGTTGTCATCCCCCCTTGGCCCCCTTGGTCTATGTCCTAGCACTTGTCCTAGTCCCCTCCATTTTTAAAATTAAAATAAATAAACATTTTAATTTGCTTCCCCTTTCCACCTCACCCATTCTACCTTGGATCCCCTCCTTGGATGCTCCCACCTCTCTCCTAGCCTTTATTGCCCAAATCTCCCCTTTATCCTTCCTCCCACGCCCATTTATGCCTTCCTCGACCGTTTTCCCATGGCCCCTCAACCCGGCAGCGTGCAAGAATGGACAGAGGCTAATTTTAGCCTCTATTCCCATTCTTCGTCTGCCGATGTCGGTCATTATGCAGCCGACGTCAGCGATTCTGCCACCGTCGGCAGCCTTCAAATCCATTTTTTGCAACCATTCTCTACCCCCACGAATAGAACTCTCTTGACGCTTTTGCATTCATATTTTCCTTTCCCTCGCCCTCGTACAGCAACACCAGCAGCTATAGGCATCTTGCAGGAATAGCTCCATTTGCAGGTCCTTCAATAGCTTTGACAACAAGTTTTTCCATTCTTCAATCAGCAAGCAAGAGGTAAGCACAGTGTTGTTTTCCATTTCATTTCTTGTTTAATCTATCTATTTAGGTAACCACTACCTAGACCTTCCTGTCCTTCCCCTGAGAGGCTGAAAGGCCTTCTCAGACCCCTACCTCTCATTCATTCCCCTTTGTGCTTCTGGTTTCGAACTAGTCACTTTCCCAGACAACATTCTCAGTCCCTCAGACCCAAAACAAGTCCCTCAGACCTCCAGGCAATCTCTCAGACCTCTAAATAGACCTCCATGACCCTTAGATGAGACCACAATCCATTTTACAGACCAAAAACTAGCCTATAACCTGACAAGACCCTGTCTAAGACTACTGCCCTGGCTGACCTCATCCATTTCCCCTACCGACGTCGATAGCCTAACCGACATCGGTGACCTTACCTGACCGACGCTGATAATACCACCGATGTCAGTGACTGTGCAAAGCAGATTACTGCTAAATAGGTACGCATTTGCCTTAAGTTCTTTCTTTCTATTTTTCATCATTTATCACTTTCTGTTTTTGATCAGCATTCTAGTTTTTATAGTGGACTGTCATTCTCCAAGAAGCCTTTACGCTTCTAGGATCAAGCTCTTGTTTGGCAGTCCACCCTTTTGTCATCTAACATTTTTTGTGTTTAGTGTCTTTCTCTTTCAGGTGTCATCCTCCACAACCAAAGAGGAGTTCCTGCTATCATCTGAATTCTGGTGCGCACGTCTACAATCTGGGTATGTACAAACCCTCATCCATTTTTATTTAGTTTCTCACTTTCCTTTCTTGAATGTAAAAAGTGAAATTTCATATAGAAACATTCTAGCATGCCTGGTGGGACCTTAGTGTTATGTTGTGGAGCTAAAAGCTTCACCAAGATGCAAACATGAGAAGTTACGGAGGATGCAGAGTTGCAAAATAGTTGCAGGAAAAATGGCGTCGATCTGATCAACCGACGTCGGTCAGATAGCAAGAGGAAGAAACCAACGTCGGTCACCAGTCGGTCGACATCGGTCATGGAGGAGCCGACGTCGGCAGCCTATGCGAGAACAGGCAGTTTGCATGACAAATCCGAGAGAGTCTATTTTTGGACTGTTAGTTTACATGTTGAAGGCTAGTCGTAGTCTTGAGTTGCGAGTCTAATTATTGTAATTAGGTTAGTCTAATTATTGTAAGCATGAGATCTATATATGGACTCATGGGCTGTATTGTAAACTTGTGCTAGAAAGCCATTGGGCTTGGAGAGGGAGCTAGTGTAGTTCCTCCTAGTTACCATTTAGGGGTACTGAGAGTGTATGATCAGAGAGAGTTGCAGGTGTGCAAGTTCTTGGAGAAGATCCACTGGGGTACTGGTTGAAGAATCATAAGGACTTGGTGAGGCAAGGACAAGGGTTCTTCAGGTGTGTAGAAAGACATCTACATGGTGAGTATGATCTAGTTATTTGCAGGTAGCAGCAGAGAGCAGGGGATCTACTTGAAGTACAGTTGTGTACTTGGTAAACTGGCAGTGTGTTACTAACTAGTTGGAGAGGTGAACATCAATTCTATATTGGAATTGATTGTTGTGACCAAGAGAGAGAGGGAAGAAGGTCTTGAGGAGTGGCAAACCTTTGAGGTGGAGGAAGAAGTGGCATCTTCCTTATTGTATATTCTTCTCAGTGATTATTAATACAATTGTGTATTGTCTCTCAATTCCTGTGTTGTTTCATATTTCTAGTTACTTTATATTTCTGGTTAAATTCTTTGTTTAGTTGCTAATACAAGAAGTAATCATATGTGCTCTAATTGGTAGAGCAAGATCTTGACAAGTGGTATCAGAGCCTTGGTTGTAGGTTCAAGAGCTGATACCAACAGTGGTATCATAACTTTTGGTTGGGTTGACTAACAAGTGGTTTCAGATATGGTAGTGTTTGTTGATTACAGGTCACTCACAGGGGTTTCAGATTGAGTGGGAGTATAACAATGGCAGAAGAAAGTAAGCTACGAATGGAGAAACTGAATAGCACGAATGGTCTGATTGATGGAAAGAAGGAGCAGGTGAAAAGAGATCGTTGATCGGTAGCAGATCAGCTTGTGGAAGCATATGTTGTAGGTAATATTGCACAGGATGTTCTGGATAAAGTGGAATCTTTGTTTACAGATTCTTTTGCCTCTTTCCATGCAGCCCAAAATAGAGCATCTTTTCATGGGTATGTCTTTAGAAACTTTGGAGAGATTTATTTAGGGGTTGGAGAGCCTTGTCAAATGATTGACGAAGGGGAAGTGAAGCTGAAATTGTAGACGGATGACACACAGTGGTTGAAGGAAGTCATGCAGGTACCAGTCTTGGAGATTAGTCTAATTTCTTCAGGAAATTTGGGTGATGAGAGATGCACTGTAACTCTCACAGTGGATGCACTTGAATTAGATGGTGGTAAGAAAGTAGGTATCCTTTATCTATCTACTTATATTGTTGATTCACCTTCTGTTGCAGAGATGTGGCTTTATAGGCTTGGCCACATATGTAGGAGGAGAATGCAAGTTTTGAAGTGGAGGTCAGATGTTTTTAACAAGCTAAAGAACTGGAAAGCCTTGGTGTTCATGGAGGAGATGATGGACAGAGATCAGGTGAGGAAACTAAATTATTTTGAGCAAAGCAGGGTTGATTTGATTAGGATTTTGATCCATGGAGAGCTCGTGGGTAAAAAGTTATCACTCACAGATGAACACAGGTACCGGCATCAGTTATATAGTAATCGACGTCGGCAACAGGAAGACTGACGTCGGTCATAAAGAAATTGACATCGCTAGGAGGGACACCGGTGTCGGCCAGGGAAATGACGTCAACAGTCAGGGTTAGTACAGGGAACCGACATCAGTCAGATGCAGACTTAGAGATGGCTGAGATCAGTCACTGGTACGGATAGTGGGTAGACAGCAAGTCTCAAATGCTCATGTTGAGATTAGAAAGGGTAAGTGAACCTCATATTCATTTTTCACCTTCTTTATATTGCTTTTTTGATAGTCAAGAACCAGGAAGATGGAAGAAGCAATGCCGGTAGAGTCTAGATACAGTGGGAGCTTGGCATGGATGAGGAGTGCGAGTCCTTGGAGAAGAACCAAACAGGTATTTGTTGGTAGATTTGTTAGCTAGAAGTAAGCACTGAGAGATGAAATGGATTCCCAAGTTAAAGAAGAGAGTGAACGGATACATGAGACAGAAGGCCAAGGCATATGGTCTTGAAGAAGCTGCAGGATAGTGGTACAGGTTTTGACAGGTGGATGACTAAGCATGGCTTCAGTCAATGTCAGTGTAGCTATTGTGGTTTTGTCTTACCAAGTAGATGATGAGTCATGACATCATTCTGTTTCTGTATGTGGATGGTATGTTTGCTAGGAGGATTGTACATACAGGGTGTTACTGAGCTAAGGGTAAGGTTAGTTCAGAGGTGTGTCATAAAGAATTTGGAGTAGCAAAATTCTTTGGCAAAAGAGACATGGAGATTTGATCTCTAGTGGGAGCTGATGTGAAGATGGTGTTGGCAGGGTTCATGATGTAGGATGCAGAATCAGAAAGCACACCAAGGGCTGGACAGTTCAAGCTTAGCTTGAAACAGGGTTCGAAATCACATGAGGTCTAGTGTAGACCTAAGTTGTTTTCCCAAGCAGTGGGGGTTGTCAGAAAGTTTGGAGCCAATTCAGGGAAGGAGTACTTGAGGGTAGTTCAGTGGGACTAGCAGCAGGGATTCTTGTTATGTAGGGTCAAGTTCTTCACTACATGGATATGCAGGTTCAGATGTAGCAGGTTACTTTGATGACAGAGGTAGCATCACAGGTTGTGTGGTGGTTGGTCTTTAGGGTTGATCTTGAAGAGGAATACAAGCTAGGGAATAATTTAGATGGTGTACAGGTACAGGTATAGGTGCAACTATCTATCTCCAAGTGGGAAATTGCTATGTTGTGGAGCTAAAAGCTTCACCAGGATGCAAACAGGAGAAGTTACGGAGGATGCAGAGTTACAGAATCAGTTGCAAGAAAAATGGCATTGGTCTGATCAACTGACGTTGGTCAGATAGCAAGAGGAAGCAACCAACATCGGTCACCAGTCGGCCGACATCGGTCATGGAGGAGCCGACGTCGACAGCCTGTGTGAGAACAGAAAGTTTGCATGATGAATCCGGGAGAGTCTATTTTTGGACTGTTAGTTTGCATGTTGAAGGCTAGTCGTAGTCTTGAGTTGTGAGTCTAATTATTGTAATTAGGTTAGTCTAATTATTTTAAGCATGAGATCTATATATGGACTCATGGGTTGTATTGTAAACTTGTGCTAGAAAGCCATTGGGCTTGGAGAGGGAGCTAGTGTAGTTCCTCCTAGTTACCATTTAGGGGTACTAAGAGTGTATGATCAGAGAGAGTTGCAGGTGTGCAAGTTCTTGGAGAAGATCCACCGGGGTACTGGTTAAAGAATCATAAGGACTTGGTGAGGCAAGGACAAGGGTTCTTCAAGTGTGTAGAAAGACATCTACATGGTGAGTATGATCTAGTTATTTGCAGGTAGCAACAGAGAGCAGGGGATCTACTTGAAGTACAGTTGTGTACTTGGTAAACTGGCAGTGTGTTACTGACTGGTTGGAGAGGTGAACATCATTTCTATATTGGAATTGATTGTTGTGACCAAGAGAGAGAGGGAAGAAGGTCTTGAGGAGTGGCAAACCTTTGAGGTGGAGGAAGAAGTGGCATCTTCCTTATTGTATATTCTTCTGAGTGATTATTAATACAATTATGTATTGTCTCTCAATTCCTGTGTTGTTTCATATTTCTAGTTACGTTATATTTCTGGTTAAATTCCGTGTTTAGTTGCTAATACGAGAAGTAATCATATGTGCTCTAATTGGTAGAGCAAGATCCTGACACTTAGGGTCTTCCTTGGGTTCTTTTTCTTTTTGTTCATATAGGTGCATTAGGTTTTTCCCTTTTCACCTCTTTCTTCTCTTCTAAACGACATCATAAGCAGGATTAAAAAGAACCTTTCTTTCTTTTCTTGCATTTCAAACTAGTCAAAAGTCATATTCTTCAACCCTTTCTCAACTTGTTTTCATTCAAACTCACATTTTGACTTGGGCTTAAAACACATTGCATATCATTTCTACTTGCTTGCATTTCTTAGTCCACACCTAGTAATTAACAAATCGCATCATGAATTAATCATAGTCCACTTTATGTTACACAACCAAACCACTTGCACCAAACTAAACATCAAAACTCACCTGAGACAAGGCCCAACTGGGATTTCATCACCCAGCGGATACCTTACCCGTCCCGGTGATCCTACTTGGATTTCATCACCAAGGGGAAAGCCCACTCTATTCTCTGGCAGAGGATAATCTCTAGGGAAAGTATATTTTGGCTAAGCGAGACCAGCTTATCACTAGGCTCGTGAAGTGAGGGGAGCTTGCTCCTTAGCACCAGGCCATGTACGAAACCTAACCCAAACTCTTGAGCGCCTAAACAAACTTGAAACTATCCATAGACTACCTCTTTTAGGACCCTTCTAACAGCCAACCTCCCCAAACATCACTTTAAGGCATAAACCACATGAGCTTAATAATTTATTTCTAGGGATTTAATGCTTAGGCTCTACTTGTGTTCTTCATCTTTTCTGTTCTTATCTACTTGTTTGAGCTAGTGAGGACGTTCTGCTTCCTTTTTTTCAAAAACTCTCAAATCTTTTGGGTTTTTAGAAAACACAGTCATCGGCATCAGTTTTACCACCGATGTTGGTAACCTTTTCTTGCCGGCATCGGTTATCTGATCGACGTCAGCCATCTTTCTCACCGACATCAATTTTTCAACCGACGTCGGTCAGTGTCACAGTTCTTTTTTTTCAAAAAAACAACCTTAAAACCCACCCCCTTTTTCTACCAAAACCCCATTCTGAGTTTCTGAAACTGAAAAAACATAGTTTCTGAAACCTGACCTTTCTTGCCTTGAATGGTTCTAACTCACAGTCAAGCCAAGGCTCTAGTCAACCATGCGAGGCATCAACCACTTCCGTCTACCCCGTCCATAACCGGTCCTATAATGGAGTTCCACTCGGAGACTGAAAGAACTCGTACTCGCCCAACCCTGCCCCAGACTCCTATTGTCCCAGAAGGGGACTAAGATTTTGCATAATTTTTGGACCTCAACATCAAAGCCTTGCAGCACTATCTCACGCATATCCAAATGCGAGACTCCTTAGGCAACCCAATCTATGGGATGCTGACTTCCTTAGTCGAGATAATGTTCATATCAACAGCATCTACAAATCAACCTATAGACAATCAAGCCAACACCTCGACTAATAACCCAACCATGTCCTACCTTCAAAATTTAGCCTCTCTTTCTAGACCTACCTCCATGGGGGTTCCGGTACCCCCTCAACCTCAAACTACTCAACCAAATCCTACACCTTTCCAAAACCTAGTGGTCTCTATCCCCCCTACTCTTGCACCTATCAACACAAGAGTAACTACCTACCCTTCAAAAAGTGTGGCCACTCCTCAACCATCTTTGATGGCCCCTATCCAATTTGTGCCTACCAACCCCATAACACAAGTGCCCTTGGCTTCAACTTCTGTCGTGATAACTAGCTACCCATATGTTGCATCTACACAAGCGCAACCAACTACATCATATGCCCCTCTCAATATCTTTCAAGCGCCTTATAATCTAGGGGGCACTCTACCCACTAATCCATCAGCAGACATCATCAAAATGCTGATGGACAAAATGTCCAGTCTCGAGATCTCTATTTTTGGTTCATGTAATGCCCTCTCATACGAGCAAATTTGCAATGAACCCATCCATCCTTCCGTCCCGATCAGGCCATACCCGAGTCAATGGGAGCTTCCTAAATTTTCTCATTTTCAAAGCAAGGAAGACCCACAACAGCACTTACAGGCATTAAGACATGCCTGTTACCTTATTGCCCATGACGATGCATTACTTTTACGCATGTTTCCTATGTCTCTCTCTGGTGCTGCACTTGACTGATACATCTCTCTTGCAAACCATTCCCTCTTCACATTCACACAACTGGCCCAGCTCTTTCTTAATCACTTCTCCATCAACATCACCAAGAAGGTCTCGATCACAGACCTCTATTCTATCTGCCAATTCGAGGACGAATCCATAGCTGACTTCATTGCTCGCTGGAGAGGCCTCATCAATCAACTCTCCTTTTCCTTACCCCAACCCGAACTTATTGAACTTTTCTCCCAAACCTGCGCCAGACATATTTCTTCCACCTTACAGGTTCAGACCTTCCGCACCTTCGAGGAAGCCTTCATGATGGCCGGAAAACTTGAATTACGTGCCATTGAGGAGAATAAAGTCAAGTTACAGAGCAAGAATCCTAACTCTAAGATCAATGACTCCTCTTCTTCTAAACCTTCATCATCCAATCCTAAGTCTAAAGCTTTAGCTAACGCTATGGTCGTTAGACCTTCATCCTCTTCGTCTTCAACAAATTATCCTGAGCCATCCACATCTCAGAGCGCCACCCACCAATTCTAGCAGAGATACGTACAATGACAGTATACTCCTCTCAGAGAATCATATGCGTCTGTGCTGGAAAAACTTGTTAAACAGGGGGTTCTCAATCTCCCCCAGATCGGACCACCTCCATAATTTGATCCCTCACACGCCATCCCTGCGTGGTATATGGAAAATGACTTCTACAACTACCATCATGTTAAAGGACATGACACGGGAAATTGCAAAACCCTTAAAAACATAATCCAAGACATGCTTGAAAAGGGTGACCTCATCCTAGACAATCCCAATGCACCCCCTAATCAGGGCATCAACATGTTCAAGCAACCATTCCCCAATCATCCACCGACCCAAAATAATGTCCAGACCTTGATTGATGACACTCATGAACACAACATTCGAATAGTCAATACGGTCTCGCCCTTCATCCCCGACCAACCTCAAGAGGTTAGTCCATCTATCAGTCCATCACGTGTGGACGAACCTCTTTCCCCGATTAGTTCTCCATCAACCTCTTTCATCTTGGAGGATGCCTCAACCTTACCAGCACCACCAGTCTCACCATCCTCCTTTTGACTGCCTATGGAGGACCCGACCCTTCCTACTCCTCGACCGCAAGTGGAGGGCACCATCATCCCTGCCCTTTACCCGCTTGAGGAGCCTCATTCTCCGGTTTCTTCTCCACCCAGGGAAGAACCTGCCTCTCCTTCATCTCTAACCAAGGACGAATCTGTCATGACTTCATCATGCCATGGGTCTGAGACTGCTACACCCATCTCATCTTCAGCCCCACAACTATCAACATCTTCTCAAGGACCCAAACCTCATCAACATCTTCTCAACCATTTTTCCGACTAGTGGAGAAAATTAGACTTCTCCCTTCAAGGAAAGTGGAGCATCTGGTATTGTGGGAGCGTCTCAAAGCTCTTCAAAATTCCCGTGCCCTCTCGTCTCATGCTGCTAATCCTCCCATGGCAAAATCTCTCAAGACTCTCAATAAAAACCAGGCTTCCACTTCTAGACTTTCTAAACCTCAACCAACCGCATCAAAACCAAAACTCACATCTAACCCATCTAAACCTATCAAGTCACCTGGTGTTTGCCCTGTCTCTACCCTCACCCACAAGTGAAGGTGGACTTAGACCAAACCTTGACCAATAGTGGTATTCAACCCAAATCAAAAAAGACTGCTAAACCACAGAGGTGAACTCCCCCTCCCCCGTCACCATTGCCCTCCATTTTGGGCCCCCATCCTTCGACCCTGACCAGAGTCCTTCCCACTCCAACCTCTAATCAAAACTAGTTGCCTCCTTTGCTTCCTTTACCTACCTCCAGCCTACCCTCTCCTAAAAAGGTGGTACCTCTCACGAAGAAAGTGTCGTCTCTGCCTGTCATCGCACCATCAACCCAAAAGGTGGTACGGAAACCTCCTCCAACTCCACCTAAGAAAAAGTCACCAGCATCGCACACATCAACTAGCACAGACCCTTTAGTGGGCTCATACTCGTTGATATTACACTGACTTTTGTAGACTTCTAGCATAACCCTTCCACCCATCAGGCCTTTCCAACCTGTCGGGTCCAAGCCCTCCTGGTTTAATGACACGAAGATTTTTTTATACCATCGTATGCCAGGACACGATACCGAAACTTGTTGTGCCCTCAAGGCTGTCATTCACCGCTATATGGAGAAGGACACTCTTCTCCTTGAGGACACTCTTGACCGAACCTCGACACCTTCCCATCCAACTTGAACCACATCTACATCTCACCAGCAGGCCATGACCCCTTCTTCACCTCCTATCTTTGAAATCAATGCTATCCACATAACCACTAGGTCATAAAAGGACAAGGCGAAAGAAAAAGCTGCCATTCCTTGGACCTATCCTTTCATCAAGCCGCCTCAACTGCCAAAGCCTAAAATTTCTATCCTTGGTGCATCTCAACCCTCTTCTTCTTCCTCTTCAGGGGCGATCCATGACTCCATGATAAAATAGCTTCACCAGATGCCCGTGAAGATGTCCATTTATGACCTTATTCAAACCTCCCCCTAGCATCATCAAGCCCTCATCAGAGCCCTACATGCAGCGGAGGTCCAACCCGAGGACCCCCAACCACTCGCTGTCCTTGTCCACTCTTTGTCTCCCGTTGCCTCCATCACATTCAGTGACTTTGAGATTCCCACATCCAACACAAAAGATCAGGACGCCGCCCTCTTCATCATTACCTATGTTGATCAGACACGCATTAAATGCATTATGATCAACGGAGGTGCCAGCATCAACATTATCTCCACCCATGCCTTTGATCAATTGGCTCTTCCCAAGAATTGTGTCTCCAAAACTGACGCAATCTTGTGCTCCTTCAATGACACCACTGCCATGACCATTGGCACCGTCATCCTTCACATTCACATTGGTCTATGCACAGTCCCAGAGCTCTTCTATATCATCGAAGGAGAGTTTCAATACAACATGTTGCTGGGCTGACCCTGGATCCGTGCCATGGCCTGTGTCCCCTCGACCCTGCACCGTTGTGTGAAATTTGAGCATGACGGGCAAGTCCATACCATTCCCGCTAACCCATCACCTTTCAAAAATTGTAACACCACCTACCATCCAAATGATGTCCTCATTCCTATTAAGCCATCAACCCCAGCACCACCTCCATCCGTGGAAGCTTCAACCAGTTTGCAACCGGCGGTTGCCCTCACCCCTCCTCTTCAAGCGACTACCAAAAACCCCTTGGAAGACATCTTCTAGAAACTTTCACTTAGGGAATATCGCTTGCTGACCTTAGACATGTTACAAACTCTGTAAGAGTATGGATGCCTTCACCACATCCCCAGTTATGACTAGCGGATTGGGATGGTCGTGCCTTATGGTCCTCCTCACCTCTGAACCAATCTTGTCTATGGGGGGCTCAATCAATCTCCTACTGATGGCAACCCTCTCTCTTCACCCCAACCATTCACATCAGACTTCTCATTTCTTGGCAACCCCACCTTTGCACACACTTACCTTTACAAGTGTGCATGGAAGGGTTTTGGTTTTAGACGCTATGAGCAGGGCTCCCATCAGCCCATTGAGCTGCTCAACAATGACGATGCCAAGAAACGGTATGGCCTGGGGTATCACAACCCCACTTAGGCCTTTATAGACCTTTGCCCCGAGCCAACCATTGACCAATCTCCTCCAGGCTCACCCATTCCTCCTCCTTCACCTACGGAGTTGGTGGTTTCCATCCCTCCTAGTTTTTTTTTCCATAAACACCATCCGCCTGGAACCCCTGACCTATCAGCTAAATGGGGTGTCCAGGTCTCTCCCTCTCATTTTTCCTAGCATGATAGAGGATGAGTTAGTGACCATTCACACTGTCTGTTGCATCGACGATGATGCCATTCTATCTTACATGGGCACTGACAACTCTTTCATCCAGCACTCCCTCCCTTCTGAGACCCAGGTTATGTTAAAGGAATCAACCATTGACATTAACCTCCCTTTTTATGATGTTCCTCACCTCCTAAAGATTGGCCAATCTCTAGACGCTCAGGAGCATCTTGACTACACCCAGTTCCTCTCAAACCATAGCAAGGCCTTTGCCTGGACTTACAGTGACATGCCTGGCATCGACCCCACCATTGCTACCCATAACATTGTCACCAAACCATTGGCTAAGCCTGTTAGGAAAAAGCTTCAAAAGATGCATCCTCGTGTTGCACTCCTTGTCAAAGAGGAGCTTCAACACCTTCTTTCTGTCTCTTTCATCCAACCCATCGATTATCCGCAGTGGGTCTCTAACATCATCCCTATCACCAAGGTGACTGGGGGGATCCAGATCTGCACGGACTATCATGACCTAAACCTAGCCTGTCCCAAGGATGACTTCCCTCTTCCTAACATTGACCAGCTTGTTGATCTCACGACCGGCCATGAGATGCTATCTCTCATGGACAGGTTTTTAGGATACAATCAAATCTTGATCGCTCTGAAAGACCAGTACAAGACTACCTTTATCACCCCATGGGGGACTTTCTGCTATCGGGTCATGCCTTTTGGCTTGAAGAATGCAGGTGCCACTTATCAGCGTTCCATGACTTATATTTTCCATGATCTCATCCATAAAATCATGGAGAACTATGTGGATGACCTGCTCGGCAAGTCCAAGCTTCATCGTGACCATTTGACCATCCTCAAGATCATCTTCTCTCACCTTCTTCAATACAATGTCTGCCTTAACCCCAAGAAATGCATCTTTGGGGTCCTCTCAGGCAAGCTCCTCAGCTTCATCATTTCCTTTTGTGGCATCGAGATAGATCCCACCAAGATCCACGCTATCCTCAAGATGCTACCTCTGACCAATCTCAAGCAGCTTCATATTCTGTAAGGGAAGCTCCAATCCATTCGCCATTTCATCTCGCAGCTTTCTGACTGCTGCCAACCTTTTCATCACCTCCTTAAGAAAGACGTCACCTTTAAATTGGATAAGGACTATCAAGAGGCTTTTGACGCCCTCAAATGCTACCTGGTCTCTCCACCAGTCCTCATTCCACCTAAAGATGACCAGCCCTTCTACCTTTATATCTCTGCCACAACCATTCGTTAGGTGCCATGATCGCGCACCGAGACAAACATCACTGTGAGCAAGCGGTCTACTATATCAGCCAAACACTGGTCAACTATGAAACTCAATATACTCATACCGAAAAACTCTATTTGGCATTAGTCTTTACCGCTACCAAGCTCTACCACTATCTTCTCAACCACAAGACCTTTGTCATCACTCACACTGACCCTCTTAAATACATGCACTCCAAGCCATATCAAAATCAGCGTATGGCTCAGTGGCTCATGCTACTTGCTGAGTTTGATTTCGAGTTCATACAGTAGAAATCCATCAAGGGGCAAACCATCACTGACCAACTGGCAGATGCCCTCTTCCAGACAATCAACCTTCTCAGTGCGAGTTTCCCGACGAATCTATCACCGCGCTTTCCACTGACGATACCGTCTATCAAATGACCATGTTCTTCGATGGCTCCAAATGTCAACTCGGTGGGGGTGCGGGAGTCATTCTCATCCCACTCGAAGGTGAGCCCATGCCTTTGTCTTTCAAGCTCGACTTTGATTATACCAATAATATGGTTGAATACGAAGCGTTAATTTTGGGACTTCAAACCGCCCTTTCTCTTAGCATCAAGACCATCAACATCTTCGGTGACTCGCAGCCTGTCATCAATTAAATCAGCGGTTCATACCTCTATAAAAATGAAATTTTGCAAAGGTACAAAAATCGTGTTGACACTCTTCTAGCCTCTTTTGACCATTACCTTTTACAGACTGTTCCGCGCTCCACGAACAAGTTTGCTGACACCATGGCTTCTCTCGCCTCGCATATCCCATCTTCATCATCTTCATCTAGAATTTTTGTCACGGTGCATCATGTGTCATTGCCTTCATACATTTCTCGTAAACATCAACCATGTCAACACCATAGACTCTAGTCCACGAGATGATTGGTATAACCAACTTGTGGACTACTTATCTCATTCTATCATTCCTCCCCCTCGCTCTAGCAATGCAAAGTGGGCTTTCATCAAATGCACGGCTCGATATACCATGCTAGGGGTTCTTCTCTATAAGCGAGGCTTCGACGGCCTCCTGCTTTGCTGTCTAACCTCCACTGAAGCCTCTCATGCCATAAAACAAGTCCACGATGGGATTTGTGGTGGACACTTCAGTGGGAATTCAGTTGCCAAGTGCATCCTTCGTCTGGGCTATTATTGGCCCACCCTTCATCAAGACTGTAGCGACTACGTTTGGCATTGCATCAAGTGTCAGCAGCACTCTAACTTGTTCCATCTCCCTAGCCATGCCTTACAATTCACTCAAGATTTTTGGCCTTTTTCTCAGTGGGGCTTAGATCTCATCAGTGAGATTAACCCTCACTCGTCTCTTTGTCATCAGTCCATCATCACCGCCACTGAGTATTTCACTAAATGGGTGGAAGCCATTCCTCTCGTCTCCACAAAAGCTGACAAAATTGTCGACTTCATCAGCACCCACATCATCTGTCATTTGGGTGTCCCTCACAAAATCATCACCGATAATGGCACGTCCTTCAAAAATAAGACCGTCCAAAAACTCTGTGACTCATTTGGCATCAAGCTCAGCTTCTCTTCGCCTTACTACCCACAAGCAAATGGGCAGGCCGAGGCTTCCAACAAAATTCTAACTAAAATTCTCATGAAGGTGGTCAACGACACAGGAAGGGACTGGCACATTCATATTCCCTTCGCTTTGTGCGCCTACCACACTAGCATCTGAACCTCTACGGGTGCTACCCCTTTCTCTCTAGTGTACGAAACAGAGGCTGTCCTACCTCTCAAAGTACAGATCCTGTCTCTCCGCATCTCTCTGCATGAAATTCTCTCCAATGATGACTTTCATCAAGATCACTTAGCTCAACTTGAGTTACTTGATGAACGTCATCTTGCTGCCCTCAACCATCTCCATGTCTATCAAAATCGCATCAAGCGAGCCTATGACAAAAATTTGTGAGAATGAGATTTCAACATCAGAGACCTCGTCCTCAAAGAAAACCAGCATGTCACCAATATGGAGTGAAGTAAACGAGGCAAGTTTGCCCCTAATTGGCTCGGACCTTTCATCATAATGCACAAGTATGGATCAGGGACTTATCGTCTGTCCTCTCTTGATGGACGGCTAGAACCTGAGCCTCTCAATGCCTTGCATCTGTGGCCATTCTACTATTAGTCGAGTACTCGTCCACTTGACATTCAACTTGAGCTCGTCCCTTGAGCAATCCCCATCCTCCTAATCCTCACTCTTCCAACCCTATTCCCCTTAACAAATCCTCTATAACCCTTTTATGATATATGGATGCTTTGTCCTAATAAAAGGGAGCCCTTGAACTTCTATAGTCTTGTCCATGACTCACAATTTTGTCAAAAAATAAATCAAGATGTCAAAACATATCCAAGGTCATCAAATCAAATCAAAATTAGAGTGCTCCCTTGAAGGATAGCTGTACTATCATTGCTGTAGCCAATAGACTGCTCCCTCGAAGGATAACTATTCAAACTTATATAAAGCAAAAATATAGACCACTCCCTCGAAGGATGGCTATGACTAAATCTTGCTACAAACAACAATCTTTCTTAGAAGCTTCCCGCATTGATCAGCTTCGCAAATGACCACCAAGCAAAATGACATCTCTATGTAGACTTCCCGCATTGATCAGTCTGCACCCCAAAAAAAAAAACTGGGTCATGGACTTGGCTTGTAGTTGTCTCAGGGCCTCCTATAAAAAGGGGCAAGGTTATCCCTGCTCTTAAAATGGGTTACCCTATCCTCCTCATAACACCTACTCAAGGGACTTCAAGCTCACTTTAATGTCAAAGTGATTTGGTTACCATTCTAACACAACCATGGTCAATGATGCAATGCATGAATGGGGCTCTTTGTTCTAACAACCCCTATCTATGCTATAATTTTGGCCCTTGTCAATGAAAGGGTGATTATGTCTTTCACTTCCTTTACACTTTGGTTACATTCAACCACATCATTTGTCAAACCAACTCAACCCAATTTCTTTTCAGAGTACTCACATAGCCTATTCACACTAGTTTCTATGGACACCAATACACATCGAGACTATGGACTACACAATTTATGTTAAGCATAAACCAATACTTGATGAAGCATAAATAGACCTCAATTCATTTTTAGCATACATCCATCATGAATATAGAAAAATGCTAGGGATGAAAGACCCCTCAACCAATGTTACAACATACACCATTTGTAAAGGGCTGTAACATCTTTTTCTCCTCATCATTTTGACACATGACCAAACCAATCATCGACCAATCTTCTCAACTAGTACGAACTACATTGGTCTGAGGCCCTAAGACTGGGGCTATGTAGGCAGCACTCAGATGACACAACGTCTTCTGGGGTTAGCTCGACCACCTTTGTTTGTTCATCTCTCTGATGGACAAACCTTCTCTTCTTTGACCATGACCTTGACCTTGACCTCGACCAAGACCAATCAACCACTTTGACTCTTCCTCCCTTTTTGGGAGAACTACATAGGCCTGAGGCCCTAACGACAGGGGCTATGTAGGCAACACTCAGTTGACATGGGGTCTTCTGGGGTTAGCTCAGCCATTCCTTCATCACATTTCTTCCATCACATTTTTTTTTGTCACCTGTCAATCACATCACAAACAATCACCTATTTTCATAATCATTAGCATTAATCATTTACATCCATATCATTAGTCATAATCATACATTCATCATCATATAATCACAACAATATCAGCATCATACTCTTAAACATCATATCAAAACATGCATCAAATCAAAATAACACACAAACACATCCATAACATTTTCCATAACACATCAATGATCAAAATCACATCATATATATATATATATATATATCAATGTTTTATAATGGCATAATCTGTGCCTCTTTCTCTCTCTAAAAAAAAATGAAGTACATCTCACATCATCAGCACATAGGCCAGTGTATACATCATGTCAAAAATTTGCCCTCAAGGCTGTGGTTGTGGTGGTGGTGGCTGGGAAGATGTTGTATCCTCTTCCCCCTCTGATCTGTGTTGTCTGCGCGAATCGGTAGCAGTCGCCCGTGACATAGACCACTACCAGCTCAACTCTACCCTCATATCTGAGTATCACTATATCTGAGGAAACCCCATAATAGCTCCCTCATAATATGCGATCTCATCTAATGCATTATTGTATCTAACTATAGATACAATCTACGGTGGACCCATCTGACCTGCTGTCGTGCCCTGCACTGAACCCTGCGGCTGTGAAAACCCTAGCTGCACTGATGCTGACTGTGTGGGCTGCTGAACTGGCTACTTGGGTGGATGCTGAATTAGAGCCTATCTTGCCAATCCCTATGTTTGAGCTGTAGCCAACTGACCTTACAAAATAGTGACCTATCCTATCAAAGTAGCCACTCGACCTGTCAACCCTACCATCTCCCCCTGTAATCTTGTGACCTAGCTCTCCAAAATGGTCACTCCTCGTGCTGCATCCCTCTCCTGGATGGAAGTGTCTCTCTCCTATCTGGTAGCATCCCTCTCTTGCCTTGCCATATCCCTGTCCCTGATCACTACCTGCAGGTCCAACTGTGGTCCTGCTTGTATCCCTGCATACTGCCCTGCCCACCACACCGTATAAGCCTCTGTACATCCCAGGTCTGCTATCCCAGGGCCTACTAGTAACTCCTCAAAATCAGGCCCCTCTGTCTCCTCTGGCAATGGGAGCAGCACCTCAATGTCATCCCATTTATACAGTGGGAAGGTGGGTGGCACATCCTAAAGCAGCCCATACTGGCACCGCACTCTCTCCACTAGCACCCTCTCCAGCTCGCCAGCTCATCTACGCCTGACCCATCACATGCTCTGTGTCCTGACCAACTGCTCTCCCTGATCTTTGAATGTTGGATACACCAAGTACAGTCTCCAGATGATATCTACAGGAATCAGGGCCTCCAGTACCCCTCTGTAGTGGTCAATATCTCTGACCACTCTGTCCACTCGCATCTGCACCATCACCTCATGCCATCACCTGAATCTGACCCTGAAGCCAGCCTGAATCACCACTGGGAGGCTGAGAGGACATGTCACCGTGATGTACTCGTAGGCCCAACAGTGTAGGAGGTGGCCCATGCACAAGCTGTACCGCCACCACTAGCTAATCCCCCATAGCTCTCTGTATACCTGGGCCAAAAAGACTAGTGCATAGGTGAACACTGTCTGCCGCTCAATCATGTCCATCAGCACTCTAGTCATGGCAACAAGAAACTTGCCTCCCTTCGCATCTAGCAACGCATAGACTATAATCCCAATCATCATCAGGACCGCCAGCTGATGTGCATCCTCATCTACGGCATACAATGGCTCATAAGCAAAACTGGCTGAGTGATAACTCACCTCAACTACATGCTCTCCAAACAGCGTAACCATATGTATATCATGCACCTCTCTCGAACACACATATAGGTCTGCTCTGTGTATCAGTAGCCACAAATTCCAGTATACGTCCTCAACTGTCACTATCATCTCCCCTATCGGTAAGTGGAAGGTGTTGGTGGAGTGATCCCATCACTCAATTAGAGCCACCATCAAGCTCACGTTCCTCACCACCTGATAGTATCATCGTAGCCTGTCGAGTCCCACTGCACTCATCTGTGCCCACTCCTCCCCAGTGATGTCCCGATGCATCTACATCAGCAATGTCGGTAACCGATCTCGTAACATCAGTGTCTGCCTCACCTGCATCCAACCAATCAAACCCATGTCAATGCAACTCTCAATCCCCATGACTCTTCTTCCCTAGCCCAACCATTTGCCCTTTCATCTATCTACTTGACCTTCTACCTGACCATTTTTGGCTATCCTGACACCCGAGAAGCCCTTAGTATAACCTTGACCCTTCAACTTGACCGAATTCACCATCCTTCTGACCAGGCAACAATCGACATCAGTTCACGTGCTGACGATGACACTTACATAACTGACGTCAGTCACATAGTAACCGATGCCGGCAATAAAGTGACTGACATTGGCTGCTGGTCAACTGATGCCGGTGAATCCACCGACATCAGTGACTGGTTCGGCCCTAAAGCCGAATAGGGCGAGCCCTAAAAATTAGGGCTTCCCCATTTTAGCCCCCCTTTCACCTCCAATCCATCCTAAATGCCTCCTAACCCATTCTAGACCCCCCACCCACCTTCCTAGCTACCCTCCCACCTCAATTTCTACCTAAAACAACTAAAATTTCAAAAATAAATGAAAAACTAAAATCAACCAATTGAGCTCATTAGGGCCTCCTACCTCGTCTCAGCGTCGTCAGCATGGTGGCATGATGGGTGCCGCTGGTGGTGGACCTACCACGGGTCCTCTACTCCCCTCTGCCATCTCCGATGTGTCTCTCTGCCCTCACACTTCACTTGGCCCACAAACACCTCTGCAGCCTCTAATCACTCTCCAACTCACTCCCTCTCTCCACCAATGCCTATCTGCCACCTCAACGCGCTCACTCGGTCAACTCTGTGTCACTTTCACTCAATCAAACTCCAGAGCTCTTTTTTCTCTGAATCAACAAGTAGCAAATGACTTTTGGTGGGCCACCAATCCAGTTTTATCAGATTTGGCAGGCCGTCGATGTCGACATATCTGTGCCCTAGGCTGCCAACATCGGCATATTTTTGCCGACGTCGATAATTTTTGGCCACCGATTTCAGTTTTATCACTGACGTCGGCACCTTTCAGCCCTCCAATTTTTCTTCATTGCCCCAAAATCATGCCCCTAATCAGTCGGCTGTCACAGTAGACGTCCTCTTGGCCTCCTGGGGCACCCTTGAGATCACTTTTGCCTCCACCTGCCTCGACCACCAGACCTTAGAGATCATGACCATCTCCTCTGACCGTAACCACTTCCAAGACGACATTGCCTTGGTTGTTTTTGCATGTATGCTACCTCACGAATGGTTAGCAAAATTATGCGCAGACTATTTATGACCTTCACAAGTATAGGATCGCAAGCCGGTTGATCCCCACTACTTGTGGCATTTTCGTGTTTCCAGGAGCACTTCCTGAGCTCAGGATACCTGGAACACGATGACCATTAGAGCTTCAGCTTAGATTGAATAACCCAATTAGCTACGACCAAATGCTGGGGCCCAGTTATTTCAATTTTGGCACTCCTCAACTTTGACCTATGACAATTTGACCTGACCATCCTGTGAAGTGGTATACGTGCAATCATGACTATTGCAACGTTCACACTCACCCTCTCTCTATCCATCTCTCTGTCAAATTGACACTCAATCTCAGGTTCCCTTCCCTCGACTCTCGCTTTGAGGGGGGAACACCTCATCCCATACCTGGGGCAACCAACTCTTATTTTTGTCTTGCAGTTCATCAAGAACAACCAACAAGATAAAAAGAGGTAAATGTAGACACTAAAATCGTGTCTACCCCCTAGGTCGTCATCCCCCCTTGGCCCCCTTGGTCTATGTCCTAGCACTTGTCCTAGTCCCCTCCATTTTTAAAATTAAAATAAATAAACATTTTAATTTGCTCCCCCTTTCCACCTCACCCATGCCACCTTGGATCCCCTCCTTGGATGCCCCCACCTCTCTCCTAGCCTTTATTTCCCAAATCTCCCCTTTATCCTTCCTCCCGCGCCCATTTATGCCTTCCTCGACCATTTTTCCACGGCCCCTTGACCCAGCAGCGTGCAAGAACGGACAGAGGCTAATTTTAGCCTCTGTTCCCATTCTTCATCCGTCGACGTTGGTCATTATGCGGTCGACGTCAGTGATTCTACCACCGTCGACAGCCTTCAAAACCATTTTTTGCAACCATTCTCTGCCCCTGTGAACATAACTCTCTTGACGCTTTTGCATTCATATTTTCCTTTCCCTCCCCCTCGTACAAAAACACCAATAGCTACATGCATCTTGCAGGAACAACTCCAAGCAACAGCTCCATTTACAGGTCCTTCAATAGCTCTAACAACAGGTTTTTCCATTCTTCAATCAGCAAGCAAGAGGTAAGCATAGTTTTATTTTCCATTTCATTTCTTGTTTAATCTATCTATTTAGCTAACCACTGCCCAGACCTTCCCTGTCCTTCCCCTGAGAGGCTGAAAGGCCTTCTCAGACCCCTGCCTCTCATTCATTCCCCTTTGTGCTTCTGTTTCCCAACTAGTCACTCTCTCGGATAACATTCTCAGTCCCTCAGACCCAAAACAAGTCCCTCATACCTCCAGGCAATCTCTCAGACCTCTAAATAGACCTCCCTAACCCTCAGACGAGACCACAGTCCATTCTGCAGACCAGAAACTAGCCTGTAACTTGACAAGACCCTGTCTAAGACTACTGCCCCGACCGACCTCATCCATTTCCCCTACCGACGTCGGTAGCCTAACCGACGTCGGTGACCTTACCTGACTGACGCCAAAAATACCACCGACGTTGGTGACTGTGCAAAGTAGATTGATGGTAAACAGGTATGCATTTGCCTTAAGTTATTTCTTTCTATTTTTCATCATTTATCACTTTCTGTTTTTGATCAGCATTCTATTTTTAACAGTGGACTGTCATCCTCCAAGAAGCCTTTGCGCTTCTAGGATCAAGCTCTTGCTTGGCAGTCCACCCTTTTGTCATCTAACATTTTTCATGTTTAGTGTCTTTCTCTTTCAGGTGTCATCCTTCACAACCAAAGAGGAGTTCCTGCTATCATCTAAATTTTGGTGCACAAGTCTACAATCTGGGTACGTACAAACCCTCATCCATTTTCCTTTAGTTTATCACTTTCCTTTCTTGAATGTAAAAAGTGAAATCTCGTATAGAAACACTCAGTTACTTATGAAATTTTTTAAAATGGTCAATTTTAAAAATGTTGATACAAATGCCATTGCCTTTAGCAATAATACTTAGCAATTAAATGCATCTAGTTCCTATTATATCATTCATAATTTTCTATGACTATCATGATTTATATATTAATAACTTTTAAATCTAATAAACAATATTGTAACCATTCTAACTGATAGAACTTATCTAACTCATTATATATTTTGATGCGACCAATTTGTTACTCTCATCCCTCACCTTGAAAGGGGGAAAACATGGGATCAAAACTAGAAAATGGATAAGATACAAAGATAATTAAAATATTTGATTAGTCATTACATTATAGTGAAATCTCAGAGGTTCATATATTTGTACAATGTTTGGGGTCATATGCCATGCACATACAATCATATTATAGTTTCCAAAACACTAAACATTAAAGTTTCAAATAATGCAAAAGGTTCACAAATTCAATTATTGGTATAGATTAAGTAGGCATATGCCATGCATATGTACACACATTAGAGAAATGAAGTACAAATTCATAAAATTTTGGGTGCATGATAGAATTTCATGCATAAATTTCAATTGAAATTTACAAATATACATCTACATTTATTTATAGATTATATATATATCAATAGGGGCATGATACAGATTCATTCACAATATACTACTTTTAAAATTCAAGGGGCATGTTATATATGCATGCCATAATTTCAACATTATTTACTATTTTCTATTTATGAACATCGTGGGGGGCATGGATGTTAACAATTCTCTTTTGATCATGCAACATGAACTAAGGAATAAAGTGATAGTTAAATCTAAATCCATCTGCAATGGTTGATTTAGTTAAAGTCCATAATGCATAACTTAGAGATTATGTGTTTTCCAACACTATAGCCTTTGAATCCATTATGGATTCCTATTCATTTCACATCTTTTAGTTACAAATACCAACAATGCAAATTAAGGTTTTGGTGTCCCTCAATGTGTGTTAATTATTTTAGATGGGTAAAATTCAAATAGGGGCTTGATCAACCTCAATTCTTGAATTTTCAACAAAAGAGAAAAAATATCTAAAAAACACAGTTACTAATCTCAGCACATTAGGGTTTTTGCATCCCTCAATGATTCTATTCATCAAATTGACCACTTGAAATCTTATCCATTTTCCTGGACATGAAATTAGTAGATGATACAAATTCCTTTTTATTATCCACAGTTATTCGGTCAACTCTTCACCCTCGACATTCATATTTCTCCATGGTGCACACACAAAGTGTAGTTATTCCTTCAACAATATTTTCAATATTTCATTTCTGGTTATATCTTTTGATTCACTTGAATATTAATAATATCTAATGACAAATATCTCCTTAAATTTTAGGAACATTTTGGATCGTTATGGCACATGAAAAGTCTACAAGACAATCATCTACACAAGTTTACATTCTCTTTTTCTCTTTTATCCAGTATTTGTAGTTTCACTGAATTGCTAGATTAAAGGGGGTGGGGGTGAGGGTGTAGACACCTAAATTTGGCACAATTCTTGTTTTAAAATATTTTTAGCCACTTTTCTTATATGGATATTATCTAAGAATTAAATGTCTAGTGGTGCTTATCTTATATGTTTTCCCTTTTAATTTGTGAATTTATATGACTCAGTAACCCCCTTTTCTTATCCATATTGCTTAAAATACATTTAAAATAGAGATCTCTAAACCAGTTTGTCATTTTGAGATTATTTTGAGACCAAGACATGATATAAGAAAAATACTATATCCCTTCTTATATTTGCCCCCTTTTAGATGATCTTTACCTTTGGTCTTTTAATTTACTTTTCGACACATTTCCCCTTTTAGTTGTTGCTTTTTAGTGCCATTTAAGGCCTTTAGGTCCATTTTTTGTGCCACTAGGTTTTTCATTCCAAATATAAAATATTTATATATAAAAAGAAAGTTTCTAGGAGGTAATTTGGATAAGGACTCTCACATTTCAAGATCTATACAAAGCTATACATTTTTTGCACTGAATTACTAGAGCTATATTCGAAGTATTATTACATTTGCATGATTGTGCCAAGGTTAATCTAGGAGAAGGAACATCTAGATCTCCACATCACCATTTTACACACAATTAAATAGGAGAAAAAAATTTGAGTTTGATCCCTCTTCAGAGCATTGGCACTATAGTACATTTGCATGATTGATAAAGGTCAGTTCAACTCAATCCCTTTCACCTAATTCCTCGCCACTTGATGTCTATGGTTTGAAAATTTTAGGTACTTATGCATGTGGGAAAAGGTTTACAAAGGTGGAAAAAGACATTACTAAAGTATCCAAAACATTAAGGAAAGTTTATAAATCTCACTATCTAAGGATACGATAGACCCAAAGGGGTGAAGATTGTCTACCATCCATGTCCTACTTTTATTAATCTTGTTCGAATCCAAAATTGAAAATTAGTAGCTAGAAAATTGTCTACCACAAGGACAAGATTGACCAATAGGGGTCAAGATATATTCTCATTCATGTCGTGATTCTATTGATCCTATCTAAAGCTAAAAAGCACATCAATTACTAGAAAATAATTTTCCATAAGGATATGATCGACCCATAGGGATCAAGATCAACTACCATTATTGTTGCTCTTCTGATAATATTGTCTCATACTAGAAACAATCATTAGATCTAAAAATAGACAAAGTATAATCACTCCACACAACTTCCAATCAACAAATCACCCTGCACAGACCAGGGAGTGTGAAAAATAAGCTAAGTCTTTCTCTACCATTTTACATTCTTTATTGCACTTGTTGAACTTGCTTGTCGAAATCATAGTTGTCAAATCATATTTTATGCTTATTTTGCTAATTTATAGTCATATTATATTCTTTTAGTTCTATCTAATTAAAGCGTTATTGCTTTCATTAATCAAATTTTATGTGAAACAATAGTGCATAAGGAAAATAAATTTAGAATATAATTTGTGTAGATAAACCTTAGGTTTTGCACTAAAAATGATCTAGAGAAAATACTAGCTTCAGAGAATGATCAATTTTTTAATGATTGTTTGATCTATCTAGAATGCATATGATTGATCTATAGAAGGATAATGATATCTCGTGTAATCTATTCTTATAAATGACCTACAATAATTATGTATTTATAGACATTTCAAATCAAATAACGATCTTATTAATACACAAACCAATATCTAATGGTTAAAAGTGAAAAAATATGATAATAGGGACCACTGTACTCTAAGTTAGTTGAGATCAAAGAAAGGGCCCAAAGATGTCATAGATACTTAGAAACAAAAACCTAAAACATAAGAAAGAAAAAAAAGACCGAAACAAATGAAACATTAAAAAGAAGGGAACTATTGTAAATTGATAAATATACTTATTTAGATCAATAATCAATATTTACTAATAACAAATGCCATGCGGCCACGATGCTTGAAAAGAGTCCACGTTAAGACTTATTGACTATGTTGATCATTTATAGTTTAATCAAATAATAATCAAAGTCCAAATTTCTTTATTTTTTAATACATAAATAAAATAAAATAATTAAATTAATAATACAAGATCTGTGGCTTGCGTCACTTTGTCGGAGAAATTATATACACATTAAATATCCAACCAAGCATTTAAGTAGGCCCACATAAAAACAGGCCTTGATGGATACTCATCGATAACAATAAAGATATTTTACAGGGCATTGTTGCATAATCGACGAGCAAATTCCCATGCATTAAACGGTCAGCATTGGATAAACATCATTCAAATTCCTATTAATTTATTTAGCATTGCCAACGTCAAAAAGGTTTTTAAATTTTGCTCGTGTACTTTGGATTTTAGTGTACTTTGTATTTTATATTTATTACGACCGAAGATAAAATATTCCATCTCCATATTGATTAGGATAGCTTTTCTTTCATTTTATTGTTTTTCAGGTTTCAATTCTATTGAATTTTGGGGTACTTCAAATGTCTATCGATATTCTTCGTGTATGGTGGTGGCATGGACATGTGAGGATCGATTTAAATTGTGAAGGCGGCCATGTTGTTGTGTCTTCTGACATTTGGTCGTTATAATCGATGAGACAAGATGTGTGTTATTATTACAGTGAATAAGAAGACGAAATGAAATAAGTTCAAATAATTTTTTTTAAAATTCTCCTCTTCAAATATATAATGCAATCTTTACAATATGGGTTGAAGTTGTCAACAATAACTGCTAACAAATTAAGCAACAGGGCATGGGAAGATAAACGCTATAGAAGTCACTGTTTTGCATACACATTTATTGAAAGAATGTTGACGCTGTAAAAGGGTCATGGTGAATCTCTCTGGGTTGATTTTGTATTTTGTATACATGGCAACTCAAAAATATTTGACATTATTGATTTGAATAAGGTATATATTGTTTTTAATTTTTCTATTGTTTCTAACGTTTATTTATTTTATTTTGTGTCATGTCTACCATTCCATTTCCTTCATTATGCTATGTTTTTTCCCTTTTTCCTTGCCTAGATGAAACAAGCAGAAGATGAATCACTTTATTTTGTTTTAAAACCTCTACTATAAAATCCGATAGTGATTCAGTGCCTACAAACTTCTAACTTTCATAAGTTTTACTATTTATAATTAAAAATTGTTAAGCATAAGTGAGTTAGAAAATTGAAGAGAGAAAAAACATATGCAGCCTTAGTGTATAACAAAATCTTTTTGATGTCCCTGTTTCTTGATCCCACACACAATAGGTCTTGATGGAACACCTGATAAGACATGATTTCTCTATCTAACCTGTATTCTACAACTTGTTGACCAACTAAAATCAATGTATATAATATATCAGCTATGTGAGAAAAAATAATACTAAATTGAGATAAAAAAATGATAGATTGTATAATAAGAAGGTACAAACATTTTATAAGTAGGGTTATGGCAAATCTTATAGATGGGATTGCCCATGAGATCTATTCATCTCCACAAGGGGTGAGAGCAACTCGACACAAGTTTATGATGTGGCAATTGGGAATTAATCTTTTTTTGTATGGCCATTACAATTCTCAGTACATAGATATTTGGTTCACTTTCTTTTTTACTATAGTTACGCAGCCTCACATGCTTGACATATGTTTTTGGGATATTATATATATATATATATATATATATATATATATATATATATATATATATATAGATGTTTACAATCTATTAAATTAAATATCATAATATACTATAATATATTAGAAATAAAATATATAATATTAAAATAAAAATATATAATATAATATAATATACTAAAATAAAATACTTATTAGATATGACTGGGAAAAAACAATTCCTCCAGCTTCCTTTGCCCCTTTGGGGCAACTGTGAGTATAGCACTAGTGTGGAGATGCACTATTGTTGTCACTTTTTTTATTATTCTAAATTGGAGGGAAATTTTCTTATGGAAATTTAAGTATTTCTTAGATTAAAATTTTTGGAAATTTTTTTAATCAAATTTGTTGACTTTTTTGTATTCTTATTTTATGGAAAATTATTTTAGGCCATGCATTTTGAATTTCCATAGTGATTCCTTAAAAAAAAATAAAAAATAAATAAAAATAAAAATAAAAAACAAAGACAAAAAAAACTAATATGAAATTTATAATCTTGTCCCACCAATGTGTCATAATTTTAATAGTATGCCGCTATGAATTAAATAGTAGACAATGATCGATGTCATTTAGATTTTTATGAAGTCACAATAGTTAACCACATACATTGAACAAGGACATCAACTTGCTGCATGCATTTAATTGTCTTGGCCACTTTGGAAGTTTGTGGAATCTTTTTGAGTTAATAATATTTTTTGCCAATTCTTTTCCATTTTTACTAACTATTATTTTTGTTGACACCATATTAGAGTTACAAAGCCTATATGGATTTCTAAAGGAAGAAAAGTGTTTTAAAGAAACAAAGAAGCCTAACTTCATTTACAAATATATTATAATGATCAAGTGTACATAAAATGTATATAGTTTTAGATTTATTATATGTAGAAATATTTGTTTAGGTGTTAATTAGTTGCTTTGTTAATGATAACAAAAGTACGAGCATTTTCAAAATATGGAATGCTTATAGGAATAAAAGAATACCCTATCATTCTTAAAAAAAAGTCACAGTGAATGTTGTTTAATAATGTTTCTCACAATGGTAATTCTAGTCACACTTTACACTTGTTCTTTATGTTTTAAAAATAATGAAAGTCTTGGGAAATGAAACATATAAGTGTTCATTGCATATGATTAAATGTATGAATATGTGTTTATCAAGTCATCTATCATCATGTTCTATTATTTGATAAATTGATGCTCTATATAATAAGTGAGATTAAAACTACAATGATGTGAAACATTTTCCTATTTTTTGAAAATGTCATTTTGAGCTTATCGTTCTTCATTGAAAACTTACCTTGTTTTAACTTGTTGCTTGTCCCTTTTGATCAAGGTGTGATGCTTGATTTGCTTTGCTTATTTTCACTTTATGCAGTCACTATGAATGAACATATTAAGTTAGCATACTTGTGTAATATTAAATGTATGTGTTAGTCGAGTGACTCGATGATGATCACTCCCAATCCTTCGGTTGTGGCCATCCTGTAAATGCACATACACCTTGGTTTTTATACGAGGTTTATAGAAAAATGAACAAGAGACCTTTAAAATCTTTATTAAATTTAATATACTATTTTGACAACAGTCACAATGGCTAATCACATATTATTATTAATTGCCTAATCCATAACATTAACTTTGGCCACCTAAGAGACTCCCTCTCCATGAGTGCACTACCTAGAGCCCGATCCAACCATAGAGTATTCGAGTCTTAATAAAGGCTTCATAAACCTTGTTCACCCCATAATTCCGAGTCAACATATAAGGACATGTAGATGGTCTTGATCAATTTGATTTGACAAAATCCTAACATGGCCACTTGATAATTGGTTGTAAAAGTATAGTTCATATATTTATAAATGCACCATAGTTGTGGTAAATTCATGTTTTATGTGAAATCCATGTTGTGTTTTGATTTGGTAGTTAACTTCACTTCTATAACCCAATATCTTACTGATAAGCCACCTAGAATTCATGATGAGGTAATGTGGCACCCATCACGGTGTCACGGTGATAGAATCCTCTCTAAATTTTTTTTTGGTTATGATACTATGGGCATAGGCTAGTTAGAATATAAATCATGATGTAATCTAGAGTGAAATTTTCTTTAGGCCATGTAGGTGTGTTAGGTTAATTGCAACCACTCTTTTAGTATATAGGTTGTGACCCAAGATCACAATAAATTACCATGACTTAAGAAAAGTCCAAATGGATATATAACCATATTTAGGTCTTCTTTTGATTGGATTGTATTAGTTGGTGAGTCCGCATAGATCTTAAGGACTATATACATGTGACATTAATGGCCATATGAACAATGAGGGACCCACTACACTTTAATTGAAAACATGGTTCCCTATCCCAAAATGAACTCCATGAATCTGATAAGTCTTTGGACCTATGGGAATTTTAACTATGGTTGAATGAATTTTGAAATTTGTGATGGCATCAATCTTTGATTAAGCTAGGATAGAAACATTTTTCCATTATTTTCTATTATAATATTTAAATTTTGGGCATGGTACACAGTTCATGTATGTAAAAAAAATATGTAGTTTATTTATAATCTTCAATGTCTTTTATTTTTTAGGAAAAAAGAAAAAAATATAAGATTAAAATATTACCTTCGAATATTGAACAACAACAACGAGGTAATTAAAAATTATTTTACTTCTCGTTTTATTTTTTAGACTTGTATATTTGTCAATAGAATGAGTTATAATGTTTGAAGTTATATATTCCTTTATAAACACAAATATTAACTTTCATTATTGTATTAATGCCAATAGAAAAATAGATTTAAAAATAAACTATAATTAGATTATAAAATATGTTCAAGAAATAACGTATATGTAGATTTGTAATGCAATTTCTTTAAATTAAAAAACAAGAAAAAAGTGTTAGGACATATATGGAATCCATCATACACAATGATAGGTTTATCCTAGGGGTTAAGGGGGCTAGAAAAAGGACCCATAGATATACATATGAAGAGACCACATCAAATTTATGACCTTTATACGTAAGTAAAGGTTATTTTGAATTATGTTTTGAAGTGTTAAAAATCATACGTTTTGTTTTCTCAACATTACCTTGATGATCATGTGTATCACAAGAGGATGGTAAGATAAGTAGATGTCTATAGAAACATTCCTCTGAGTTTGATATCAAAATGATTTTGTTTGAAAATAAAATAATAAAAACACATACTTTGTATGTAACAAGCAACCATTTATGTCCATCAATCTTGATGTGATTTCCTAGGCTCATTTATGTATATACCAAAAACTGTAGGGGAAAGTGAAAAATATATATTATAGAGATCTCAAGAGTGCATAAAATGTATATTATTTTTAATTTATTATAGGTAAGGATATTTGTTTAGGTGTTAATCAATTGCTTTTTAATGATAACAAAAGCATGATAATTTTCAAAATCTGGAATGCTTACAAGAACAAAATAATACCCTATTATTCTTTGAGAAAAAAGTCATAGTAAATGTTGTTTAATCATTTTTCTCATAGTGATCATTCTAGTCACTCTTTAAAATTGATTTTTATTTTTAAAAATAATGGACGTCTTCAGAAATGAAACCTATAAGTGTTCATTGCATATGATTAAATTTATGAATATGTGTCTATCAAATATGTATCCCATCATGTCCTATTATTTAATAAATTGACACTCTATATAATAGGAGTTTTAGGATTGGATGGATTGATACATCTTTGTGGTTAGTATTTTCCTTGTGGTTATGAAAACATGTTATGATACTACTCTTACAAGATTGGTAAGTGAGTAGTGATTTGGCAACTTGAGTTTTGATGTTATATTTATACCATGTTAGGGTATTTAAGAGCTTTTAAATTGATATGTTAGTTCTCTAATTTTGACTTGTGACTATTTAGATTCATACTTTCTAGTGCCACTTTATATAATCTTACAAAATTTGACTATGAGGAGTGGCGAATCTTGAACTTATATTGGTTCTAGATTAAGGTGTATATATATATATATATATATATATATATATATATATATATATATATATATATATATATATATATATATATATATATATATATATATATATATATATATATATATATATATATATAGTTTACACCTGATTAGATTGATATTATTCTATTTTTGATTAAATCATGTTGTTTTGAAGAGTTAGTTGTGTACCTTTCACTAGGAGT